>CAUJNA010003544.1:317500-375000 GCA_963377175.1 Effrenium voratum | reverse complement strand
TATTGCTGGCAGCATGCTGCATCTGCTGAGAGGCCATCCATTTCGCTTGAACGAAACATAAACAGTGTTTCGTTGCAGTACCCATTGTGTTGCGACCATCTCTGGCACCTAAAGTCAAAGATAGAGTCATGTGGAGTCATGCCCACATGTAGAGCTTTGCTCGAACACATCTTCCAACAGAACTCCCGCGGTGCTGGCAATGCTAAGATTCTGGGGGTTGATTCCCCATTCTTTTTAGCCATCGTTCTTTTCAAAAAACCGGCAGTTTCCCCTGGGTTTTTGATGGTTTCCTGAAAAGATTCGGATCCCTGGAAAGAATGGAAATGGAAGGTACCCCGCCCCGGCCGTCTCCAAACCCGCAAAAAACCGAAAACCGATCGCGCCTCGGGATCCTGAGAGATCTGCTTGGTGAGCTCAAAGAGGTGCTCATAGGCTTGCGACCTGAGTCCGGCCGCAGTTCATAATGCGGATGGTTGCGAAATCCACTTCTGACCGCTTTGAAACCGTGGTTAAAACCAGTCCATTTGCGGGGTAATAGTCATTCCAGGGCGTCTTAGGTGGTGCGAAATTAATTTCGTCCATCCACAGTATGAATCTGCAATTATCGGTGCAATTATCGGGAAACTACAGAAGAATGGAATCATTGCAGGGTTTCTGAACGGTGGTGCGAAATGGATTTCGTCCATCCACAGTATGGGCCTATGGGGATCTGTGTGTGCTTTTTTTTTTCCGAGAACCCGTGTCGGAACCCTAAGGAACCCGGGCTCTCAACTACCCCGTAACGTACCTACCCCCGAATCGGATTCCGGAACTGTATGGCTATGAGCTTTCGTGGGAAAGTCAGAGTACGCAGAGCCCCTGCTTGATTTTGACTGGAAGGGTCCGATTTCTTTTAGTGGGGATTCCGACCGCTTTTGCAAAATATACCCTTTCAATAGGAAAGGCTTGCTAAACCGCGGGGTTCCCATTACCCTAGTTGAGGGTTGTTGACAAGGAACCTCAACGCCATTTTTTGGGTGTCACTCTTCTGACACATGCCGCATGGATTGATTGTCCCAAGCACCTATACTGGGGGCGGTCCCCTAAGGAACTTCAACCCTTTGAATCCGCGCCAATTCTCCTTTCATGTCGTCAAAAACAAGGCCTCCGTTTTCAGCAACCTCAAGCGGCAAAAATGCCACTCGAAGAAAACGGCGAAACCAATCCATCTGGCCAAGCCTGCCGAACCAAACACAAGACGAACAACTGAATCAACCAGTCCAGCAGCTTCCGAGCTCCAAACATATCAGCCCACGGCCCTCGACGTCTTTTCTCTTCGGCCCAGCGGCAGCGCCCGCTGATCCCCCAGGTTCTTCGCCTGGGCCACACGGCCCTCCGCCGCCTTCATGACCTTCGCGCGACCGGTTGAATCCCCAGATCTTTGAATCACTCAGGTCATGGGAAATGACACCAACAGAGCAACAAACACCAACAAAAAGCAACACACACTTTTGCTCAAATCAATATCATGTGTTGCCAAATGCCAACCAACTATCAAAGTACTATCATTTTTCCGGTTATGAGACTTCTACCCTCAGTTTTCAGAACTCACCCAGGATTTCCCCCTTCCACGTCCACTCCAAGCCTGCCCCCCCTCCCCGAACGAGCAAAAGGCCGATTCGGGCCTGGTTTTGTTTGGTTTCCCTTTGAACCAACCAAAAAACGGGCACCCTTACAGAAAGATACACCCATTTAACCTTGTTTAGGAGTGCAAAAGCCGAATTTGTTTCCAGGTCTATCCGACATCCCTTCTCAGACCTCAGGATTTGCAAGCTTCAGCCCCTAAAAGACAAATGGGCGGAGCTGGTACCATGTGTGGTGGTTTCAACGGAAACCCAACGCCATTTTGGGGGTCCGCTTAGGAGGCACACCCCCATTCAAGTTCCAAAGCTTGGAGCTTTGGTTTTGGACAAGTCAAGACCGTCTAACCCCTCGGAATCTACACCATCGCGTCAATCGCACAGCGCCGACCTTGTTACCATGCGGTCTACACTCAAGCGGCCATTGTGAATACGGGAGCTAAATTCCACCAGGCTTGTTTGTCTGAGCCAAAGCCAAAGTTAAAACAAACAACCATACATACAAACTAGCAAGCAAGCAAGCCAGCCAGCCAGCCAGCCAGCAAGAAAGCAAGCAAGCAAGCAAGCAAGCAAGCAAGCAAGCAAGGCAGCAGGGCAGCAAGCCAAGCAAGCAAGCGAGCAAGAAAACAAACTCACACACACGCATGAATGAAACACCTTTCCACAAGTGGCGTTCGACGAACTAGAAGTTTATTCATATATATATATATTATATTATCTATATATGCGCACCAAAGCTGTCACATAATGCATCTCATCACTCTGAGTTGGTCAGGGTTGGACAAGGAGAAACAAAGCTTCATGCATTCAACACATCGTAAACGTACACCACCCTGCAACACTGTCGACACAGTTGGCAGCAGAGTGGGGATATCGCTATGTGCCAGGCAAACATGTGAAACATCAGTCAGGGCAAACTACTTCATCGTGCACCCGGCACAACCAAAATATTGCATGCTAAGCGGCCCTTAAAATGTTAAGTAAGTTAAGAGTCAACCGATTTCCCAGGAACGGTTCAAAGATGAAGCCAAGGTTCCCGGAGGTGTACGACTTGAAACCCACAGAACCGTGCCTCGCTGTAGCGCCGGTCCACCTGAGTCGTTTAGAGGGGTAGGTATGTTCGGGGTGGGTAGTTGAGAGCCCTAAAGCTCCTCAGGGTTCCCTAGCGTTCCCAAGCGTTCCCAATGGTTGCTTGGGGGCCCCCCCGCTTGGACACCCTCCCTCTTAGGCATTCCATAAACAACGCTCAGTCCCACGCCTGGGAAAAGGCCACTTCAACTTATGTTTTCGGAGAAGGGGTAATATATGTCACTGCTCAACTTTTGCCCCACGCACCTCGGATTTGAATATCTTCTACGATGACATTGGGCGTTGGCACATCGAAACCAAGGAGATTTTGGAATGGCCAGCTGCTCATACACAGCTCTGTGGCAGGACATAAAGTTCTCATCCCCCTTTGGATGTCAGCATGAGCTCGCAGCACAACCACTACGCAAAAGGTGAATAATGAACTTTCAGACAAAACACCACTCAAACTTGAGTGCGTCTGTTTTTCAAGGTACCTTTGCTTGCGGTTTTATAGGGACACCAAAATTAAATCCATCAATTTGTTTCGGGGGGGGTCCCCCAAAAAATGACACTCCCATGTCAACAATCCCAAGCTGCAATGCCCATCGGGAAAGCTCTACAAAGAGGACAGAATCCGCTAGCCCGAGTGAACATTCGGATTGCTTTTGAAACGTGCAGGAATCATTTATCTGATACAGCCTGGCGTTTGATGGATGGGAGCAAAGTAGCATTGCATGACTGGCAGAAAAACAACAAACACATCACCTATTGAGACTCTCTTTGATGGAGGTAAACCTCCTTTCCAAACCTACCCGATCCAACGCGCTCAACCTTGTCTTCGTTTCCAAAAGGAAAGCCTCGAGCAGCATTGTCAGCAATCACCTCTAAGGGGATTTGGGTTTGTCGTGAACCCTGCCAAACATGCGTGGAGGTCCTGTTGGATGTGCCTTTGAACAAATACAATCAAACGAATAACACCAACCACAAATCACATGGGCTGGGCTCGGGGAAACCCCACTCACTTCCTGAGTGGATGGCTCGAAAAAAGTCCAAACTTCTTGTATGCCACTGAAACGGTCCCAGGCCAAAAAGTGATTAAAGTCCCTGAACTGAGGGAGTGAGCGCCCAAACTGGTTTCCCTTGGTACCCTAAAGAAACGGTCGCCCCTTCGGCTCACGCCGGGCCCACGGAAACGCCTCCCGTGTCTGCCGGTCGTGAACCGCGAATGGCAGACCAAAGGCGGAGGACCTGCAACTGCGGCTGTCCGAAAAGAGCGTCAGTTCTGCTTTTGGTTTCCGTTTGGCCCTGACATTTGTGGTTCCACCCAAATGACGTCCACCAAAGCGTCCCTAATTATGTTGTCATGCCCATTGAGCATCCAAAAAGGGGTTCCCAGAAAAAACGACAAAGAGTGGGGTCTCCGTTTTCTGATCCCATGCAAAATGTGCATCACTTGCAGGTTCAATGGATAACCCAACCACTCAACCACCTAAAAGCAACTAAAAACCTGTGTGGAACCGGGTGGCTGCGAACCACCAAGGAACATGCGATCCGAACCGATCTGATGGTTTGGATCGGGATGGTTTCCCCATAGCAAATACAGAGGTTCAAATCCCAAGCCACCAAGGGTTACCTGGTCCAATGCCCTTAAGCGGACCCGGGTCCGCTAAAGTGCCAGCCACCATGTGAAGAAGCTTGATCTTGTGGGAGGTTGGGAGGTATGGAGCCGGCAATGTCTGCAAATCTACGAGGCTTTCAGGGAGGTTGCTGCTTTAAAAAGAACAGCTGGACATACTGTGGATGGACGAAATCCATTTCGCACCACTTGGAAACCATGGGAAACCATAATTCTTTATTGGTATTTACAGAAGAATGGAATCATTCCAGGGTTTCTTAGGTGGTGCAGGATTTCGTCCATCCAGAGTATTCATAATTGTTTGCAGCGACAAAATAAGCTCAGGTGATATCCCCCAACAGCATGCGATGCTCTTTTTAGTGCTCGCACCACCCCGCAGCCCTCGTGGAACCCTCATGGAACCCTCGTGGAACGCTCGTGGAACCCTCATGGAACTTTGGCGGAACCCTGATGTGGTGGAACCCTCGTGGACCTTTCTGGGCTGAGACCCCAAAGCTTTCAGCTGTTGGGGAAAACCAACAGCTGAGAAACAGCCCCTTGCTTTGTCAACAAACAAATAAACAACAACTGCAGCTTTCCGCTCACGAGCCTACCAAGCCTGCCTTACGATTCAGCATGTTCGGTGGGTGCAACGTGGTGTTCCTGAAAAAAAACTGGCCGGCCTGCACAATAAGACAATTCAGAACAGATCTACCTCTGATCTCCCGATACACGTATAATGCTTAAGATGACACTCGCCTCCTTTGAACATGTGCCTAGCTCAATACAACTGTGCCAATGTGTGTTTCCATTGCAAAGTTACTTGACACATGTGGCGGATTGTGCAGTAAATGAACCATTCGCAATGCATGAGCTTGCAAATCATGTTGGAAGACACTCGACCATTGAGCCACAACTGATCTTTGAATTATCTTCCTCTGAAAAGGGGATAACCAAATCAACACAAGGCAACAAGACCCGTTGTCAGGTCTCTTTCGGAGTTTTTGAACTGCTTCTATATCACTTTACGTCGCCTAGTAAGAAAACCAAAGTCTCTTTTAGGTTGCAATCGTGTTTCTTTCGTGGGGCACCAAAACTTGCTGGTGCTCAGCAAAAAAAGAGGGAATGAACCCAGGGGTCCCGCGGTCCCCTTAAAGGAAACCAGGACAACAGGTTTATAAGGTTCATTCCATTTCTCATTCCCTACCTATCACACCAGCAAGAAAAACAAACAGAAGGACCTGAACTTCGTCGCCGAAAAGGAAAGGCCCAGACCTCAGCAGCACCTCCCGACTATGGCGGTCAAAGAGCTGAGGCCTAAAGGTCTCGGCGAGACAAACAAAAATCCCCGCGCGAATCTGCGGAAATGGGGGCAGCGACGTGGGATCAACTCGGAGGTGTCATCTGCTGTGTCATACTCTTGGCGTATAGGGGGAAAATACTCTTGGGCTTTGTCATATTCAAAGCAAAGAGGTAGGGCTCTATTGGGTAGATGGAAGCCTCTTGGATTTGTCACAACAGGGGCGTAAACTGGGATAAACGCTCTATGTTTTTTGGCTTTGTCATATTCTCCCTGTTTGGGGCTTGGTCTGAAACCCGGTCAGTGGGGGAAGATCTTGGACCGAACACATGGCCGTGGGTCAAAATAGGGTAAACGCACTATGGAACCCTGGTAGATGGAACCTGCTGCCCCCTGGTGGTTTAATTTTGACCCCATACCCAAATTAATGTTGACCCCGGATCAACGAACCTGTCCTGATGAATCCCCACTAAAAGGAGACACCCCCCGATCAAAATGAACCAAAGAGGGTTATTGCAGTAAGGGGTCAACGTTAATTAGGGGGTTGTGAGGGACTTTGAAACCAACCTAGACGTTAAGAGGAATGAGCGTGTAGTTCAACTTAGGCCCTTGCATTAACCTATCTGGCTGGGAAACTGAAGCTCCCCCACACACCGCGTCCTTTTGGCAAAAAAAAGGCGGAAGGGATGCTTAAGCCGGTCAAACAAACATCGGAAGATGCATTGTTGCACGACCTTCAACTTGCGATGGTTTTCTTGATGCTGACTGGGGCTTGAAGAAGCTCATCGGGATCTTAAGTCCAATTCGCCAAGGGGCTCAACCAGTTGAATCAAATGCCACACGGCCTACAATTGCTCTTGGAATACCACTCGATTGCTTTCTGCTCCCCTGCTAAAAGTTTAACTTTTAGTGGTTTAATGGAAAACCCATTAGTTGGCAAAAAGTTAAAGTCCTAACATCCAAGCAAAATGCCCCAAAGTAGTTACTTTCCTGTCGGGAAGGGAGAAAAAACAAACAAACCATGTTTGTTGTGTAACACGAAGCTCATGTCGACCTGAAATGCCGAGCTATTCAGAGACACTCGTGGAAAACTCATTAGATATATCGGAACCCTGGACGGGTGAGGAAGAAATCCACAACTTGGCCTTGTGTAAATCATGGTTTCAACCGCTTCCCTAGGATCCGTGGTTGTAAACGGTTTCCATGGTTTCATTTTGTGAGACTCGCGCGAACTTCGCAGTTCGCAAGCCACATGACTCTACCAAACCATGTGGTCTCAAACCTCTGGATCCGATTTTTGGTTGGGATCAGCTGCAATCAGTTTTTTTGGGAGATGGACCGGATCCGATTTTGCGAAACACTCAATGCGGCTTATGTTTTTGCTGTCCCTTTAAAGCAAAACAAAACAAGGGCTTGCCGCAAAAAAAGAGAAAAGAAAAGAACAAAACACACACACATGATTTGTGTTTCTTGTGGTAATTCACTGGAAGGCTCCAATTTGGCGCCCGGGCATCATAGTGCCCAGCCGTAAGACCCAGGAGGGCATGCTATCGCTGACAAGCGTCACCTGGCGCGAAATGGGCGCGAAATGGGCGCGGTGGGTCCATAGGAAATCCTGGAAACCAATCCCCAGTCGAGCTCTTTGTAAATCCGGGCTAGCGTTAGCCAGGCCAACTCCCAAATCCTCAAACTGCCCACGTGGCCAGAGGAAAGCCACAGCAAAATGCGGACTGGGACACTCACTGGATTTCCCCTTCAAAAGTTGCAACTTACGGGTGGGTTCTAATACATGTCTATTTTTGAACGTCCAAATCAAGGAGCAATATTGAGGGGCCCCTGCCGCACTGTGGACGGACAAAATCCACGAAAGTCATCAGCTGGGATATGAGTCATCAGCTGGGATATGCTGGGATAGATGCCAACCCTAGGTGATAAACCACCCATCCCAACTGTTGCCGATCGATTTGCGCGGATTCCCTCCATCAACAGTGATGCGAACCTGCGGTGTCCCTTTCGGAAGAAAACAAAGCATTTTTGGGGGGCAACCGCAACAACTCAGTCCACAGCCATGGGTCATAGCGACAAACATGGCACCTCGCTGCCCGGCGGAAACGCGGGACACGGAAACGAGAAACGAAAAGCCCTGGTGACCCAGGGTGAAAAGCCAAATCGTACCCCCAGTGAACATCCCAATCCCCACGAAAATAGGTTCTAAAATGGGTGGTGAATTCACCTACCAACCCAAATGGGATCCCAAAACGGTGTTGACCCAGAAAGGCCTGGTGTGAGCAGAGGTCCTGCAGCTTGGCGGAGAGACGCCGGGACTGCACATCCGCGTCCCCTTGCCACAGCCTGCGATCGATCAGTGGGAGCAGAGGGCTGCTCAGTAGCGAACCCCACCAAAAAATGACCTTGTCTAGATGGGTCTGGGTTGCCCGTTTTAAATGGGGGGAGGAAAGGGAAACCAACAGGAAAACCCAACCCCCGTTTTGGGGGTTCCGAAAAAAAGAAGAAACAAAAAGAAACAACACTCTCATACCCAACCAGGAGAACCTTCAGTTCAAAAGCTTGGCTTTGGGCAGCTGAGTCTGTGGATGGCTTTCGAGGGAGACAAAGTCGGGACCAGGGTGCTGATTTTGCCCCAGGTACCCAATCGAGAAACCTGCCAAAATCCCGAACCTCAAGAAAGGTTTCAACACAAATCCGAAAACAGGCTGCTCTTGGGACCTCACAATTTAAAGACCCCTGCTATGCTGGGTTCCAAACGTTTCCAATGTACGTGTGCAGACTCCTCTTGGAAGACTACTTATAGCTTTCCTTTGGGCTATGAACCAAACTATGCTTGTTGGGTTCTGACCATTCTCCCTTCTCCCTTGTCCAAAGGACCTGGAAATACAAGTTTTATTGTTTGGTAACCTTGACTAACTATGGACCAACACAGGAAAAACAAAGGTCCAAAGGTCGGCTTTTTGGCAACTGATCTTCTCTCATTTCCGAGCGCCAATACTGGGGTCCCGCAATAATTCTACGAGGGGGTCTGTAAGCAATGTGACAAATCCTTGTACACAGGTCTCAAGGGAAAACAAAGGAACACAACTCGCACCCAGGTTTTCTGCCCAAGCAACAACGCGACTCACATGTCCATACTACATTGACCCCACACTTCTGGATATTTTGACGAAACCTCGAATTTTGATATCATTGGTTTACCCTTGCTTTCACTTCAAAGCAACATTAAAAACATCACTAAAAAGGGTAAAGAGACTAGGTCCTCCAGTACAGAGGTTAGAACGAGGGTACCATTTTCCTGTAGTCTATTTTAGCAGGGGAACCCTCCCCCACAAAAGTTGGTTCAAGGGCACCTAGCCCGGGGACCCAGTCACTAAAGAGGGTAAAGAGAGGCTCCCAAAGGGTTCCCCAGCTGATACGAACTTCCAGCTCACGTGCCGCCCAGCGGCAGGCGCAGGGCCGCGCCGGCCGCCGTGTGAGTGCCCAGCTGCAGCGCACGCAGCCTTGGGTTGGCTGAAGCGCAGTTTGCCGAATCGGATCAAAGGGGTTGCCGTTTTTTTGGGGGTCGATTTGAAACGAAACTCTGCCCAAGAAAAAATGGGAGAGGGGAAAAAGGCCGTGAAAAGAGAAAGGACGAACTCAAGGAAACACATGCGTCCCTTTCTTGGTGGTCCGTTTGAGAGAGACCTCAGACAATCCAACGCCAAAATAACACATTTCACGCAGAAATCGGACTCCAGCCCTGAAAAGCGTGCGACAATAAGGAGAAAGGTTGCCTTTGACCCAAAATGGCTTCGGCGTGCCCTTTGGTGTCCCTCCCAACCCACCCGAGGGGGTCCCTCTTCCTGGGAAAGGCGACAAAGAGCTGGACTAGTTGATTGGGTGAATCAGGATGCAACAACATAAAGCTTAAGACTGCAAATTGAAACCTAGCGGCATTTGAGAGGGGCCCCTAATCATTTAGTGGGTATTGTGTTCTTCTCAGGGAACCCCTGATTAATAATATGTTATCCATCGCCGAAGCTAAAGGGGGTCAAGCATTTTTCGCCCCATGTTCTTTTGAAATACCATGTTAGAGGTCGTACAACAAATGGAACATGAATATTCATATTATATGTAAACTATGTGAAACTGAGCTTGAAAAAAAACACATATGTATGGACTTTACTTGACCAACCCGCTCAGGAAGTGAGTCATCAAAGTGCACAGCAGCGCATTTAATTTGTGCATAAGAGCAGCTTGAATTCAACGCAAAGCCCACTCGTTGACATCACATTCACTCCAGTGACCTGCCGACTTGCCGGCAGGCTTGGGCCAAGCCCCCTTTAGACATATGTTTAAACCGCCTTTCTTGGGTGTCCCCTTGACGTAAGCCCACTGTGCACTGACAGTGCATGGCTGCGAAATCCGCTTCTCGCACCACCGTTCGGAACCCTTTATTCTGATCGATTCCCCTGAAACTACCTCAACAAACAATGGTTTTTCAACCATGGCGTCATTTCGTGGTGCAAGAAGAAGGTATTGTCCGCTTGCCATGATTCTTGAGGCAAAACTTTGCCCCACACTGAGCGCTGCACGTCTCCTCTATCCACTCTTCACCCGCTCTGGGCTGGCCGTCCTGCACTGAGTCTTCCCTGGTCCCCCCGAGTTAGGAAACAATTCGATCCGAGCAAATTTGGAAGCTGGACAGCAAAACCATATGACAAACCAAAAAAAACAAAAACTCCCGTTACTATCCTGCAAGCTGAACATGGAACCAAAAAGGGGCTCCTCCAAAAGAAGCTTCCTCTGAACATAATAATATTGTTGTCCTTGAGAGTTCCATGCTCTGGAGAGTACCACGTACCACCAAAGTTATTTTTGCCAAGAGGTTGCTGTTAAGTCAGGCAACCGGGGACGCGAAAGCCCGATGTCAAACATTGCTGGCCTTAGGTCCAGGGCACGACCTCGAACTTGGATCAGGCCAAGTATGAAATCATCATTTCATCAGAACATAACAATCAACCAACATTCTGCACGAAAGTAGAGCGTTGCCTGGGGGTTCCCCATGTTTAGATGTTTCGGATTTCACATGCTGTCTCTCCCTTTCGCCGGGGATTTTCGCTGTTCAATCTCACTTCCATGGTGCACGGGAGATCTCGCGATCTGACAGCTCAAAACAAGGCATAAGCATGGGCGTCGTCAACGTCATCCCCTAAGTGGTAGATTCAAGGGAACCAACTTCGGAACCAACCCCAGTGTCTCACTTTGATAGCCCCTAAAAACAGGCAACAAAAATGACAACAGGGACACCACTGGAGAACGAGCGTTGCTTTGTTTTCTCTCCCCGACATGATAGGCCAGCTAGTCCATCCATCCTGCCGTACTGAATTTACGTGTTGCCGGTGTCCGTACTTCCAATGATTCCTGTCCTACACTCATATTCATTGTGTCAAAACAGGCGGGATGCCCTGCGACTGGAGCTCTAGTACAAGTGCACAACTAACTCAATTAAGATTTGTGGGGTACCTTCAAACCCATCCGAGACATGATCATGGAGGCGAAATGTGAGTGAACGACTGTTCAGCGCCTCGTATCAAAGCAACAAATAGGACCTGTTTGAGGCCGGGTGCTCCCCAACAAAAGCAAGCGACGACAAGACCCCCATGACTAGAAGCTTTGTGGAACAGCCCTTGGTGTAAAACGCTTTCCTGCTGCCAAGGAATCTGACGGGACGATTCTGAGCAGGGACCCGGGACCCTCAATGGATGTCACATGCGGACCCTGTCCGTGATAAAAAGAGAGGATGAAGATACAACAAGTCGTAAAACACTGCGCCCATTTTACAAGAATCTACCAGCACTCTAATCGGGGAGGGGCTGTCAAAATGATGCCCCCTGAAGCTGGGAAATTGAAATTAGGGTGTGCCTTTGGAGAAGTCGCCTTGTCAATTACTAGACGCAAACTCGTGCCATGCCATATTTCTGAACTTCACTGACCCAGGACACGTACGCCATATCTTTATCCAATATTGAGTCAAAGCCAGAACGGAGCCATGGGAAAGTAAGGGCGCTTGGTCCTTGTAGCCAGTCTGAGTCACAAACAGGCTTCCTTTGGGCTCTGGCTCCCATTGCCACTGCGAACAGCATGCAAAGCCGACTTGGTCCATTCACAAGGCTCTGATTTAGCGGACCTTAGGCAACCCATTTCTGTCAAGCAGTCCGCATCGAGGACAAAGCCAAAGAGCTCATCCGAAGCATCCTCAGCCGAACATTTGGCCAGTGTGGTCCTACAGTTCCCTTACCATTTCAGGCAGTCCATGTAGGTAGGTGGACACAGGCTTTGAGTTTGAACAAGTTCGGGATAATGTTTGCTTGAACACTTCTCTTTTAAAAGCAGGTTGTTTAGGGATCCCAAAGGCGGTGTTTGAACATGCTCTCTAATTTCAGACAGTTCGTTTAAGGGGACCGAAACATGTTCATGGCTCTTGCGTTGGCTGAGGTGAAGGCTAAACTGTATTAAGTCGGTTTGTTAGAGAGAGGTTGCTGCTTGCATCATTCCCTTCACCTGAGACGTCTTCTAGCTCTTCACGTCGTGTGCCTTGGTGGATCTCCTTGCTCATGGGCTCGGCAATGGTTCCTGGTTTCAAATTGCAAGTTGCCATCGAGGAAACTAACTACGTGTCCCTGGGTACACTGGATCCCATATGTGTATGTGCAGAGGTTGGTTGCCCTGTCTTCTTCAACAGGAACATCTAGTTGCAGCGCGTTCCCGGGGCACACGTACTCGGTTCATTTTCCACAAGGGGACACCCCTCTATCAACCAACCAGACATCTAGTAAGCCGGGGGTAACATTGCCCAGCAACACGCTACAGACAGCAAGAGTGATCAGAAGCTCGTCCATCAAGCAATTGCCATGCGCCATGCGCGCTGCTGTCATGTAGCTCAACTCGCCCTGTCTTGTGATACTGTGGATGGACAAAATCCATTTTGCACCACTTGGAAACCATGGGAAACCATTATTTGTGGGTATTTACAGCCACAGTATTGCGAGCTTCTTTCCAAAGAGGTCAAGGGGCAAACCTCTTGCAGCACTTCCCCAGTTTCTATGGATCCTTTCTTCGGAAGACTGCCAAACTCTCAGGAGCTTGGATGAATTTCGACAAGAACCAGGGGACCAAGCGTTCAAAGAGTTCAAACATTGGATAGCCCGGTTGAATGGCAAGCCAATTTCCTGGTTCTGACCCGTTCGAACACCAAAAGACAACCGAACAACTGGCACAACCTCAGTCAACGTTCAACCGTTCACCTAGGATTCAAGTCCTTTCTTGGTTCATCAGTTTACTCAAGGGCAAAGATGTTCCAAAGGTTGCCCCCGCAACTCTCCTCCAATTCCATGGAAAATGACCACAACTCTCCTCCCATGGAAAATGACAGTTCAAAGGTTGGCCCCCTTTCAAGCCAGTCTAACCCGCTGCCCAAAGCGTGGGCATGATTTTGGATCTGGAAGACTGAGTTTGTAGAACCGTGGGCGCCCTTAGACCCCCCATCCCTGCTTAGTTACTCACTTCCACTTCGAGTCTTGGTTGCTGTTGACCCCCCTGTAAAAAGTGAATAACTTTTGGGGGGTTTAGTGGAAAACCTCTTGATCTCCCAAAAGTGAAAGTCTAAGGATCCAACCCAGTAGCAGTTAAGGAGTGGATTGGCCAAAGCTTTCAGCCCTGGGGGTAAGACAACGACGCCCAGCTGGACTTCTCCGCCCTTCAGCCCGTCAGCCCGGCGGGTGTCCCGGCGCTCACTGGGACTTCCGCCCCCGCGCTGGAGGAACCTCGCTGAGATCACGTGATCAAAGGAAGGGCTTGGAGTCGGGCTGGCTAGGAGTATGGGCCATTTAGGGTGTTTGTGTGTGTGTGTGTGTTGTTTAGGGAGCCCCCCTCCCCCCCGGCGCCCCCCGCAATGGTGGTTTTTCTGTTGGTTTCCCTTTAAAACCGCATCCCCCAAAACAGACGGACCCCTTGTGCATATGATTGTTTTGTTTGAGGCTAGCGTTTTTGAGGTTTGTTAAAAGGAACACCAAAGGAACACCATCCACCGTGGGCTATACCACGGTACGTGTGCAAAAATACGTATGAAAGCAGGCTCCTTCAAACGTGGCATGTTTGCCAAAACATATGGGGAGCTTGTGACAGAATGGATGTGGTTGCCAATTTGGGCATCTGTTAAACCCACCCAACCTGGAAAGCAGAAACAACAGGGCCCAAAAACATCACCGCCACCAAGGGAAACTCGCTGAGTTGGGCCAAACGGTGATTTGTAAAAGCACCACCACAAAGATGGGCATGTGTCACAATACAAGCACCTCCGAAATCAGTGGTCTCCTTCGGATTCTGTTTCAGCCAACCCTAAACGGATACCCCGAAAAAAGAACACACACACACACACACCTACGTAAATATGAGCGTCTCAAACATTTGAGGACCCTTTCACATGGTTGGTTTCCTTTCGTTGCTCCCTCCATTTTCAAAGGGCCCTGGTCTTACTCGGGCTGCTCCCTCGCCTGACAAGTCCTCGACAGATGGCCTGAGCGCCGCCGTGTTTTGAGGCGGTGACTCGAATGAGACCCAAATTTTGGCAGACGCCAATTCGGTGTCTCACAACATAGGAGAATCCTCAGGATTGTGGTTTCCCTTTAGGCTTTAAAACCAACCTGAAAGGGTACCTTCAAAAAAGGACACACCCAGGTGGTCTTGCGGGAAACCCCAGGTACCGTCTACAGCCAAAAGCTCAAATCCAAATCCAAACCACGAATCCAGTTCGCAAAACTTTGGGTTCTCTGAACATTTGGTGTACACAGAAAAATATGCTTCAATGATGTTGCATGTTTAGTCTACCCCGCAGAAAAACGTGTGTGGAGGCCCGGGCCCTAAGAGTCCCAAAGGTTCACTCTGAGAATGTACCTGGCTCCCATTTTCGTTTATGAAATTCTTGCATCCAGAGCAAACACTCAGACCCTCTGGGAAATACAACCAACATCATGATTCATGATGTTTCGTGTGTGTCAATAGTAGATGGCTTCCTCCAGTTGTTTTTTGCCGGGCCACGCTGAAATCAACGGAATGGTACCCTGCGAGGAGACCAACATTGGCTACCAAGGGGCCCTCTGGATCAACCTCTTCTAGGTCCTCCAGTAGAGAGGTTGGAATAAGGGTACCAACTTTTTTCTGTAGTCTATTTTAGTAGGGGGACCCTCCCCCAAAAAAGGGTAAAAGGGCACCTAGCCGGGGGACCTAGTCTAGTTGTTTGGTGACTGAACCATTCATTCTGGTGCAAGGTGGAAACGGGTTTCGAAGCCAAAAACCGGGCCATGGCCTCCCAAGGGTTGAGGGGAACGAAGGGCCTGTGGATGCACCAAAAGATACTTTGCGCCAGTGGCATTGTTGCAGAGGGGTCAGCAGCAACCAAGATAGGAAGCATGTTGATGCAGTTTGATGCATGTTGGATTTGTGTGCCAAGCAGATAGAGCACGATGACGCATGCACTGTATGTCAGCGCCTAATTGCAAACATCTTGATAGGCAATGGTAGTTTGAGCGCAAGAGACAATTCATTAACGCGTACCCAAATTGCACTCACATCGGCTTGGGAAAGCCAGCTCGTCAGTTGTTCAGAGATGGTCCACGTATTTTCTGAGATATGGGGTCGGAAGGGACCAGGACGGTACGTCAACAGATGGCGTTGGGTGGCGCAAGTTCAAACTCTGAAATGTGACGCCCTGCTAACCCCCAATAAAACCTACTTATTTGGGAGGTCTTGGCGTCCTTCTGGATGCCAGGTAGGCTTATTTGTGTGTAATGTTGCCTACAAGCTGCAAGCTGGAGCCTTCAACTTTTCGTGGGTTCAATTCGGAAAACCCATCCATCCGAATAGCAATCAAGCTACGTGACCCCACTCAACCATAAAAGGATGACTTGGCCCTGAGCAGCGTCCCAGTCAGCGTCCCTAAGGAAGGCGTAACCTCGTGTGCCTGAAGCGCCTGAATTTTCCCGTCGGCATGGCTTGTCTCGAACAGCGGCTTCAACACTTTGCCGGAGGTTGACGCAAATCTCATGCCGCAAATCCAAATGAAGCTCTGCCTTAAGCACTCTGCAACCAGCTGCCAGCAACAAACGGAGCTGACACAGCTCCGAAAGTAAACATAGGGGACCACCAAATGACGACCCCCATTCACCTGCGAAAGCGACGGGATATCCACCAGAAGATCCTGCCCCCGTAAATTGTCCGTTGCTCACATAAGCATTGCCGAAACCCCAATCGTTTTCTGTCACTTGGTTGCTGTTGACCCCTCTGCAAAAAGGTTAGCTTTTTGCGGATTCAACGGACAACCCTTAATTTCCGAAACAGCTAAAGTCTGAAGATCAAAAGCAATCAAGGCCAGGTCTTTCCAAAAACCGCATGATTCCAGCAAGCCAAAGGCAGCAAGTGCTGGATGCGCTCGGGCTTCCACCGCCTCAACGAGTTCACCTCACAAGGCCCCTGCTTCCAGCGCATCCCGAAGGCGTGCTCCTTTTCCAGGATTGCTTGGATCTTTGTCACTATTTTGTGGCTGGGAACCGGCTGCGTCTTCTTAGCCTGGGGCACCCGTCCTCTTCGACCTGCTCGGCCGCAGGAACCAGAGCTTCCCTGTCGAGCTCTTCAAGCCCCTCAAGCCTGCTATGCGCTTCCTGCTGGGCAGTGACAAGCTACTGACATGGCTACCTCCGGCGGTTTGGGCGCCCACTTTCAACTAACAATGGATTAAACAGAAGGCATCCGTGAAGATGGTGATGCCTAAACCTTCAGGATGCCAAGCAAATTTGGGCTTGAAATCAGGCAACCCCAAAGAAACTGCTTTTGGTGTCCCCTTAAACACCAACCAACAGGAGTTCCCTCAACAAGGAAAACACTTAATTTTGTGTGTGTGTGTGTCATTTTTTCAAAGCGCCCCGCCTTTTTGTTGGTGTGCCCAAGCTTATGCCCGACCAACCCGTCCGAAATCCGCCCACCCGATGGGCTCACGGCAGGACCACCGAGCACGAGAGATGAAGCGTGGTGAGCAAATCCACCTGCACGGCTTCAAGTCGGTGTGTTGCTCTGTAACCCAGTGCTTCCAGCCAAGCCGTAGGAGGTAACCAGAGAAAAAAGAAAAAAAAAACTATAGGGAAAAAAAAAACGGTTCCCTGCCGTGTGTGGCAGCTGGAAGCACTGGGAAAAATCGCCCTAGGTTGATATGAGTGGCTGGTCTTCTTTTTGGAGTTGCTATCACATGTTTGCTGGCTTTAAAGGGAAACCAAGAGCCATTTTTGGGGTCGCCCAAAAAAGAGAGACACCCATAGTTAGGTTTAGGAAAACCGTTGCACCATGTTTTGGGTCGCGGCAAAGCGTTTTCTCCATAGCTCGGCAAGGAACCCAATCCATCTCTTGACCCGGGTGAACGGAGCAACCCTGCACAAGCTCTGCAAACCCTGATCCCCGAAGAGGGATTCCTCCAAAAGTGACAACTTTGGGATGCCATGTTGCCTTTCAGGAGATTCTCAATATGGCTGTGGGTCAAAACCCAGGAAACCCCTGGTTAAAAATCAAAATAGGTGGTACATGGGTGTTCATCCGCCCCAAAATGGAGGCATAGGTTATGACCCATGGCCATATAGAGTTGAACCGTGTGGCTCATTGCTCCGAAATTGCCACTGGGCAGAGCCTGGTTTAAACGAGAAGCCCAAGGAAATCCCAAAGTTTCACCCAGAGGAAACTTGGACGTCTGAAAAATCCAAGGAGACTTTTGCGCCACAAACGTGGAACCTAAGAGCGTTCTCCCCGTTTAGCTTGAAACTACCTGGGTGTGTCTTTTTTAGGAATCACACCTCTCAAATGGTGGTAAGTACCAAGTGACCTTCAACTGGTTTCTTGTTCTGTAACCTCACTTACCCGCCAATAAAAGCTTCAACGATTCTGGGACCTTGGATAACAATGGTTGCCAAACAGAGAGGACACCAAAAGGAGATGGACACACAATCGAGCAACTCGCAAAAACACCTAGCAGAACAACAGAAAAACAAGCAACAACAACTCAGTCTAAACTAAAAGCTCCAAAACATCGATTCGCTTTCAAGTGAGGTCGATCTCGCCACGCGAAACGAAGGCCTTTTGGCGCTCGGCGAGGTGCTGCAAGCCTTTGGCCAAAGCCTCCGAAAGCTCCAAATGGCAACTCGACTTGACCCGGTCCGATTGGCTCTTCGCTAGAGTTGGATTGCCTGTTTCTGCGTATTTTGAAGGGGAACCAAAGGCAAACCAAACAAAAACCAAAGGGAAACCAAAGGGAAACCAAAGGAAAACCAAATGTGTTTTTTCGGCCTGCGTAGGCTCTTTTTGCGTCAGGGTCTTTTGATGACCTGCAAAGGGAAACCCTGTACAGGGACAGCAACGCAACAATTGGGGTCGCAATTTAGAACGTGGCTGCTTTATGAAGCATCCAGGTACCGGTTCAAGCACAGATTGTTTCCGCTGGGCCATGGGAGGTAAAGTTCATGAGCCTTCACGGTGCCTAATGGTCCGTCATTGTCCTTAGTGGTTGTTTCCGATCGAGTGGATCAGGTAGAAAACAAGTGTGAACTTTGCGTCTACCACTAAAATGGTCCAAGCCCAAAACGTGACTAAAGCTCGAAGCGGAACTCAGGAAGCGAGTAGTCGGAAACTTCCATTATTAGATATACCGACTCAGCCATAAGGGGAATGGCAGCCCAAACGTTGCACAAGTTGGGAACAAACCCAATATGGATACCAACATGAGAAGGGCTGTGGCTAGAAATAAACATCACCCCCCAAAAACGAGGATACACAACAAAACCAAGTGTAGACCCTCTGACTCTACATTACATGATAAACCACTTGTCGCAAAGACTAGGTATGCCCGGTATCTTCAATTTAAGTTTGGCTGAAAATACTTGACGAAAACTCGGCCACCGCCAAGCTGCACCTCAGCTCCTGAAAGCCCCCTCAAGGGCCGGAAAGACGCTGGAAAGTCATTGCCCTTACCGCCAAGGTTCAGGTTTCTCGGTTTGAAGGGAAACCAAAGGGAAAACCACCTTTGAGACAAACCAGTGCCTGGAAACCGATGCCAAGACCGAGGTGGTTCGGAGGTTCTCCGTTTTCCGTCAACAAGAACCAGGGGTTGAAATCCAAATCCGACTAATCCAAACCACCAAGGGGTACCTGAAATTTTGGGTCACACCCCGCCCTGCAACCAACACACACAGCTGGGATTCCCGTCCCAGTCATCCGGAAAGCGCACGGGCGGCGCCGGCTGCGGGCACGGGGCCTTATGCAAAATCAGGCGCCCTTAAGATGGTCTTGTGGGTGGAGTTAGGTTGTTTGCCTCTGTTGCCACTCTTGCAAGTAATGTTATTTCAAGTGGACAACACTGGCAGCTGCATTATCCTGCTTACCTCTGACAACTGGAGTCGTGAGAACCAATGCTCTAAGGCTAGTCTTTTGGTGTGAAGGCAGCACTCCTGTGACTCCTCACCGAGCTTTATCAGAAAGGCACGTCTCGAGCAGGTAGGACACCCTGCCTACCAGTTCCGAACAAACAGATTTGTCTTGCAAGTAGGGGACCCAAAGAAACATGGTCTTCGTTCTGCTCTTCGCTTAAAACAACCAAAACTTGCTGGTCAATAGGGAATGACCTTCCGGCTGTTGTGTCTGAACCGGAAGGGGATTCCCGAAAAAAAGGAAATGATAGCCAATCGGTTATAGGGCTCATTCCAACTCGTTCCCTGCTGAGAACCAGCAAGAAAAAAGGTTCTCTCAAAAACACCCAACCCAAAATGAAAGTCGACCCCGAACTAAACCCTCTGCCGCTGCCGCAAAGCCGCAAAGCCGCAATGCGCATTTATGGTAGGTGGTTCCACGCCCGATTTTTTTGGGTTAAAGAAAGGATATGGTTCTGTTTTGTGTTTTGTCCTTTTCGGGTACCCTATTTTTCTGGATGGCAGCAAGGGCTATGTGGGTCTGTCCTTTTTTGGAGTTGGTACCTAAAGGAAAACCAAAAGGCACACCGAAGCCATTTGTGGGGTCCGTTTCCTAAAAAACAAACACACCCATATAAACCTGTATAACCATCTTGGTAGAACCCCGCCCCAAACAACGGATCCACAACGGCTCTTTTAAGAGCAAGCCTGGGAAGTTGGTACCCCGACATTTTCCATGTGTCCCGTTTCCGGTGCTTTTGCAAGCAAACCGGGGAAAACTGTACCCCGACCTCTTCCCCTTTTCCCTTTGCTGCGCACAAGAATCTGGGCTGCCCTCAGATCCCCCGCCAAACGTTCAACTTTTGAGTGGGTTACATGGGGAAACTACCACTAAGCACTAAAAGATGCTAAAAGATGCTAAAAGCCTAAGGGACCGGATGGCTGGGAGCCAAGGAAACAAAACACACCGCCCAAACAGCCCCAGGCGACCACCACCCCCCCCCCCACCGCCCCCAAGGAAAGGAGAAGCCCCTTAGGGGCACCTCTTCTAAACCAACTGCCGTCCACAAGGCGCCGGCTCCGGCGGAGAGAGCCCGAAAGGAGGCGTCGGGAGGAGCGTACTTCCACTCCTGCGAGGTGCGTCAAGGGCCATGGACCCCTTTAAAGGGGATCCTTCAGCTTGGTTGACGTTGGAAGGGGAGCAAAAGTTTAAATTTTAGCAGTTAAGTGGGGATTTCCCACTAAACCACAATAAGCAAAATGTAAAATGTTTCCCAACAACAACCATGTCAACTGCTTCAAATGGGCGCTGAAAATGAAAGAGGTAGGCCAAGACGCTGGCTTTGGTCTGTCTTTTGCCGAGGTGCCATGTTGGCTACTAGGTTTTGCGGCCACTGCCAAATCAGGTGTCAAAATTGAAATTGACCATTGACTGTTGCTGCTCTAAGTCTGCTAATAAAGGCGCAAACACACGTTTTGCTCTAGTCCCTAGTCAACCAAGGAGTAGAACCCTTTCCTAAAATGGCCAAAAGGGACTTTGGGTGCTGCTTCATGACACGAGTCGCCTTCCGCCTGCAAAGCTCTGTTGGAGTTGGCCAGAGTTCCCCAAACGATTGTGGCGTTGGGGGTCAACTCGCGAATTCGATTCCGGGCATGCGAAGCAGCCGTTCGTCTTGTGGTGTCCTTGGGATAGATTCGAACCATGGGATACCTGGCACCCGCACTGACCATTGGCAGGCTGGCCATTGTCCCAAGCATGGCCGGCAGCTATGGCTGAGGGAAGGCATGGGTTAGGCAAACGGGTGGTCCACACAGAGGCCAAAGGATGAGTTGCGCACATCTTACTAGCTCTGAATCGGAGAAATGGGAGTGACCTAACTCACCAGCACTTACTAGTAGCTTCTTGTATGAAAGGTGTAGCATGCGCATTGCCGTATTCCCTAAGGAAAAACAAACACAAAAAACGGGGATTACACCTCGAATCGCAAGCCTCCGAAAAGGATTGCAGAAGATGCCTCCGAAACGGATGGCTTGTGCAGGGATCCTTACTATATACACCTGAACATTGCAACTTCTACATGGTGGTTTCCAACTTTATTTTGGTGTTGAGAAAGCCACATGTTTCAAATGGTTACAAAATAAGCTTCTTTTAAGGAGCCCTGTGGTGGGTTCGATGTTTGGCCTGGACCCTGTCTCCGATCCGATCCTGGGGCCGGATCTTAAAGGCCGCCGTCATCTGGCCCGACACCGCCGGGTACAAGCAGGCCTCACAACGTGGCGAATGGAAGATCCCGATGGGGAGAGAACTTGCTGGTGCCTAGTCTCAGTGGGGAATGCGGGAATGAACCGGATTTGGGGATTCCCGAAAAGAGGAAACCACTAGTTGGATGGTTTAGAAGGGTCATGCCCTCATTCCCTGCTGAGAACCAGCCAGAGAACTTCCTGTTTCGCAACACTATGAAACCATCCCCGATTTCGATTCCTTGAAGGGAATCCCCTTGCGGTCCATTCCCAACACCCCGGGTCATTCCTTACTCAGCACCGGCAAGATAAGGGGGACTGGAAACAAATACCCTCCCGTCCACGTTGCCATGGAACCCGACTGAGGCATCGGTCCTGGAACTCTATGGTCATTTTTCTGATGGGCGGCTTCCATGCCCAAGTGAGGTCTATGAAAGTCAACAGAAAGCACCTCCCAGAAGGTAGTCTTCCAACAACCACCCAGCTTCCGATTGTTGGAGGAAGGGCAAGCCATGTTGTTCTTTGTCTTGCTTCTTTTCGGGGAAAAACAACAAAGTGCTAAGCATACAGGATGAATCTCTGGTTCAAAACTCCAGGATTTGTTGGGAGTGAAATTCACCAATAAACAAGTAAACTTGCTTGTTCCAAGTTGGGGGGATGCCTACCAGGGTAAAACGAATCGGCGGTTTCCCCAACAGTTTCCTGGAAGCCTTCGGAACCCTCCCTAAAAGCTGCCCCAAATACTTTTTCGCCTATCGACTATAGCTTTTAGCTGGGTCGAAAATGCAGGAAACAGGATGTTCATCCTTCAACAGGACTTTCCTCGACCTCTAATGGCCCATTACGATATAAGCCTCCAATCATCTTGGAGCTCTGCTCACCGGCCAAGGCCTTTCTCATCAAGCGAAACAATGCGTTTTGCAGCTTGAGGTTCGGGCTGTCAGCCCCAAACACAACACCATAAGCAACATAACTTTGGTTCGGAGAGCACTGGCTCGGCACCTCACTCGGCGCCGTTTTTTTTTTCTTCTTCTTTTTCTTTTTTTTTCTCGGAAGCCGAGGCCCCAGGCGCACTGCACGCCCGTGAAGGTGGCGGAGGACCAAGTCCCGTCGCAGCTGAAGAGCAAAGAGCCGCTGGCCACGTCCGCGGCACAGCCCACAACCACCTGCCGCGAGGCGAGTCCTGAAGTCTGGCTGTACCAAAGGGCCATAGCTCTACCAAGGCGGAAAAAGGCTGGGCGCTCTATCCAGCCCCATGCTTTTCTTGTTTTTGACTGTTTGATACCTCTAACATCTTCCAACCAGAACTCGGGTGGTGTTGGGAATCCTAAGATTCTAGGGGGTGGTTCCTTGTCCATTCTTTTCAACCATGGTTCTTTTCAAAAACCGGATCTGTTTCCCCTGGGTTTTTGAGGGTTTCCTGCAAAGAAGGATCCCTGGAAAGAATGGGGAAGCTGCCCCTAGAATAGCTGACTTTTCGATCGAAACTATCAATGGCTCGGGTGAATGGAATAAAACCCATCTAACCCAGTGCCATTGTCCTTTTGCAAGTTGCTGTGCATATTTGTCTGCGGGCCCCTATGCGTGAATGGGAAACCAGAAGAAACGCACAATTGTTGGGGGTACCTCTGTGTAAAAACATAACCCAATTGGTGGTTGAAACAAAGGAGTCTGGTGGAAATTAGCATCCTGGAAAAACCCTCAGGGAGCATCCCTGTTGCCCTGCAGATGTTCATATGGAATCCAAAAAGGAGTCCGCCAAAAGGAGGTTTCTCCTGAAACAGGAGTTTGTGTATTCAGGCTTCATGTTCATCTACATGAATTAAGTTTTTGGGCCACTTGGTGGACATGTGCGTGAGATTTAATGTCCACCTACTCCCCATTCTCCATACCAGCCTGAGCAACTTCAAAACAGAAACACATATTGTCTATTGCCGTAAGGGTCGGATAAACGGATGTCCCTAGCAGATGTGTGAGCAAACGGATGTCCTCCCAAGTCCACATATAGCCCGTATACGTCTCAGCTTTTGGTTGGAAAAAACTTCGTCGAGTCTGCACATTTCGCGTCAACCGCGCCCCGTCGCCAGAACTAGCTGGAATGGACCGCCTCCTTCGGCCAATGGACGGGATACACGCCGGCCTGGCAGCACACCCCGATCCCGGTAAAAAGGATGACTTGAAGAGGTCCATTTTTGGTGGATGTAAAAGGAAACGAGCGGAAAACCCACAACAAATTGGGTGTCCCGTTCCCAAAACAAGATATGGGTGTGGGTCAATATTCTGGTGTGGAACGTTCCGTGGTGACGCGGACGTCTGGAACGAGTCAGTTACGCAAGGTCGGTTGTTCCGGACCTCTGGGAAGACATGCGTGGAGTCCTCAAGCACACGTTCATTTAGTGTAAGATGGATAGATGGATGGATGAATGGATGAATGGATGAATGGGTAGATGGATTGGAACACCGATGCGTTGTAGTGAGGCCCGCCACCCGCGCCAGCAGATGCACAAGGCTGGGAGGCGTAAGCCGATGTCCACCGATGCGCAAGCCGATGCAGGGCATCCTTCAAAGACTTCTTTGTCTCCAAAGCCCTGGCACATGTTGTCCTTGAAGGCTTCTTGGGTGGCGGGCCACGTAAGAAGCGCAACCACTTACATGGCGCATGTGTGTGCATGTGGGCTTGGTGGCAAATTGCTCCGCTGCGTCTGGAACACGTCTGGAACGGGTCTGGAACGGGGTCTGGAACGGTTACGCGAACGGCTTGCACTTTGGAATGCTAGCAAGCAGCATGTAAACATGGTCGTTTCAACAATGTGACGACCGAGAACGGTATCAAACCGCTACAGTATCGTATCGAACCGATAGCGGCGGAATCGTATCGCACCGAACCGAACCAAAGTTCCGGAACACCGATTTGTGTTTTCTTCATTTCTTTCTCCTTCTTTCTTGCTCCTGTGCTCCTTCTTTCTTGCTCCGCGCCATTTCAGTCTTTGCCATTGCACTTGCACACCCAACAAAGAACGACCATCTGAATCAATACTCTAGACATAAATATACATAAACAAGGTCTGGAACGGAAGGTCTGGAACATGTTTCTAGGCAAGGTCTGGAACGGAGGTCTGGAACGGAGGTCTGGATCGCATGTGGGTTCCGGACCCTGTTCCGGACCTTATAAATTGACTCGCAGCCATATGTTCAAATAGGATTTGGACACCAAAATTGGTGGGGCTTGAAAAGAAATTGGACTCCGAGATCGGCTGCTTCCTGAACTTGGAAGTCCGGTTGTGGTGCTCAAAGGGGAAACCAACACATTGTGGCTCGATGATTCCGCTCTAGAAGTCTAAGACTCCAGGGAGGGGAATCGGCAAGAAGAGCAAACCAACTAGCCGGGGTTCTATCCAAATTGAGATATCCGCCCCCCCCCCCAAAAAAAAAGAAAGAAAGAAAGAAAGAAAGACGTTTTCCTTTTCATGGCCCCCCATTTTGAGGGATCCTCCACTAAACTGGCTATGGCCCAGCCCTGGAGTCAACCCGGCGCAGGCCGGCTCCACCAGCGGGTGGTTGCAGCGTCTTCGCTCATTTTTTCGCCTCTTTGCCATAAGGGTCGAAGTAGGCAACATACATAGAATGGGGTTGCGCGGTACTTTCAGTTCAATTCAAGTGTTTTTTTATTTAGAAACATGCATGTCTAACTAGTCCACACCCAAGACAAACCACCTCCCCACTGGCTCCTCTCCGCCGTGCCAGATCTTCTGCCGCGCGCCTGAAAGACAGAGTGCAACCAACGAGCTGCTCATCAAGAACTTCTATCTGGGTCTGTGTGTTTTCGAGGGTACTCTAGGGGTTGATTCCTTTTCCACTCTTTTCAACCATCGTTCTGTTCAAATACCAGCTGTTTCCCTGGGTTTTGATAGTTTTCTGATCAGAAGGATCCCTGGAAAGAATCTGGAAGGCATAGCCCTAGAGGTACCCCTGTTTGGTGGTTTAAACGGAAACAACCACCATTTTGGGGGTCCCTTAAAAAAAACAAACAAGAGGACGTGACACACCCGGTACATGCGGACATAAAAACGGGTATGGTCTGTACTTGGAGACCCTTCGCTGGACATCAGTTCGATAAGGATTCATGTCCAGCCAAACACTGTTCAGGGGTTCCCTATGAAGCTTCCTGGCCGTGCTGCGGATGGACAAAACCCTTTCGCACCTGGTAGTTGATTCAACAACCATTCTTGGTTGACGTGGGAAGGGGGGCAAGCATTTGATTTTTAGCAGTTAAGTGGGGATTTCCCACTAAACCACAACAAGCAAGAATGTAAAATGTTTCCCAACAACAACGATGCAGTATACAGGGTATCAAACAGTCAAAACCAAAAAAAACATGGGGCTGGATAGAGCACCCAGCCTTCCTCTGCCTTCACATGATTTATTTCCCCCTTACTCACACCTCATTTTCTACCAAGCAGAAGCTCACCCCAAATCGGCCAAAAGGGCCGAGGCTTGAAACCTCCCCAAGCAAAGCAGAAACATGCGCACCGCGGATGGTTGCGCGTCATCCCTAAATCGTGAAACCATAAGGCTTGTTGTGGTATAAGTGTTGGGGAATCGAATCATATACCAGGATTCCTGACCGGTGGTGCGAGAAGCGGATTTCGCAACCAGCCACAGTGTGGGTTTCTCTGCTTTTTGAGGCACCCCCCTAAAAAAACGGGTAAACTTCCACGAGTGTCTCTTTAACAACCAAACTTTTCAGGGTTCCCCAAACAGAGACACTACCTCACCGTGTTTGTTTCTTTCCCCGGGAAAAAACATATTGAAAAAAGAACATAGCCAAGCGCCAAGCATGTCTTTGTGCAGGCGTGTCTCTTTTCCTCCGCCCAAACAGCCGCCCAAAAAAATCACCCAAAACCGTCAGAGCCACACGCCGAGGAGCCATCCACGCCCCAGCTCTCGAGGTCATCCCCGACCCCATAGAGCCAGGTGTCCCCGAAGAAGCGGAACTTCTCGGAGGCCCAGCCTGCGAAGAGCTCCCCGTACAGCCGTCCCCTTTGTTCAGAAATTTTGGTTTCTCCCGCGAGAAAAAAAAAGAAAAGCGGGGGACAAAAAGAGAAGCTGGCTTGAAACCCCCCAAAGACCGGTGGTTTTTTGGAATCACCCAGCCTGAAACTGAAAAGATGTGGGGGTTGGTTGTTTGGGTGGGGTTTAGAGGATGAAAAATAGACGAAACATACTAAATTCCAAAACCCACCCATGCTGGTTGAAAGGTCCTTTCAGCACTACTGTCCCAGCCCCATGCTGGTAACTAGCTTCAGGAGACACATATTCTAACTCAACCGAAACGGAGTCAGACGCAGGCGGTTCAGAGAGTGTGTTAAACAACTTAAACGTGGTGCAA
Source organism: Effrenium voratum (assembly GCA_963377175.1). NCBI lineage: Eukaryota > Dinophyceae > Suessiales > Symbiodiniaceae > Effrenium > Effrenium voratum. The sequence continues at coordinate 348,278 of CAUJNA010003544.1, read as the reverse complement.
CTGGGCAAATGTTGGTTTGAACCTGCTTCATCACCAGTGTCACAGTCAAAACACAGCATCAACATAACATATCCTAACACTCATGGCAAGGAATCCGCAAATCTTTCCGCACTTCTGTCCACTAAGGAAAGCTTAAACCAAAAACATATGAGGTCTGTTCTATGCGCAAAAAAACAACAACTACTGACCTATTGCAGAGACCAACCCCTCACCTTCATCTGGGTGGCAAGCCTGCGGTCTACCGCAATAAAACGGGCTGAAGGGGAGCCAAGGCTTGGTTGCTGTTGACCCCTCTGCAAACCATTGATTTCTTTGTGGGTCCAGTGGAAATCCATTTCCCAAAAAGTCAAAGTCCGAAAAAATCCACCAAATAGCCACGAAGAAAAGCAAGTCCCATGGAAGATCTCCCTTCGAGTCCACTGTTGACCCCCAATTGATCGTCCTCGCGGATTGATGGAAAGCTGCCGCAAGATTCTACACACAACTTCTCAAATGGGAGCCCCCCCACTTGTTGGACAACCATGATCAAGACTCCACAACCCGGAAGGATGTATCCTCAAGACAAGACACGCTCAAATCTGTCCACACGAAGGGACAGCTTGATTGGGCTTAAATGCCAAAAACTGGCGGCAAATCGCGAAGGCCCCCGTTGGGGCGTCCGCCTATCTGTGGGGTGTCGTGGGACTTGATGTGCAGCTCATAGTAGACCTGGCCGAATCGCCGAATCCTCGCGGCTTTCGGCGTACAGGCATACAGCCAAGACACGTGGCATCGCTTCAACCCTAAGACTCAGGCAAAAAACAGGACTGCCGCTTAAAAGGGAACTCTCTGTGCGCAGAGAAATCCACAATCAAACATCACCAGGGTTTTGTCAACAAACACTCGAACATCCAAACATCACCACTGTTTTGTCCTCAATCAAATCACATGACATATTTTGGTCCTCTCACGTTACCGGTTTTGGCTTAGGCCTTTCCAGTGCAGCCTCCGGCGCCCGCGCGCCTTGCCGCTGCTGCTGAGCTCCGGAAGGCCCACGGTGGTCCAGCTGGAGGAGACCCAACTGCAGCCGTCCACCTTCACTTCCTGCGGTCGGCAAGCGATGAACCGAAGCGAAAGCCCAAGGCAAACCGATTTTCTGGAAGTTGAAACAGAGAGCCTCACTTGAGTGGATTGAGCAACAAGAAAAAGTCGCTAAACTTGTTGCTTACCACTAGAATGGTCATGCCAAAGTGACGCAGGGAGTGAGGTGAACTATGTTTCTCATATTGGTTCAGGTTCGTGGCGGAAACTGCAGGGAACACCCGTCCAGCCCTGCCTTGCCCCGCAGCACGCCTCAGTTGCTACCAGGATATGCGAACTGGGGCGAATGGGGGGGAGGGGGGCTGGCAATACCGCTTCAAGTGGAGTGAGGAGGGATATTGTTAAGCAAATGGATGCAAAAGGACAATCGGCATAAAGAACAAGAAACAACATACCTCAGGGCTGTAGACATCGCAACCTCCGTGATGCCACCGGAAGCTTTGGCTTCCCGGTTGTGCCTTTCTGCCACAGAAGCGGGCACCATCCCTTCCCCAGACCCCCAGTGGATTTCCGTGGGCAAAACCAGGCCTGTTTTTGTTTGTTCGGTAGTTGATTCTAAAAGGCAACCCTTCCTGGAGGACCCATTGTGACAAATTTGTGTCACGTAAAAAAACGTGTTCGAGCCGTGAATGTCTGCTCGATGCCTGGAAAAGCGCGCGGTCCTCGAACAAAAAAGAGAGAGGGTGTTTCGTGTTTCAATCTGCGCACGTTTGCGGATAGTTGCGCTCGTTTTGCGGGTAGTTGCGCTCGTTTTGCACTTCGCTCCATTCAACGACCGATAATCTTGGAGGACCGGTCTGGGACGGTTTTGGGAAAAGCGCTCGAAGCAGGAAAACGCGTACGTTTACCGTATTTCGGTGACGACCCGTGCTTTTTTTGCACCACCTGTGGGCTCAGGGCAAAAAGTGAGGTACCGAAGGACGCTCCAGGTCAAACAAATCCTAAAAACGAAGGCGCCACCCACCAGATGCTGGGCTTCATCCCCTCAGCCCGGCTCGGGTCTGATAGGTTTTGTTCTCCTCCATTTGCTGCTTGTCATGTCTGATTGGGGCAGGAAAATAGCTTGGACTCGGATCAGGAAGCTCGGATCACTGAGGCAACCAGTACCAAAAAGACTTTTGTAGGTAACAAAGGATTTCATTTCAGGTACTTTGTTGGTAAAATTAGATGGCACCATTCTCCCCCCTTGTGGTTGTAGTCATCCCCTTTACTTACACAACGAACTTGTGCCGATTTTGTGGCTGTGGATTCTCCCCACCTAAATTTGTCCACCATTTCAGGTCTATTGAAATTCACGCCCACTCCGGGTCCGCAGGTGCTCGCCCGGGACCCCGTTGTTCTCATACTAACTTCCTGATTTCTCATAAAAAACTCACGAACTAACGAAGGAACAGAGAGACGAGAGAAGCATGAGAGTGACATGGCATCTTTTCCTTTTCATTCGTTAGGGATAGAATGTAGGATGGATAGATGACAAGATGGCCTGTCTTTATTGTTCCCATGCCTCTTTCTCTTACCTATGGGATTCTTTGGCCAGTCTGAACTTTTGCCACTGAAATGGTCGCGGGACTCGGGAAGTGAGAGAATACTTAACCCAACCCTTAAAACACCCAACGAAACCAGACCTCAACTCACCCACAGCAAACAAAACCCAATGCATTCAAGCGGTCTACCCAGATCCATTTTCGGATTTGAAATCAACAGGCGCTCGCGCCTATTTCCTTTGGTCCCCCCCCCAATTTCTTTGGGCTCCGCGCTCACGGTGGTGCCTGAGGAGCTTCCAAGATGGTAGGCCTGCCACAAGCTTTGGATTCCAAACGGCGCCAACGGGGCCTTGGTGTCACAAACCGAATCAGTATATGTCTTTTTCTATCCAGGACCATGCTTCAAGAATTGAAAAGGCGGGTATCAGCACCCGTTTATGGCTGGGATTGTCCCTAACTACCCTCCAATTGCCTGAGTTTTGATTGTGACTCATTTGGCGGCTTGGGTGGTTCCATTTGTTTGTTGGGGGAGGACCGAAGCCCGCGTCCAAGAGAATTTGGGGGGGGGGGGGTGCCCCGTATTTCAAGATTTCAAGACACAGCCGTGTCTATCTGGGACATGATCCAAAAGGGCCTTTGTTCACAGCATTGTGGTGAAAGGGATGCCCAAAGGAAACCAACCACTTTCAGACTTTTGGAGGATTTTCGGAAGCACCCACGTGAGGCACAAGCAAAATATGAGTTGCAGTTCCCAATGGAGTCAAAAATGTGGTGAATTCCCTGGCAAGCCCCAGGGCGGTGACAGCGGATTGCGCGTTTCAGCTGGTCTCAGTGTCCCCAGCCACCTGAAATCCAAGCCACGCATAGGATTTCAGCTTGTGACTCCGCTTCTCTGAGCATAAAACCGGGAAACATTTTGAAAGGGTGAGCTCTGTAAGCTTGACTTTGCATGCGTCACTGTGGATTGGTCCCTAGAAGGGTCCAAACTTTTGGGTGGTCCACTAGGGTCCAAACCCAAGTGACTCAAATCCAGCAACTCAGGGAGTGAGATTTGAGATGAGTAGCATGCTGCAATACACACATTGCCGTGCCATGCTAGGTGGAAGAAACACCCCCTGCTGTGATTTGTTACGCCAGCCATGTTACAAGGGAATCCTCATCAGGGAACCGGTTTTTTGGAAGGTTTGACCGAGAAATCAACAGGAGAAACCACACACACAAGGGTGGTTTTTCCCCCAAAACCAAACACCCACACACACACAGACCCGTTGAAGATCAACATGACAAGGCCTTCAGTGAGCTATGCGTCAAATGTTCACACACGAAACTCAGCACTCCGCATTTGATTGACACACTTGCCCGGGCTATCCTTTGGGTAAGGTGCGGTTTGATCAACCTACGAACTCTTGTTTGTTGTTCAAAAACAAACAACAACCATTCATCAAGAAGTCAAAGAACAGCATATCATATCTTTCCCGAGCAGCCGGCCAACGAAAAAACACGGACACGCATCTCCCCTGAAAAAAAAGAGTCAGTCTTAAAACGGGGAATGGTTCTCCCCCTCTAATTTTCCTTTAAACCAACCATAAAATCAAATGGGTGCCAAGCCTCCAAAACACGAAAAGTTCCACCCGTTCTCTCTTGGACACCACTCAAAAATGGTCACCCCACCAAACCACTCCAAATTTGTTCTCCCCTTGTGGCGTCCCTTCAAACCGACCACGAACAAAGGGACCACTTCTGTCGGGCTGTGGTCGTCCATGCTGGCAGGGGCCAGAAGATGTGCGACTCAGCTGGCGAATGTGTTGCGAGCCACCGCGTGGCCTCATGACTGGACAAACGAACCAGGAGGGATTCCCTTGGCCCCATTTCCCATGTCAAACTTGGTAGGGGCAATCCTCCCGTATCCCTGGTTCCCCAGCTGGTTTCCCTGATGATACAAAGGTGGCAACCCTGGGTTTCTTTCGGCCCAAAGGCTTGGCTTCGCTTCGCTTCTCCCCGCCAGCGAGGGCTTCGGCAGCGGCTTGCCACCCCGCGGAGGTGATGGCATGGATGGCGTCGCGGGGCAGTCCACGTCTCGGAGGAAAAATTGGGCCCCGGTGGTTTTTTTTTGCTGGTAGAGAGGCTTCCATTTGCTTTTTGTTCGTCTTTAGGGGAAGAAATGGAATGGAAAAAACAAGCCAGTAGTGATGGATTCCCTTTAAACCCAACGGGGAAATACAGCATATTCCTCAGCAAATGGAAGGAGGGGTGCTTCTCAAAATTGAAACACCATCCTTAGATTCCTCTTGGCTTCCCTTCAAAACCACGAAGAGGTCCCCGATTTTGAAGAAACCCCCATATGGGTGGCTCGTCTTGTTTTAGGATTTTTAATACGGCGGCTTTCCGTTTGGCTTCCCTTTAAGACCTACCAAATAAGGGTACCCTCAAAAGACACACCCATATGAGTGGCTCGTCTTTTTTGGAGTTGGAAGACACCCCCTGTTTTGTGGTTAAAGGGAAAGCAAAAGGAAACCACCAAGAGGCCCGAACAAAGAGTCCACGCAAGCAAATAATCAGTCAAACCAAACCAAACCAAACCAATCCAATCCAAACCAACAAACAAACAAGCAAACAAACAACACAACACAATACAACAAAACACAACACAACACAACTAAATAAAACAATACAAACAAACACACAAATACCCAAGCGAACAAAGAAGCAATCAGCAGAACCGACGCAAGTCAAACGCAGGGACCGAAAGAACCTGTTCTGACTGCTCGCTGGAAGCGCTCGGTTGGTGGGAAACACACTCATTCCGGTCAAAAATTACAAAACACCTATTTCCAATCCTGCCTCAACTCGGTTTTGGTGGTTCTGCGGATTTCCGCGGATTTCCCGCCGACGTCCCAGCAGCATTCGCAACACTTTTCCACCAGGGCTGGCTTACACATGCAAAAACATAATAAGTTGCATTTCCGTGAATGTTCTGGAATTTCCGCCTAAACAAGCAAATAAGCAGAACACACTGCAATAAGCAATAATTTGTTCCTATTTTGAGGTTGCAGGTATATGCAGGGCCCTACCAAACCCAGCCAGCCCAGAAACAAGACAATATCCCAAACACATGTCGAGTATAAGTCAATAACCACACATCCATGTAGCATGGCGTCAAAGCTAACCAAGAAACACACACGCACAGCCACTTCTCCTATCCTCCCGCCTTAATAAAGGATTGGGATTCATCAGAACTCCAGCTGAGCAGTGCCGAAAACCCAGTAACTTTTTGTTGTACAAATATAGTTACAAAGGTTCTGTCTGCCTTACTAGCACCACCATACGAGCAGGTAGCTAGTAGAACCACCTGCCAGAATTGCCAGGAAGTTTTGCTCGCTGCCCAGCGCCTCCCAGCAGAGTCTCATTCTATGCCAGGCTGCTAAAGCGCCGAGTGATGCGTGAGGACTCCGCGCCACGCCTCAGGCAAGCGACCAGAGGGCGGATCAGTTGTTGTAAAGCTTCACATGCCTACGAATTCTAATAGGGGACCCTTTGGTGACGTCATTTGACGGGATATTCATGTCCAGCAATCATTTTGAAGGAGATCCGCATTAAAACAGCACACAGCCATGTTTGCATGTGTTTAGCCGGAAAAAAAAAAAAAGAAAAAAAAAAAAACACAAAAAAAATAAAAAAACAAGCGGCAACCCCGTGTTGCCATGGGCCTAAAAACCAGCCCAAAGGTGAAATCTGCTTTACGAACTTTCCGTTTATCAGTTTCCCTCGAACTGGTGGGTTGGATTGGTGGTTTGGAAGTTGAAGGGTGATTCATTTCCAGCCCAACTATCGCACTTTTATCTGGCCATGGGTCAAATCCCCCGTACCCCCAGTGAACATCCCAATCCCCACTAAAATAGACTAAAATGGGTGGTGCACCTACCCCAAAATGGGATCCGATTGGTTTTGACCCACCCGGACTGTTTCCGGATGCGTCCCGCAGAGCGGCCACCTACAACTACCTGCTTCCGCCACTCGTTTGATCTGAGGTTTGATCCTTTGGGGGGAGGAAGGTTGGGGGGATTATTCGACGTTAACATTCCTCTACCACAACCAGCGGTTCAAATCCCCGAAACGCCAATCCAAACCAATTCAGGAGGTTCTGAGCCAGTGGTGAATAAATCCTGAGATACATACCCGTCACTGGCATAGCATGTGCGGGAGGAGTCTGAAAGACCGAGCTCCTCTTGAAGAGTGCCGAGCCAAGTCAACTCAAGCCAAGCCAGGTGGGTGTCTTGCCTTTTCAGGGTACCTGTTGTTTCCGGTTGAAGGAAAAACCTGCTTGGCATCCCCGAAAGGCAAGTAAAGCAAGAAACCATCTCTGAGATGCCCAGTGGCCATGGGAAGGAAAACAAATTGGCACCCTTTTGTTGGTTGAATTTGAAGGAATCGGAACCCAAAACCCCCCCCCAAAAAAAAGAACAAAGGGCACCCTTTTTTTGTTGGTTGAGTTTAAAGGGGAACCCTTACCCCAAAACATAAACCAAGGGCGGAATCCACTGGTTACAACCGAGATCTTGACCTGCGCCAAACCCTGCCCTAATCCCCCGAGCTCCCGGCTCCAGCGACTGGAAGTCCTGAGAGGATTTTCGCTTGGCACCGGCCACACGAGGGTGGGGAATAAATCTGGCAGGCGGATATAGACAGGCCGCGCTTTGGGGTGAGGGAAAACTGGTCTAGGTCCTCCAGGGGAGAGCTTAGAATAAGGGTACCAACTTGTTTCTTTTTTGTCTGTTTTAGTAGGGGACCCCCCAAAAAAAAATAAAGGGGCAAAAGGGCACGACAGGGGGACCTTGTTGTGGGTTTTTCACTTTGGCTGGGGGCTGGCAGAAAATGTTCAGAGCTGGTGTCACCGAAAGCTTGCGGTAATCCCATGCGGCTGCGTTCACCGAAAGTATGGTAAACGAACCACCAACCAACAACTTATGCAGGGGTGCCCTCTCTGCCTTGTTGAGTGCGTAAACTGCAGGTTTTCCCTTGTAATACAGTTGATTCCCCAACATTTAGTGAGGGAACACGAAGAACCTTGAAATTCTGCAATTATACCAAAACTTTCGACACCAAACAAAAGGCTGAAGGCAATGACACTGTTGCTAAAACATGAACAAGGCGGAAGGATGTGTTGCATTGTAGTGATTTCCATTGCCCCCATGGCCTTTGATCATGCCACCCCTAGCTTCCAATCCTTACAGTCCGGCGAGTTCCCATCCATATCAGCCCCTCGAAACAGTCGAAAGTATATCATGGTGAACTCCTGCTTCCCCCGGGTGAGCTGGGCAGACAATCGCCAACTTAGAACCCATAAGGTTCAAGCACAGAGTCTTGCTCGACAGGTCCATGCCATAATATAGTAGCAAGAAATAATGTTGCAGCCCCCTACTGGAAATGAACAGAACAACGAAAACACCTAAACACATGCCAACAGTGAAGCAATTGAACAACAACAAGCGCCCGCGTAACGAAAGGGTGGCTCAACATTGGTTTAGTGGCTCAGGGTTGGTCTCACTTCCGGAGTGGTCCAAACGCAAACAGTACGAAAGTCTGAAACGGAACTCGAGTGCTTTTGTATGTGTGAGGAACATTAAACATCCGGCCAATAGGTTCAAGGTGGAGCAACCCCTAGGTCACCCAAACGAACAAGCAAACAGCAAAGGGCAAAAAATCATCAGACAGCTGACCCACCTCACCCCTACATTCTTCTTTCCCTGGCATATACATAGATATACACGCATGTTATGTAAACTGTTTGTTTGCCGCTAAAACGATCCTCCCAGAAACATAGACAAAGTCCAGGAACTCAGGAAGTGAGTAGCACAGATTCATTGCAGCAAATGGAAGAAAGCATAGCAATCTGGGAGGCTGAGATACTTCGCTGAGCGCCCACGCGGCTCTGGTCTGCACGTTTGCCTCCGCCGGCGGCACTGGGTAGAGCCGGGGCCTTGGAAAGTCCGCAAATTGCAGAGAGGCACACCAAAAATTGTGCCATAGGCAAAGCTCCTACTCTGCATGGACGAAATCCTGCAGTTGGAAACCATGGTTGAAACCATTCTTGCAAGGTACTTTCACAGGGTTTCTTAGGTGGTGCAGGATTTCGTCCATCCACAGTATTATGGCCCATGGCCATGGGTCCCTTGCTGGGAAATCATTCTAGTGGTAATTATGGATCCTTACTACCAGGTGGATAACCATCTGTGTCAACCGCAAGCAAAGGGACTTTTTGACCATGGCACATATGTTCTGATTCTTCTTCACATCTAGCCTGCCCTAAAGTAAAAATAATATGGGTGTGGTTTCATTTCTGCAGTCGGTACCTATTGTTTGCGGTTTTGAAGGGAAACCACCATCAGCAGGGAAGCCACCATCAGCCATATGTTCTGCCTCAGTTCATACTTAGTCCCTCAAATATAAACTAGCTTGAAGGAGAGCCTTGAAACATCACCAAAAGGAACATATCAGCTACAGTTGGTCCAGTAAAGTTCAAAGGAGAACTATATGGACCCCTGAAACATGGGGGAGAAGAATGTCTCTTTCCGTCTCAAACATACATATATATATATATAAATAACTGTACACATATGCGTATATGACGGCTGTCTGAAATTCCTTGTTCCGGAAACCGCCATCTTCGCGAGAAAAAAACTTTCGCGGGCCTCATCGCGGAACTTTCGCGGGGCTGTTTGCAGAACATTCATCACGAAAGTAGTAGACAAACTACACTTTCGCAGGCGCACCCCGCGAGTCGCAGCTTTTCAATACGAAAGTAGTACACGAACTAAAAATTCAGCTGTCCCGAAAGTCAAAACTTTTTAATACGAAAGTAGTACGCAAAGTAAACTTCCGCAGCCCCAGCTCGAAAGTCGCGACCTTTCACTTCCAAAGTAGCACGCGAAAGCGCGCTTCCGCAGCTCCAGCTCACAAGCCGTCAGCTACACACGAGAGGATCCGCTGGCCTCATGTCCGGAAACTGGCGGGGAGGTCCGTCAACTTTCGCGAAACTTTCGCGGATCTTACTCCAAACACTCGCGAAAATCCGGCTGGAAGTTGCACTCAACTTGACCTGAAAGCTTCAAAACTCCTACAAGCTGGTGTCTGCTGGCTGGGGGTTCCTGTTGCAGCGGCGTATTCTGCGGCAACACTCAGGCTCCCCTTTCCCCGACCAACTTTAATCTGCAGGCATTCTGCGTGTGCACTGCCGGTAAATACACATGATTCATCACTCCAGCTTCCTGTTAGCAAGCCACCCATACACAAAACTTTCGCGAATAAAAAATTAACTTTCGCGACCCCCTTCGCGGAACTTTCGCGGAGGTCAACGCCAAGACCAAAAGGTCTTCCCTTTCATAGCTCAATACAAGGACCTTTCGGACGACTCTCATATCTATATATATATATATATATACACATGTGTGTTTGGTTGCTCCATGTTTAAGGCCCCCCCCCCCCTCGCACCTGCTCAGCTTATCCCCTGCTCATGCGCTCATGGCTGAAGTCCGGCCAGTCCCCAACTGTTCCAAACACACCAAAACAAACTTGCTGCGGGGAAGCCCTTTTTGGTTCAAGGCAAACGGAGCGCAACACACACTTTGTTGGTTCACTAATTTGTAAGACACGCCCATTTAGTTAGGCTGTCTTGAGGGCGATCAAACTTGAAGGGGCGTGTGTGGTGGGCTGTTGGGAAACTCACAATTCAGCCCTCAATTGACAAGGCTTAAGAGGGAGAGAGGGTAACCGTTTGGGTCTGTCCTTTTTGAGGAACCCCCTTTTTGGAGGTTGTAGAGGGAATTTGAAAGGAAAACCACCTGTTTTTTTGAGGGGGGTCCTAAAAAAAAACAGACCCATTTTGTGGGGAAAACAGCGTTCCCCCTATTTTTGAGACAAGCCTATCTATCCTCATTGATTTACGGGGGATGTCCCGGAAGTCCTTGAGAAACACAGCTCTAATCCACCAGGTTGATTTCTCCGTGGTCGAAGGTGTCTCTTCAGACCGCTGCAATTCTTGGAGGGTAGCGTTGCTTGCAGCCTCTTGGCCAAGTCCGAGCTGGAGACACTTCTGATGAACAGCAATTCTGGCTTCTTTGGTTGTATTTCATGGCTTGGAGATTAGAGGGGGCGGTCTCTCCTGATGAATCAAGTCTTTCCCCCTGCATCCTTCGTTTCCATTCATTTCCCTTCGCTTCCCCTGCATTTCCTCTTCCTTTCCCCTTCATTTCCTCTCCAATGCACCTTCATTTCCCCTTCACGTCCATATTTGTTCAATTCCCCGGTATTTCCCCTGCATCCCTTCGGTTCCCTTCATTTCCCCTGCATTTCAAAAAAAAGAAACGAGGCAAGGAGTCTTGATCACGAGCTGTCGCTCGTTTTTTTTTGACATCGCACTCAAAACCACTGAAGGGCGGCCGGAGCCCAAGGCCAAACTTGGGGTGCAGAATCGGACCCCTGGTGTTCTGACCGGATTCTGTGAGACGTAAAATTGTCCCCATTCAAACCGATCAGAACTACAAACACCAACTCGAGCCAAAAAAACGGGCCAAACTAAAACCACTCCAAACTACTCCAAACCACAAAACAACAAAAACACTCCAAACTACTCCAAACCACCCAAAAAAACGCTCCAAACTACTCCAAACCACCAAAAAAAGCGCTCCAAACTACTCCAAACCATGCCAAAGGTTCTTTTCCTCCGGACCCTTTCCCTCTCTCCCACTTCGAAGCCACGTTGCCCTTCGAAGGCGGTGACGCTTCGGTGCTGACCGGTGGCCTGAATCAGATTTTTTTCGTGGGGTCCCCCCCCCCCCGGGTTTTGGGTCCGAGTCCTACCGAGCTCCCCAGGCCCCGGTTTTCCCCCTGCTGTTTTTTTGGGGGCGGCGGGGGCGGGGGGGTCTAGTCTTCCCAATAAGCGGGAAAATGGAACGAGAAATGGATTTCCAGGGTCACCCCCCTCCCCCAATTCCATTTTTCAGGGGGTGGGAATGTATGGGCCGTTCCGCCCCCTTTTTGCCTTTGTGGTTGAGTCATCTCATTTCATGTGGACCCCGGATTCAGAAACCTGTCCAACGAGGGGCGTGTTCTGCAGTAATGATTCCCCACACAAAGGGAGACCGACCTTTTCGGTTTTTCTCCCAACAGCTGAAAGCTAATTTGGTCTCCGCCCAAATAAGCTCTGGGGTGGTTTGGGGCAGCTGAAAGAGGGAGGGTTCCAGATGGTTAGGGTTTTGTGTTACCTCATTTACCAACAAAGATACCGGGGACATCAGAATGTCCACCAAAGATGGCTCCCTATTGAAATTCAGAGTCAATGTTCTTGGTTCCTAGGTTGTCTTGGCTCGGTGAATGCTCAATCTTTCTGCTAGGATCCAATGACTTTCTGGCATCATTTTTGTCAAGGGCAAAGATGCAAGTTGCCACACATTGATCCAGTTGGACACTCCACGATCTTGGGCGCACTTCAACAAAAAGCTTTAGGAGGTGCGTAGAAAACAAACACACGTGCCAGACTTCAACCAAAAACAAACCACACCATCAAAATTGACGGCAGTGGGGCGCACCAAGCAGCTGCGATTCAACGTTGAACGGGTCAATGCCTCTCTGAAAGGGGCGATCGATTCGGTACATCAGGTATAAGTGCTTGCTAAGCCTGGGTACAATCCACTTAGGAGACTTTTAACCATGGCTTTTGTTGGTTAGAACCATGAATATTGCCCACTTACTAAGTACAATGCCCCTGTAAGGTTTGACGTCTTTTAGGGACTGATTGGTGGCACTCTTGGGCTTCGGGTCGGTGGTCACATCTTCGCGTAGCAGCAGCACCTTCCCTTGCCGCCCGTCACGAAATTCATCTGGAAGCTTGTCATTTAGGTGAAGCGCAGCCCAATCACTCTGCCACTTTAGGAGAAACCTCCGCGGACCCCCTGTTGGCTTCCAAACGACACCCCTCCAATAGGTTCGGCAGGCTTTGGGTTTCCAGAAGAAAACACCAAAAGGCTCGAGCCTTAAAAACCTGGGGCAATAAAGGAACCCCCTGCCTTACTCCCTTAAATGACCACGACTTGCGCCTAGGGAGTCCCGCAAACGGATTCTCCGTTCCAAGGTTCCATGTTCATGTGCCGAGTAGATGAAGGGGTTTTCCGGCGGCGGTTTGTCTATTTGTTCGCTAGGTCCTCCAGTAGAGAGCTTAGCCTTTTTTTTCTGTTAGTCTGTTTTAGTAGGGGAACCGAATCTCCCCCAAAAACGAAACGGTAAAAGGGCACTACTGGACCTAGTTAGCTTTTCTTCCAGGCCGAAGCCGACCCCCGAAACGCCCCAGGCCCCGACCGCCCTGGGCGCCGGGCTAAGGCGCCGGTGCTCAAAGACACGTAGAGCATCTGGGGCTCTTGTTGCACCAGCACCGCCGGCATCCAGGCCTGGAGGTGCTCAAACCACAACACCCTGGAGGTCTCAAACTAGAGATCTTGGGTATGGGTAAGGCTCGAGTTTTGGCTTGGTAGGTTTTAAGAGGAAACCTAACGTAACACCATTTTGCCATTTGTTTTGGGGCGGTTCCCCAAAAAAGGACAAACCTGAATTAATTTGGGGACACGAAATTGTGGGCATCAGATTTCGGTGGCAATTCGTTGCGAAAGGACAACGTGCAATTGGGGTGCTATCAATGCCTCTCCACGTGAGCTTGCAAGGATCCAAAGGGTATGAGGGGATTGTTCTCTCGTGATCCAGATTGTGTGTGTGTGCGCGTGTGTGTGTGTGTGTGTCATGATGTCTTGCTGTCGTCTTCTGAGATGCCTAGCTTTTCAGCAAAGATTCTGTACCAAGGTCTGAACAGCCCTGTTGCCAACACGCTATCTATGTTTTGTCGATGCCAGAACATGGAGCTTGGGTGGGTGAATTCAAATAAGTCATCCTAGAAAAGGAATGGACCAAGAAACGGACATTCATCTTCGGTTGCTCCCAGCCCCCTTGAGCAAAGGATCTGACCTTTTGTTGGATTGATCAAAAATCCATTTCTTTCCCAAAGGTCTAACGGGCAATTTGGACAAAGACCGGCCATGTATCATGGGTCACGAAATCGGTGGCCAGAATTTACAGTTGGGTGCAAGTAGGTGGCGAATGCAATCTCACTTGCCCAGTTCGGACGTGGAAAGAAAGGCTAACCGGCTAACCTTTGGAACCAAAACTCAATACGCACCAAACCAGGCAAACCAAAAGGTTAAAAGGTCGACTTCGGGTAAGTGAGCAATACCCCTTTTTGGCTCACTCATCCCCACCTCCGCGCGTTGTGGCATGTGCCAACTCACCCGGGGCCACGACGTCCTCTGTCTTGATCTCCACCAACTCTCGGAGGTTCGTCTTCTAGCAGCGTGCAGTCAGCGGATCGGAAAGCACACAGGGTGGGGCCTTGTTAGACTAACCTTCTAAGGAGCTAGCTGGTGTTTTGGCCAATTTCTGGCCAACGCAAATCCTGCCGCACGTGTTTATTTCCCCAGATAGCTGAAAGCTATAGGGGTTCTAACTTCTAATAAAGAGGGGAAAGTGATTTGCGAGATTGAGGGCCGGGTGCTAGGGGGCATGCAGTTTGAGGTGCTGGTGGATGCTGCTTTGCGAGCTTGACGGCCGGGTGCTAGGGGGCATGCAGTTGAGGTGCTGGTGGATGCTGCTTTGCGAGATTGAGGGCCGGGTGCTAGGGGGCATGCAGTTTGAGGTGCTGGGCTGGTGGATGCTTTGCGAGATTGAGGGCCGGGTGCTAGGGGGCATGCAGTTTGAGGTGCTGGTGGATGCTGCTTTGCGAGCTTGACGGCCGGGTGCTGGGGGGCATGCAGTTTGAGGTGCTGGTGGATGCTGCTTTGCGAGCTTGACGGCCGGGTGCTTGGGGGCATGCAGTTTGAGGTGCTGGTGGATGCTGCTTTGCGAGCTTGACTGCCGGGTGCTAGGGGGCATGCAGTTTGGGGTGCTGGTGGGTGCTGCTTTGCGAGCTTGCCGGGTGCTAGGGGGCATGCGGTTTGGGGTGCTGGTGGGTGCTGCTTTGCGAGCTTGACGGCCGGGTGCTAGGGGGCATGCAGTTTGGGGCGCTGGTGGGTGTGCTTTACGAGCTTGACGGCCGGGTGCTAGGGGGCATGCAGTGTGGGGTGCTGGTGGATGCTGCTTTGCGAGCTTGACGGCCGGGTGCTTGGGGGCATGCAGTTTGGGGTGCTGGTGGGTGCTGGTTTGCGAGCTTGACGGCCGGGTGCTAGGGGGCATGCAGTTTGGGGTGCTGGTAGGTGCTGCTTTGCGAGCTTGACGGCCGGGTGCTAGGGGGCATGCAGTTTGAGGTGCTGGTGGATGCTTTGCGAGATTGACGGCCGGGTGGGGGGCTGCTGGTTTGCGAGCTGGCCGGCGAGCTTGACGGCCGGGTGCTCGGGGGCATGCAGTATCGGGTGCTGGTGGATGCTGTTTTGCGAGCTTGACGGCTGGGTGCTGGGGGCATGCAGTTTGGGGTGCTGGTGGATGCTGTTTTGTTTTTCGAGCTGGCCGGGTGCTAGGGGCATGCAGTTTGGGGTGCTGGTGGATGCTGTTTTCCGAGCTTGACGGCCGGGTGCTGGGGGGATGCAGTTTGGGCTGCTGTGGATGCTGTTTTGCGAGCTGGCCGGGTGCTAGGGGGCATGCAGTTTGGGGTGCTGGTGGATGCTGTTTTGCGAGCTTGACGGCCGGTTCTAGGGGGCATGCAGTTTGGGGTGCTGGTGGATGCTGCTTTGCGAGCTTGACGGCCGGGTGCTAAGGGGCATGCAGTTTGAGGCGCGGGTGGATGCTGCTTTGGTTGTACTGGGTGCTAGGGGGCATGTTTGGGGTGCTGGTGGATGCTGTTCGCGTGTAACGGTTCGTGCCTGGTGTATCGTCATGATGTTCCCACGTTATGGTGTGTGGGCGTAGTGGCGCCGTGATGCTGTCAACATCAGGATGATGCAGAATTTCATTAAGCTGTCGCAAGATGGTTCGTGGCTGTGGTATCATCATGATGCTGCCTTTGCCATCAGCATGATGCTGTTCGCATCACCATGATGCTGTCCGCATCATCATGATGCTGTCCGCATCATCATGATGCTGTCGAACTCATCAGGACCTCGTTTTTGCTTTTTTCCTGCCGGATTGCTCTCAAAATCATCATTATGCTGCTGATCTCATTAGGACGTTGTCTGCGCGTTTGTTTCGTGGCTGTGGTGTCATCATGGTCTACATCATCATGATAATGCTGCGTCATGGTTCGTATCCGTGGTGTGCTATCTGGGGTCTATGCTGGTGTAATTTTTTTTAATGAATCTGATTAAGAAAATGTTCGGCAGACCTAGAAGTGTGAGATGTTTGTGGGAAGTATGCCAAACTTGCTGTTGTTCTTTCCTCTTTCATGGGCTTCGTAGCCATGTTTGGCGGTGCTGTGCAAGCCATAATTCAACAACTGGCCCGAGATGGCCCCAGGAAAGACCAATGCAAATGCAGGCCATCAATGCAAGGCATTTTTTCTGCTTCCCCCTGGCCTTTGGGCGATCCCGCTCTAAAACAATCCGAAGCTCAGCAAAAGGAACCACCTCCCGCGCTGAGACTCTGAGAGTCTGCCAAATGAAGAGCTGGGATTGGTACGTGGAGTGGCATCGGTCCATGCCATGAGCTGTCCACGGTCCGAGCAATGGGCTGGTGCACATTAGGTCCCTTTCTAGGTAAATCGGTACTTTATGGGCTAGTCCCAGAAAAAGGGGGACCTCAAGAGTTGGTTTCCCTGCAAACCAACCCCAAAAAACCACTTTGATACACATGCAATTGGCACCTTCAGAGGGAACAAAATTGGCAGACTAAGCAGATTCCAACACCTTGAGGGGCCTCTCAACTGCTTTCCCTGCTACTTTGGAGTACGAAACGATAACTGGAAGGGATTCATATCATGGCACAAGAGCCTATTGTTTGCGTGTCTCCAAAATAGGTTACCCAACGTAGTTGGCTTCCTTTTGGTTTCCCTTCAAAACCCAAAAAGGGCACCCCTCAAAAAACATGAGCTGACTGAAGGAATCCAACAGCTAACCGCGCCTTTCGCTGGGTGCTGGCACCTGGCAAACGGGTCGCAGGGAGGTTGGACGAGTAGAGGCCACAACAAGGAGCGGGCAACCGCAGCGAAGAGTGCGGATGCATCAGAGTTGCATGTAAAATACACAGTTGCACACGTGTGTGTGCATGAAACAACTGTATGTTAACATGCACATGTCCGATACGTTTTTATCGACGTTGCTAGTCTTTCGACAACTTTCAGATACCCTGGGCATCTTGCTTGGCGGGGCGTAATTGCTGGAACCAAGTTTGCGCCTGGCTTCGCGTTGTGACGATGCAACATGCCATACGAAACAAGCCAATGACAAGGATGCAGGGTGTAGATGCCAGCCATGAAAAAGCAACACTAATCAGCACAAATGATACCACTAAACATGATGATAGCATACACAAACACAAACACGTATAGACTAGCGCAAAGTGACCGGCTCTTTTGCGCAAGAACACAACACCTCAACCAACCATATGCGCCCAAGTGCACGATGATCTGCCGAAACGGAGAACAAGCTACAAAAAAAACACACAACGCCTCAAGTGGCTGTTGCAAGGTAGTGTCTCGTTTGCTCGAGTGAGCGGTTTGTGGTAAAATGGATAAGCCCTGTTCATTTGCTGTCCACAAGCCCACACCTCACATTTCAATGGAAAAACATAATTGGCGCTATATTTTGGGGTATAGTGGTTTGTTGTTTTTTAGCGGCCCACTCCCTCCCAAAAACATGTGGCCGTGGAAAAAAGCCACTCTTTCTTCGCGTAGGTGCTTTTCCACTCACTTCCTGAGTAGATTGGCCAGCAAAAGTCGCCAAACTTTGTTAAAAGCCACTCAAAATGGTCCAGCCCCCAAAAAGTGACTGAAGCCCATGAACTCGGGAGTAAGTTTCAAAAGGCGAATTCCCCTCCCAAAAAAAACGAGAGGCCATGGGGAAACGGCACTTTCTTTGGGCACTTGCTTTTCAAAAGGGAAAGGGAAAGGGAAACCACCAACCCCCCCCCCCAAACCAAAAAAAGAACGACCAGGGAAACTCCCCCGCTCCTAAAAAACCCTCCCAAAAAAATTGCAAAGTCGGACCAGGGGAAGACGCCTTGGGCGGCCATCTCCGGCTCGGCGACCACCTGAACAGGCCCGGCGAAGGAGATGAAGGATGTGACAAAAAAGCGCCGGAGCTGCGAGTCGGTGCTAAGATGAGCACAGCAACAAAAATGCCAAGTCCGAATAAGAGCTCAAAAAAGTGGTACCAAAATGGCACCTTGGTAAATGGAACCAAAGACTAAAGCCCGCGTAACCCCAGCTCTTTAATTTTGAGCCATACCCATATAAATTCAGTTGGGGTTTTGCAGTTTTGCGTGACAAGTGACGAGATTCCCACAGCTCCAATATAATGACCCCAAGAAAGGCGCGTTCAAGTTGCAAAGTCCCGTTTGCGAGGTTGGATTTTGTCCAAAGCCAGGGCAGCGCCGCAACCGGCCATACGTGATGAGCAGCTCTAGACGCGCATGGGGAAGTAATCACATGGAAACTGCAAAAATGCCTGTGAGAACATATTTGTGCTACTCTCTTGGCGAAAAGTCTTTTGGGTGAGTTCTTTTCTGGGTACTCTGGGTACCTCTTGGTTGGTTTTCAGAGGAAAGGATTCCATTGCATAAATGCCCTGAGACCGCAAATGAGTCACAGCCTGAACACCTGGTATTAAAGTGGTCTACCCAAATCCAGGTAGAGAACCAAAGGGGCTCATGTCCAGACCTACTTCTGGTCGGGAGCGTTCCATGTTCAACTTTCATGTACCTAGGGCTTGGCTTAGGGTTCATGTGACAATCCAAAAGAATCCTAGTTAAAACATGTGTTAAACTGGGGGAACCCCAAGCCCTCCTGAGCCTTTAAAAGGTCGTGATGGACCTTTGGTAGGGTATGGAAAAGCCACTTGGCCATGGGTCAACATCTGGTACCCCCAGTGAACATCCCAAGTGGGTGGTGCACCTGGCCCAAATGGTACCATTGGTTTTGACCCACAGCCATTTGTTCTCCAAAGTTGCTCTCATGGGCCTTTGGGGTCACACATGGTCACACCACCAGCCATGCCCTTTCTTTTCCAGGATTTTGCAGGGACAACTAAGGGAAACCAAAAGCTTGGTTGACGCTGGAAGGGGAGCAAACAATTAAATCTTAGCAGTTACGTGGGGGGTTTCCCACTAAACCACAATCAGCAAAAGTGTAAAATGGTTCCCAACAACAACAACAACAACAACCATGAAAGAAGGGTAGGGGCTCTTTTGAATATCCTCTTCAAATCGTTTAAAAGGTGGCACAAGGCGAGAACAGGTCCCAAGTTGGGTCCATACTGTGGATGGACGAAATCCTGCACCACCTAAGAAACCCTGGAAGGAGGATTCCCCTGTAAATACCAACAAACAATGGGTTCAACTATGGGTAAATACCAACAAACAATGGCTTCAACCATGGGTTCCAAGTGGTGCGAAGTGGAGTTCCATACCATCCACAGTATCTTTGACAACACCGCAAAAGGCCTCACCAAAGATCAGCCCAGATCTGGGCTCAGAGACCAGCCCATGGCATCCCCAAAACCTCTCTTTCTCTCTCTCTCTCTCGGCACTTCGGGGCGTGCCCGGCACGCCACCGCCACCATGAGCCGCTCAGCGATGCGGGTGGCGGAGCCTGCGGTGTTTCAAGCCAAAACCACGTGTCAAACCCCGGCGAAACAAAAACACAGGGGTGTCAACCGACCGCAAGCGAGCGAGCGAGCGAGCGAGCAAGCGAGCAAGCGAGCAAGCGAGCAAGCAAGCAAGCAAGCAAAGCAAGCAAGCAAGCAAGCAAGCAAGCAAGCAAGCAAGCAAGCAAGCAAGCTAGCAAGCAAGCAAGCAAGCAACCAAGCAACCAACCAAGAAACCAAGCAACCAAGCAACCAAGCAACCAAGCAACCAAGCAACCAAGCAACCAAGCAACCAAGCAACCAAGCGACGAGAAAACCAGCCAGCCCAGCAAGCAAGCAACCAACCAATAAATGGATCGGCGCTAAGCCTCAACCGGGGGTAGTTCAAAAAAAGCAACGGTTCCACACACAGGAGTTGGTCAAACAGAATGGGGAATACAGCGGGCTACACCACTCCAATTTCCCCGGCGGGGGCTGTCCATTCAGGGAATACTAAGAACTTGCATGAAGAAATCGAAAAATAGGACTCATAAGAACAGCGGGGAAAATGCAACTTTCTCATCACATAGTGGCTGCAAATGACTTTCGACAGGAAATAACGACATTTACAAATTACAGGAACGTACATATACTATCATATACTGCTTACTACCCACTTCTTCTCAGGACCTGAAACTACCAAAAGCCTTAGGTTGTTGTTTCCAGATGACTTTTCCTTTGGCCCATGCTGTATCGGTTGTCCTTTGACTCGAAGATATATTGGCCAACAGAACATGAGGACATCGGATACGTTTTGGTTACCCACTTGAACCTCTTTAGATCAGGAAACACAAGATGAAGCCCAAGAAATATCGACAAACCCTTCAGATTCCTCTCAGGGCCTAAGATTCACCTTCGAAATCAGTCGGAAAAAACATTTTCCTTCACGGGAGGGAACATCGAGAGAGGGGGAACTTAGGAATTATGCTACTCCTTCCAAACAGGGTTTGACAACAATGCAAGCCATGGGGGGTAAAGATTTTGAGACATCGTGATCCGGAGGTCATTCACGGCCAACGATACATTCGCGCTATGCGCGCTGCGCAGTTGCCACTCCTAGTCCAAGGGTCGCTTGCCACACGCCTTCTGCGGAAAACGGTGCCCGGATATATGCCCAATGACATGTGAATGCGGCATGGGTACTTCAAGGGTGCATTGCCCTTGTTCTCTTCAGGGTAGTGGAAGCCATAGGAACACGGGGTCGCCTTGCAATTAACATGATATCTGACAGAAGATCCGCTTCATATGGAGACGCTTCTGTTCCGAGCATACGTTGTCAGGTTCCATGCGAGTGGGTAGAAGGTCAGGTAATTACTCATCAGGTGCAAAAGCGGTTGGATGCACCGTTACCCCTCCCAGTGGAACCAACTACCGATGTGTCGTCGGAAACCACCAAAAACACAGCCAGCTTGTGGATGTTCCCACCACATGATGTTGGCGTTGTTGTTCTGGACCATCTTTGTGAACTCCGAGCACCCTGAATGGGTGCGATAGCTCGTTGACGCCCTGGCTGGGTGACAGGGCTTCTGAAAAGTGTTCAGCTCGAACTGTTAAAAATCAATGTCGCTTTGGTACATTCCACGCCAAGCACACCTGCACAAAATAGAGCATACGCAGGATTGAATTATTCCCAGCGGAATGTCTGGGACTGCTACCATAATTCACCCACCCAAAATCAGGGCTCCCTATGAATGGTTGCACGCAACTCCAGGGTCTGGCTTCGCCTAGATGAAAGCAAAGGGAAAGGCGCTGGACTCCGCTTATGCGCTGCGGCCGTCAGCTGTGCGCAGCCGGATTTCACTTTGGCGCCCAACATCTGCCATGTGATGTGATGGTGCTCGCCGCAAGGGCAGTTGGTGGCGACCAAAACCCACCATGGCGAGTAGCAGGTTTTTTCATGCAAACAAATGGCTGTGGGTCAATAATGCATACCCGAAACCGAACCCTGGTAAATGGGACCAAGGACTAAAACCTGCGGGATGGTTTAAGTTTGACCCATGCCCATATTTTCCCTCTTCTATTCATCCCAGGCTGAGCCTCGCTAGGAGGATCAGCATGGTTGTTAGATCATTGGTGCAAAGGAAAACGCTACGCAACCGTGGGTGTTGCGCATGCGGGTCTCCAAAGCTTGACAAGCGTGGCGAGTTGAGATGTCCAAATAAATGTTGCAAACAGTCTGGGCCACTAAAAGCAAAAAAGAGGCTGCAACACAATATGCAAGAACCTGCATATGCAGATTGTAACCATCAGCAGCAGCGGCGGCGGCAGCAGCAGCACCTGCACCAGCACCAGCAGCAGCAGTAGCAACAACAACAACAACAGCGAAGCAAAACCATCGATAAGATTGAGTAATACTACAAGAAACACACAACAAATCACAACAATCGTTCTTTTCTTCCCAGGACAGGCAGCGGGTTTCTTGGGCGCCCCGACTGTGCGTAAGCCCCCGCGCTACAGCTGCCTCGCCGTGCTCTGCGACCGCCTCAACATTGGCCCGGCGGTTGGGGGGTTGGCAACACATGACCAGGCTGATTTTGTCCCCCCAGGCTGGTACTAACCCCCTTCCCGGCTGATATCTCCCCCATCTTAGGCTGATATCTACCCCATCTTAGGCTGATATCTGACCCATGTTAGGCTAATAATTAGGCTGATAGTGCCCAACTAGGGCGGCACTATGGCCATATATTAGACCATCAGGCTAAAATTTCGGTTTGTTTTGAAACAGGGAAACCTCGAAACATGTGGCTTCCTTTTGGTTTCTCTCACCAATTACCCTCAACAAAAAGACACACACCCATTCACCCCTGATCAGTCTTTAAAATGCCAAACTGAACACTTAGAGAACATGTTGACCAAACATGTTCAACAAGAAAGGAGCCCCCTTCTTAAACAGTCTCATGACTGTGACGTCTCAGCTGATATTGGTTTCGAAGGCATGGGGGCTCATGTTTACAAGAGAATGGGTTGCCAAAGACAGTCTATAAACGGTATACACAAGTGGAGTATGAGCTCCATAGCTCCAAAACAGTTCTGGAACCGCCTTGATCATTGTTTGTGATACACTTGAACAATTTTGATTGTCGCTATCGCACCTTTCCCATTGTTTAGTACGCCCTTTCAACAAAAAGGAGTTGCTTGGTAAACAAAAGCTCCGTTGCCAAGCATCCATATTGAAATCCTACTAAAGCAGTCAACCAGATCCAAACGAGGCTTGTTTTGGCGTCCTTGACTTCTCTCGCATTTGCCGATTTGAGTGAGGAGCCCACAAAATACTACAAGTGTACAGAAAAGCAGCGCTCTTTGTTCACGCCATTGCAACACTGCCGTCCATTTGCTGAAGTCCCCTGGACAAAACATAAACGCTTCCAGTAGTGCTAGATTCCCTTAACAAAAACTGGGCGCCGACAAGAAACGGCAATAAACCAACCAACCCTCCAAACACGGCTTGGTGCTACAGGCCTCTTTCCCGCAAAGAAGTAGTCTTCCAACAGGGGCCCTGTGCACCAAACCATGATTGGCGGGGTGCATTATCCTACTGTCTGAAACGCATCCAAAAGGTTTGGCGACCGCCGTTAAAGGAAGTGTCCCAATGTGAGCATGGCAAGTACCAGCGCTCAGCTCACTGGAATTGCCTTGAACACATAAACACAAATATACATTCATGTGCTTAAGGGTACCAGTCTGGGTGTTTGCTTGAAGGGCGAACAACAGGAAGTATAGTTTGACAATAATGATGTGTACATACTCATCTACACATATATAGTATACATATATATATATATATTATATGTATATACATATAGGAGCTCATCAGCTCACCAGCTGTTTTGTTCACCTCAATGCCTTACATGTTGGTTTCCGCCGGGTTCCCCGGCCAGGAACCACTGGTCAACATGTGGGTGTGTCATTCTTGAGGCTTTTTGTTTATGTTTATTTTATTGTGATTGTTTTGTTTTGTTGAGTTTACGGTGTGAACATGTTTGTTCTAGGAGGTAAAGCAATATGTATTTTTTAAGCGCACCCTTGTCACCTTGGTGCAAGTGGAAGCCAGCGGGAAGACATTTGTTTGACAACCATGCCCATCTCGTTTTTGCATGTCATATTATTGTCTAATCAAGTGTTTGTGTTTTGACAACCATATGGGGTGTGTTGTTCTTTTGAACATCGAGCTTGTGTGTAAACTTCAATGTGAACACATATCATGCCCATAACGCTTTTAGTATTGATCATTGTCGTTTAACCATTGTTTGTGTGTATTTTGTCGAGTTTGACACATACTGTGGATGGACCACATCCTGCACCACTTGGAAACCATGGTTGAAACCATTCTTTGTTGGCATTTCCAGGGGAATCATCTCGAAACCAGGATCTCTGAGGTGGTGCGAAATGTATTTCGTCCATCCAACAAAAAACCCGGCACCGTCTCTCCGGGCACCTTGTGGACGGCTTCGAGCATCTCCTGCTCCCCGCCCGGCCAGCCAATCCTGGCTGAGCAACGTGGCATTTGTTTTTCGCGTCCAGGGTTGTGGCAAATGGAATACACTTCTGTGATATGGGTATGGGTCAAAAAAAAGGGACCGCATATTTTTGGTGCTTGGTTCCATTTGTCAGAGTTCCATTTGGATACATAATTTTGACCCGCAGCTGTATAACTGAAACGGCTTCCCAAAGACTAACGCCCCCCCTTTAAAGGGGGAGATTCCATTGTATCACAGAAGTGGTTGGATAAACCCCTTGATTCCACATCCCTGCTCGCGTCCGAGTGGATTGGCCCAAAGAAAATGGCAACCGGACTTTTGATGCATCACTAAAACGGGTCTAAACCAGAGACCGGACTTTTGATGCACCAGAAAAACGAGTCTACCGGACTTTTGATGCACTAAGGGTCTTGCCAAAACGTGGCCTCAAGGGAAACCAAAGCGACGCCACTACATATGTTGGGTGATGTTCCCCTTTCCCCAATCCAGGTATCTCCCCTTTGACTATGCCACACCTGTTGCAAACATCTAACTGATGTTCCTGAAACACGGGCTGGCCAAGCAAAGGACATGCATCATGGTGACCCAGCAGAATGTGCAAGTGGCTCGAGAATTCCAAGACCTGAAGCAAGCGGTTCTCAAGGACCTACACCGCAGGGCCAGCTTGGAGCCCTTCAAAAGAGGCAGTGCAATCATGGTTCCGTGGTTGCCCTGCTAGTTTGGGAGTGGCAAGCAAAGGCAGCGGCTATCTTAGGAGGTTCCATGTTGCAAACATGCCAGCAGGAACTCTGACCACTTGTTGGACACGCTGGTGAAGGCGTTCTTCACGTCCAGCCTATGGCGAAAGCAGATTTGGAAAATCTCATGCGCGACTTCCTCACAATCGGGGACCCTTAACGGTGACGAATAAAAAAAACAGGTTTCCCCTCCAAGCACCAAAGCAAAGGAGTTCACCGATGAGTCACTTGTGGCTTGCGATTCCTTGTGGCTCAGTTTTGGTTCCTTGCGCTTTCACAATTCAAGTCCACTTGTGGTTCTTTCGAACGCAAATGAATGATGCAGCACGCCCAACAGATCAGAAAAACAAAAAAACATGGCTCAACTTGTTGGGCTGCAGGGCGCGTGCTTCCTGTACACGTGTGTGTGTGTGTGTGTTCCTTGTTTGGCTTTTTGTTTATGTATTTTGGGGGGGGGGCACCTGTTGTGTGTTTCACAGGGAAGCCAAGGTGAAATGCACCGTTTTGAGCTCCATATCCCCAAACAAACAACATGGACATTTGGGTTGGGACTGTCCCCTCCAGTTACCTAGGCTTTCAGTATGCCCCAAGCAAAAGGGTCTGCTCTGAACTAAGCCACCCCTTCCACCTGGAGGGTCCACCTGGGTCACCTGCCACTTGCCCTGTGCATGGCATAATGCACGAGTTGATGGCCCTGAGCTAAGCTAAGGGCGCAGCAACTCAACAAACGATCTGCACAAGGCGGGCTGTGGTAAAGGGTGTCTTTGTATTATGTCCTCTTCAAACCCTTACCCCACCAAAAGACAACTCAGCTGGAAACGGTCCAAAAGTTGTCGTTTAAATCATCCAACCAGTCGCATACAAGGAACCCTGTAGCAGGGAAGCATGCTCATAAGCCATCTAACTTTGCTTGGCAGAGGCCCAAAGCACCCATGGTACCACATCATCAGCAATCATGAGTGCAAGGAACAAGAAGGCTCCTGAAATCTGGAGGGAGAGCAACCGCATCAGCCCTCTCCGCGAACCATCTGAGGCTGCCGACTCGACAGACTGCCACACCTCGAAGGCGCGAGAAGCTCGGCACTCGGCGCGAGAACCGCGCAACATGTGCCTTGCGACGCCAACATGAGACCCGACCCAGTACTACTTTGAAACGTTTTACCAGAAAGCGGTATGCCTGGGTTGTTCAAAAAGGGGGATTCCGTCATCCTTATCTGTAATCCGTGGGACACCACGGATTAGAGAGAACCACAAACTGGCAAAACGGGGGGGGGGGGTGCTTCTTCACAGTCCACACTTTAATACATATCGGGTAGTTTAGAGGAGAGAAGTAGTAACTGTGTGCTTCACCCCAGAGCCAAATTAGAAAGCCAAACTAAGTTTGTCTCCAAATCAAAACCAAGCGAGCTATTTGCGGAAATCAACATCCCTGGCTGCTAGCGCCTCTCACACCATGTTGCACCTGGCAAAACACGTCATCATGGGGATGGGCCATGAAAGAAGAACCTGTGCAATGTAGTTAAAACAAACCAAACCCTCATGTTTGTATCACCCAATGGGTTTGAGATGTCAACACAGGGCCGGGCAACCTAAAACCTTCTGTTCCAACTACCTTTCACACTTAAAGGGGCAGGGTACTCAGCAACTCGATGGCCACCCATGACTCTCTGCCCCGCTAAGTAGGGAAAATGCCATGTACTCGACTTCCGAACCGCCAAAACCGCCGCAAGGCGGAAAATGAGGCGCCGGGCCAACTCAAAGGGCAGCTCTGCATCGAAGGAGATGATGACCTTGAGCTTTCTGAAATGGCAGATCAAAATATGTACCCAACATGGGAACCCTGGTAAATGGAAAAACATGGACTAAAACCTGTGGTATGGTGGTTTAATTTTGACCCACAGCCAAATGGACTACGAAAACAACAAAAACAAAAAACATTGCAGCAATTGCCCATGGTTGAAACCATTGTTTCTTGGTATGTACAAGGGATTCATCTGCAGGAATTCGTCCATCCACAATATTGTAAACGTCCATTTGTTTAAGTCCCTGGAAAAAAAAGAAGATATGTCCAGTAGTGATAGCTTCCCTTTAACGCCAACAGGGAAAACACACACAAGATTCTTAAGCAAATGGAATTTACAACAATTCATCTTACTCCTCATTCGTGATTTGGTTTGGTGGTTTGGACGTTCCGGGGTACCTGCCCCATTGAGAAGGAGCTGGGGTTGAACCTCCAAACCACCAATCTGAGCAATGGCAACTGACATCCCGGATTTGTTTAAAGACACACAAAGCGCAACACCATGCTAGAGACCAAAGGTATCATGCAAAACCCGAGGTAAGAATTGGACCCGTTGAGTAAGAACGTACATCCCGGGGTTTTGCTCGTTTGAGGCGAGCTCGAAATGACATGGGCAAATGAGCCAGGGAACAAGTTACTTGCTCCCCCAAGTTTAGGCTACCAATAGCTTTCACCGAACCTGATATGTCATTCAATGCAGTGCCAGTGCCGGCCCAAAAACCATGGTTTTGCTCTAAAAGGAGCCCTGAGAAACACCAACACACACACACAACACCCACACACACACACACAAGCCCGTGCAGGCGTGTGAAAACACCAATAATTCAAAGACCGGCAAAGACAACAAATTATCGTCGTGGACATTACCCCAGTAAAACATAAGCCTAGGTGGTATCCCCAACAGCCCCGGACCCCTTGGAACCCACCTTTTGAACCTTCCCTGAAAGCTGCCCCAAAACAACCCCAGAGCCTATTGTGGACAGAGACCCCATAGCTTTCAGCTGTTGGGTGAGGAAGAGGCACAGCAGCCAGCTATCACCCACGTTCAAGATTCATTTCATGCCGCAAGTCTAAGTTGAGCAATGTTGGACCCCTGATCAAAAATCATCCCATCAGGGGGCTACCCCTGAAAGAAACAAATTCCAAGGCCAAGGATGTTGAACAGCCCCAACAAATCCTGACATAAGGACACTTCAGGTACCTTTTGGATGGGGAAACCCTGCGTTTTACACCCCCCCCCCCCCCACCCGTTGTTTGGGTCCATAAGCCAAAACGTGGAGGTCATGCAGCAGGTTTGTGGGTAGAAAAATGAACGGGCCCCCGGTGCCATTTGATAGCCGTGGACGATTGCTGTAATTGGTATTTTGGTTGGGGGAGGACTGGGGCTAACGGCCCCCTTCATTGTCTATTTTGTGGAGTCATGTGCTTTTGCTGCTTATTCATGAGTTTTACGGGGAAACAAAATAACACCACCATTAACTCAACAGGATTGCCTCCAAACGCACTTTGTTGCGGTGCTTTTGTGGTCTAGCACATTTTGTAGTGTCTAATCGCTCATTGACTTGCTGGCATCTTGCCAGGGTCTTTTTGCTCTCAACTGGGGCCCAGACCGACCACACGGAATCCGTGAGTCCAGGGGGGCTTGGCCTCAGTTGGATGGCCTGGGCCCAAATCCTGCACCAAGTGCTGGTTTGTCCCATAGGGTTTTGTCCAACTGCTGCGTTTCGTGGATATTTTTTTTCTCATCAGCATGATCAAAAACAATGTGGCCCCTTTTCGATGCTGTGGATGTAATTCGGGACTTCCCTGGACCATTCTCTCGAGCCAGGACATGCGGCTGGCTCGTGTCTTAGGCTCGGTGGTAGGTTCTGAAGGGAAATGACAGGAACACCCACGCCATGTTAGGGGGTCCAATGCCCAGAAAGGAGACTTTTCCCGGAAAGATGATCCTATATGGCCACTAACCTGGACATGGCCACAAAAAACTGAGGTTCCAAACGACTTGTAGAAGTAGCATCTCGGGAATGGGGGCCCCCGGAAGCAACCAGAACTCGATCCCAAATGGAAAAATAGATGCTGAAGTCATATTGCAACGCAGGCTGTTGAGTCCCAGAGTCCAAGACTCACAGTTCACCCTCCTGCCATTTTGCTTTTCCTCGCAATCCTTCGAGCTCACGGCTTCCTATTTCAAATCCGAAACGTTGCCCTCTTTTCAATCTTGGTTGAACGGACGGGGAGTTCTAAGATCAGGTAATGCCCAATTGCTGGTTTGGCTGCAAACCACCTGGAAGGAAGCTGAGATAATGGCAGACACCCCATGGTGGGTTTTCCCGTAGCCTGGAAACCTTAAAAGCAGGTTGGGGCTGCACAGGCAGCTGCAATGTATCATCAAAGGCCGCTTCTCTTTTTCAACAACTCCCCCGCTGATATGTTGCTTACAAAACAGCACGTAAACCAAGAAACACGACCATCTTGCAAACAAACCACTATTTTGTAAAACCAAACCCTTTCAACATAACCAACCTGCAAAAACGGGTGGGGGCGGGGAGCTCATCTTAGTCGCACAAAACCCAACCAGAGGGTCAATTAAGTGCTGCCAGGAGGCGGGGGCGGCTGAATGCCGAGCTGCAGAAAGCTATGTACCTCGGACACGTGGCCCCGCTTACCGGAGTTCCAAGGATGGTCCTGCTGCTCTCCCTCTACTGTCCTTGTGTAGGCCAAATGTTTAGATGCTTTACTCTGGTTGTTTCATTGGTTTCCGTTGATTCTCAGCGGAGCTGTCTGGGCTGTTGGCACATAGCCTTTGAAAGGGCTAGTGCCCCAAACCCTCTGATTCCAAGATCAAAGCCTTTTGAACGGGGCGATGCTGCCCACAAGAGAAGGAACCCCAAACAGCAGTAAGTGCCCACACAAGAAGACCCCTCTGAACATGTTGTTTCGGGCCTTCAGGTGAGTACCGGTGTTTTCGTATCTTCCAACTGCCCAAAATTTCAACAGCTGCCCTTTTATCCCGATGGTCTGTTGATCGAGTTGGGTCTCTATTCCTTGCAGTTTCAATCATCGCCCCGGCAAATTCACAATCTATCCTGGGCCCTCGCGATCAGCGGACCACTTTTTTGGTCTTCGCCGCTTTTCGCGTCTGCCCAAAGGGGCTTCGAACCCCCGGTCTCGTCTCGAGTCTGGGCTTCCCAGGCAGGAGCGACCTCTGGCGGGTCCCACCTCCAGCTGCATGAACGGTCAATCTTCGGAGGGCATCGGATTTTGAGTACCCTCTTTCAAGCAATCCTGGAAGTGATGGAAGGCTCCCCGAAAGGATAGTCGTCTTCAACCCATCAGCTTCCACGATTGGAGGGAGGGTACAAAAAGAATCACCCATCGGGGAGTGAGGTGCACTGATCGAACATATGCCAAGCCTCGCCGAACCCTGCAGAAACACTCCGCTCTCAATCTATGTATCAAACAAAGGGGAACTTATGGATACCCCAAAACAACTGTGATTTTCCTTTGGGTGTCCCTTACCGACCCCAAGAAGACAAGCCTCAGCCGCGGCTCAGCCCATCTGAGCAAAGCGCAGCGTGAAGGACGCATCCTCTTGCTCCTCCATGTCCCGCTGCCGCCATCCGAAACGCAGCAGCCTGCGATCGAATCCACCGGAATCCTCGGTGCGGGGTGTGTCCTTCTTGGAGCTTGGACCCAGCAGTGGTAGGTTTGTTTTTTGTGTGTCCCTTCCCTTTAAAGGCACAAACCAGGACCTGTGTTGGTTTTGAGCGGAAGGAAACAAAAAGCAGGATCCTTCGACGAAGGCTAGGCCTGGCTGGGGCCCGAAAAACTGCAAATACAGGGCGTGTCACCACCTGCTGGCTGAAGGTAGTAACCACAAGAAATGATATCTTTGGATGAATCCGGAGGACCAGGCAAATCGGGTGACCTTTTAGTTGTTTAGTAGGGTGCTCCGGAAGAGGGCTCGTCAACCCCTCTTTGGTGGGTCTTGAGGCATGCAGAACAGCTAAACCCTAAAAAGCCAGAAACCTAGGAGACCGTTGGCTGGGAACCACTAATTGTGAATGCTCTTTGGCCTCAGCCAACCCTCAATGATCAAAGTTGTTTTGAACATCCTGGTGTCCCCTTAAACCCGCAAAGAAGGGGTAGCCCCTATGACCCGGTTGCGAGACAGCAAAGCATCCCATCTTGGAAATGAATGCGTGGACTTTCCTTCCAGAAAGAGGGCTGAACAATTCCCAACTATTCAAAGAGCACCGCTCTGCCGCCAAACTACAGTGCCCCAACCGATTCTTTATCAGTCTGCACAAAAGCTGCAACCGATCTAAGTCTCAATCCTGGGCATTGCAGTTTGCCACACTGGTCAAGCGGCTACTTCTGCTTTCAGGCTCACAAA
>CAUJNA010003544.1:120000-312500 GCA_963377175.1 Effrenium voratum | reverse complement strand
CCGCAGCGTTGACCATTGGAGGGCGGGTGCAAGCCTACCGGCCGCAACCCTCGTGAATCAGCCTACCGGCTATCATCACGCCTCCTCCGGTCACGTCCGCCCCGCGCACGGTCCCTGTCGCGATCCCTCTCGGATCTCCTGCGATCATCTCTCCGTCGATCTCTGTCGCGTTCCAGCGAATCATCATCCCGATGATCCCGACGATCGTCTCGACGATCTCGATCCTCGTCCCTCCGTGGTCGATACCTTCGCCTTCTCGACTCTCGGGAATCCCTAGTGTCCTGTGTCCTATCGGACCTCCTAGACGGCGTTCGGGAAACATCGGTACCCCGACGTATCCGCCCCGCGTGGGAGTTCGCCACGATCTGGTTGAGAGCTTCCAAAGCCGAACTTGTTTCGCCGTTCCTGATGAAGTCTCTCACCTGTCTGTTGAGCGCCCTATCGGATGACATCCCCAGGAACGCATCCACCATAGAAGCATCCGGTAGCGTCTTGAAGTGACCTTCCACCGGGCTTGCGGCAGCTCGCCCCGCCGAGTGCAGCCTGACTTCGCTCCCCTCTGGCTTCTTCGCCATTGCCTTGGAAGCCGTCAGGGGCGCTACCGCGTCCTTTGCCGAAGACCTACCAAGCGCGGAGTGAAGGTCGTCTCCACTTGCCTCTCTCGCCGCTGCACCTGGCCTGCTGTCTCTTCGATGCCTCCCGCTTCGTTGATTCCTTAGCAGGCACCTCATGATCCCAACGAGACTTTCTCTCTCTCTCCTTTGCTTATCGGCTGAGCCCCGGCCATCGCCGGGAGCATCATCTCCGCTCCCCTTCTCCTGCTTGACCTCAACCTTGGGGTCTCCACGCGTCTTCTCCTTGGGCTCGGTCCTCGGAGCTTGAGAGCCTTTCGACTCAGAAGCCGGAGTTCCCTTTCCCTTCGGCTCAGACCTCGGGGCTGAAGTTGCCTTTGCCTTTGCACTTGGTCGAGCTCCTTCGACCGCTACCGCGATCCACGACTTCTTCGCTTGACCTTCCGGCGGATCAACCTCCATCGGAGTCGGCCCAGCGTCAGCCTTAGCCTTTGCCTTCGGAGCGGCAGGACTATCGCCCTTGCCAGATCCTTTGCCCGATGCCTCGCCTGACTTCGGTTGTGGGTCGGAAGGACTATCGCCCTTACCACCCTTCTCGCCCTTCTTCCCTTTTCCTTTTCCACCCTTGGTGACCGGCTCCTGCTTTGGACCAGGACCCGGAGCAACATGATGTACCGACTGAAGCTCTTCGATGTTCACATCAACCGGCTCCGGTTGCTGAGCACCAAGAACGGTCCTCACCCGATCGTCACTAACGTAGACGAATGGGTCCCGGAAAGGAGCAGGAGGCTCTGACTGTCCAGCACTGATTGCCTTCTGCACTTTGGCTACCGCCTCCCTCAACCTTTTCTTCTCATCATACCCCGTAGACGAGACCAGGTAGTTCCTGAGGTCCGACATCAACCGATGGCTGGCCAGGATTTCCACATCATCCCTATGGGTCGGGTACATCGGAGTCAAATGACCCGCAGCAGCACCGATCACATATGCGAACTTCCTAACGGAAGTCGTCATACGTCTCCCCCACTGGGCCGCATGCGCCGGATTCGCTCGGAAGTAATCCGTCACCGACTCAAATCTATCGATTTGGTCGGTCTTGATCAGATGCTTCGCCACCCACTTCTCCACGAATGCGTCCGAGGCCGAGATGCCCGACACGTATGAGGACTGGAAAAGCACCTTTGCCAATTCATCCCACGCCGCGTCAACGCCACCCTTGTCTTCACCGAGATAAGGAGGCCTGATCCCACTCTGCACCGTCAGCCTCAGGTCGGATGCCATCGAATAGGAAATCAGGTTCCTCTTGATGACCCCGACCACATCGGAAGCGATCCTCCAGGGACTAAACTGTCCCGTGCTCCTCACCCAGTCCGGGACGATTTGGCTCCTAACGAAGTCCTCCACGTCCGCGTTGGGGATGAAGTTCGGATAAAAGACCGGGAGCGCACAACCGGGGCACAAATGCATCCCAGATGGCGTGAGCTCCGCGCACCTCAAACAGAAGGTGCTAGTCACGCTCAGCCTGACGCCCTCACGCGTCCGCCTGCGATTTCCCCTATCGGGAGTGAAGTCACCATATTCCCAAACGCGATGATACACTATCGTGTAATCATCGAACATGCACGCAGCCTTCCACGTACCCATCTGGATCTCGTCCCGAACGGCAAGAGTCTTTCTCCTGGTCAGAAACACGGGCCCAACCAACGACCAGTGCACCCGAAGATCCACCATGACCACCACGTACCTACCAGAGTAGTTCCGTAGCCTGTCCCTGACGTACCACGAAGGCGACACCTCAGCAGCAGGGCGCAAAGTCGCCGTAATCGGCACCAAGCCCTCATCCGGCCTCCCATCTCCAATTGATTCGTACTCATCAGGCCTCGTGATCAATATCTCGATCATGGCCTTTCCATTCCGCCTCATCCTTTGGAGCTGGACCGCCTTCCGGAAGTCTTGAAACTTCATGACGACGTACCCCACCATAGGAAGCTCATTCCATGGCATCTCACACATTAGAGAGCCACCAGGAGCATCCGCCTGTGTACATGCGCCGCACAGCCTGAAAGGTCGTGTCCCGTCCGATCCGCGTGAACCTAACGGACACCAACCTGGTGAAGTCCTTGAGGAGGACTCCGGACTCGTCATACATGGCCATTACCATGACCTCAACCTGCCCGGCCGGGAGAGCCTTGTTGCCGGGTTGAAGAACGCCCAATTCTTCTCCGCGTTCTCCATCCCCACAATCTCCTTCAGGAACCATACGACCTGATCTATGTTCACCCAATTTCCAGGCTGACGCCCGGTTTCCTTCAGCACCCGATCCTCGAACAAATCCGAGGCCCTCTTCGAGTTGATGACCAATCCATCGAAGTCGCTCGTGAGCATCTTCATCATTGCCTGAGCAGTCTCACGCCCAGCGATCGTGGCCGCTACTCCCGGCTCATAGCCAGGGACGTACTCGCCCATCCTGCTTTTCGTGGGAACCACTATTTGGCATGTCCTAGCCTCAGGAGGCACTAGCCCGGATGCTCGCATCTCCGGACTTATCTCTAGCCTATCGGCAAGGTAGTCCCTCTTCCCGTCCGAGACCACGAGATTGTACGTCATCTTTCTAGGATTCTCACTCGTGCGGAATCCCCTGCTTTCGTCAACCTGGCCGGGCGCGAATGGGTTGATTGGAGCCGACGGGCCCACCGAAGGCGCCCCTCGTCCAAAGCACAAGTACTTCTTATGGAAGTTCACCACCCGGTTCAGCTGCGTGAGAGCATATGCTCGGTCCTCCAGCGAAGCACTCTTCATTCCGGCTTCGGTCAGTGGGGCCTCCGGCTTGTCGTAACTCGCCTTACCACCCCATCTCGCCGCGACCAGCTCAGCAGACTTCGCGGGATCAAGCAAATTTCCCGACCACCCGGGCAAGCTGCTCAATGTCCTGGTCAGCGCATCTACCGATGCCGCCAGATCCCCAGTCGTCACCTGTTGAGGATCGGCCGCCGCCCGGTCCTCCTGACCAACGTCGGGAAGCCTCGCATCTCCGCGGATAGCCTCCATGGCACTCCTCTCTGCCTCCTCAGCCTCCGCTTGCGTAGCCACGGCCCGGGGAATCAAGATCGCCGCCTCGGCCGGCAAGGGCTTCTCCATGTCGATGGGAGTGTTCGTGGGAAGGAGCCTCTTATCATCTCCCTCCCCACTGTACTCATACCTGGGTGCAGTTTTTCGGTACTCCTCGAACTTCGTCTTGTCCGGACTCACCTGCCCAGCCTCAGTATCCCGAGGCTTGGGCTCGTTCATCGCAGACCTGAGCAACCCGGAGTAACCTCCCTTGTCCACGTCCATGTCGTCCTTCTTTCCTTCCGCCATGGACAACTTCCCAATATCAGGGAGCGTTTCATCATCAGCCGTTCCCGTCCCGGCGCCCCTATCGGGGGCCGGTCCAGCTACCTGCCGTCCTGACGAACTTGCCTCCTGGTCCTGCTCGTCCTCATCATCGACATGTGGTCGCTTACCCCACACGATCTTCGTCTTCGGCTTCAGGGGAACAGCAACACCACCAGCCATGTGATGTCCAGGCCAGGTGGCTCCACCAGGCTCATCCTCAAACCACGACTTCCCGAACGGGTTGCCATCTCTTCCAAGGATTTGCTGCCTATCGGCAACAGAACCCGAGTGAGACAATGCCGAAACATGGGAAAGCATGATTTCCTCTGCCGATTGCGCCAACGTGTCAGACATCTGCTCCCTCGTCGGAATAGTCCGCAACTCCGGAGCAAGGTGGCCGGCAATCATGCTGAAAGGCGCTGTGCCTAGCCTCTTGCCCAACACAGCCTCATTCAGCGCGTTGAAGTACTTCTGCAGCTTCTCCAGCATCGCCGTCGCTGCCATCAGCTGAGGGTGGAACATGGGCATCCGCCACGCGCGCCCAAGGGCGCAGTCCACATGCGACGCGATCGTAGTGATCGTCGCCACCAGCAAATGCGATGAGGCCACCTCCGGCACCCAAGTCGGGTCATCCAGCGGGATGCACTGGCCCGTCTGCGCGTTCAGCAAGGTAGCCCTCACTCCAGGCGCCCGGAGACAATCGTAGGCCTTCCGGTTCGGGTCACTAACGGTACCACGAACCATGTAATCGTCCCGATCAGGCATATCTGCCCAGTCTCCCACGGGTGCCCTCGCATGGTGATACTTCGCCTGGATATCCTGCCTCATCCCTAACGGGATATTGGCAGCCTCGGTCGCCAGCTTCTTCATGTTCCACTGCTGGTCAGCCCACGGCGCTGTCCTCCGATCACGAGGGTCGATGTACTCCAAATCAATCCTCCCGGCTGCCCGGTTAGCATCAATGGCCCCGTACATATAGTCATTGTGCACGGCTCTGTTCAACACAGCATCCCACTCGCTATCGCGGGTGGGAAATGCGAGGTGCGCAGTCTCATTTGCCCTCCTCCATTCTTCGGCGGTAACCCGCGCATATTCGCGATTGATCGCTTTGTTCCTTATCACTGCATACATGAAGGGCTCGCCTGCCTCCCTCGCCAGGACATGGTGAACGATGTACCTCCTATTGGATCTGTGCTCCGCTGGCCTAGCAGAAGTCCGCGAACCTCTCGATGCATGGTAGGAGCCCGACTCCTTGAAATGCCTAACCTCCGCAGGCTTCAGCTCCGGTGCCTCCCCCGGGTGCTCCGGGTAGGGCGTGTTCACATAATTGTGCACGCCTCCTCGAGACTCCTGAGTCGATGCTCCCCTCGGGGTCGCCGCGGTATCCCGCAGATCCCCATCATCGTCCGTGTACTTGGGAGCATGGGAAATCGGCACGCTGGGACTCTTCGGACCTGGCACCTCATCCTTCTTCTGAGTGTCGACCGGGTCCTTGGCCCTGCGTTCCTCCCTAACGGGAGATGCTGCTCGCTTCACCGATTCTATGGTAGGTCGACTTGCTGCCGCAGCGACCTGGGGAACCTGAGCCTCCCTATCGGGAACATCTCCTCCCTTTCCGGCGGGAACCTCTGCTTCCTCCACCGGCTTCATTTCGACGTCCTCGGCGAACTCCAGCAGCTCTGCCTCAGTCGAAACCTCGCCATCATTGAATGTGTCCGCCGGAAGGTCGACCCCTCCCCTATCGGGAAGGAGGTCATCGACATTTGCGGAATCTCCAGCATCTACATTCTCCTCCTCGATCGTCGTCCTGGGCGTCCGCAGATTCGAAGTCCATCGATTCAATGCCTCGACCGTGGGAACCTGCGGAGATGTAACCCTCGGACTCCGAGGAGGGTTCGGTGGAGACTTAGGTCTCACTGACGCCATCATCTCCGTTGTCACTAACGCCTTGGGAGGGGCCTTAGGGATGGCGGTCGCACTCACCTCTCGTGGATCCATACCTGACGATGACCCGCTAGGAGCTCCGCCTACCGGCGGAACCTCCTGTCCAGCATTTGTCATCTCGGCATCCTCGGACTCAGACATAGAGCTAGCTCCACCCATCTTCGAAGAAGTACTCTCCTTCAGCTGCTGCATGATGGAGTCCCTTATCTTCAACCCAAGCTCACCACGCCAATCACTCCTGGTCAGAGAGAAGAAGTCCGGGACTGCCGCGAGGTATGCAGGCATAATTGCCCATGCTCTCGCGACCGGCTTGTTCCTGCCGTAGTTGTCCACCTCGCATCCCCACGACACAGCGTCAGCGGAGATCACTGGGATCAAGTTCATGCGAAGCCGCGTTCATCTTCAACTGGATCTCCTTCTGCATGTGAACCCCGTTGTCACCTTCTCGGTCTAACGACCTCCCGGGACCGCACACCATGACCTTGACCTTGTCATTGAGCGACTTCAGCGCTTCCAAGTCATGGTCCCAAATAGTGGCGGCATCGCTCCTCACTTTCCATGAGTTCTTTTCCCACCTGTACAGATACGAGCCACGAAACCCGAAAACGTACAGATCCGACTTTGCCGCGTTCGCACTACCGTGCTTCTGAACGCATTCCTCGGTCCGCCTGTCCATCAGCTCGTAGGCCTTCGTAACCATCGTCCGAAGTGACGTCTCCTCGTTATCACGAGCACTGGACACATAGTGGACCTCGTAGTTCTTGAACGGCCGATTATCCGGGGAACCCCTAAGCCGGTCATTCTTCGCCCTACATGTGAGGACACTCTCCGCTAACGCGGACGGGTCCAATCCCTTCTTACTCTTCCCGGAGACGGTGTTGAACGTCTGATCCAGCAAGTAGAAGACCGTCGCATCCGGACTCGCGGTCTCCTCCTTGTATACTGGAGGACCGTACCCGGCAGAGTTAGCCGCCGCAATCCTCAACGCGGCGCCAGTCCCACTGGCCGCGAGGCACTTGAGCAAGATTACCATCTTGTCAGAGCCACGACCCATTTCGTTCAGCACAATGGAAGGATAGATGGGAAGCATCATGTCGGCCAACATCGCGGTCGCCCAAGCATCCCAAAGCCTTTCCAACTGCACCGGATCGACAGCCGTCCGGGAGTATCCTCCCCTCGGCAGATCCATGGATCGAGGAACAACCTTCTTGTTCCTAATCAGGCGCAGCAACCTTTTATCCTGCAAGAAGCACTCCAGCTCTTTTGGAACCATCGCTCCCCGAGCAATGATCTTCGCTTCCTGCTCGGCTTCGGTGAAGTACCCCTTCGTCATGGTGATGTCCATTGTCTCGCCTTTGATCGCATCTTTCATATTTGACTTAGGCACGATCTTGGCGTAGAGCATCCCGCCTTCCGCCTGAGCCGCCTGGGGAGTCCCCGGCGCAGCACGCAGGTTCTCCTCCTCTACTGAGAGACCTATCGGTCCCATGTAGTTCTCGGGGAAGAACTTGTGCATAGCCCAAACGGTCGAGGGAGCATGCGGGTTTCACTCGATGAATGGATTGAAATACTGCAGGTTGCTATCGCCACCTGAGTTACACAATTCCACATGGTGGGAATCCGCCGCAGGTCGCTCGAGCTTGATGCAGATACCACAGATCCCCAATCTCGCGTTCGGGAACACCCGCTGTGCCCCTCTCTTGACGCTCCTCAACGCGGGCAGGTCCCCGAACAGGTTCTCGGTCTCATCGGGCTGCTTGATGCAAATCCCGACCCTCGCCCACGTGTTCTGGCCGTAGTGCGACAATGTGCAATACCCCAGAGCCTCAAAGCCTTCAAAGAGGTCCAAACACCCACAGATTCCTCGCTCGCGGTGGATGCAGTAACCTGCATACCACCCAGAATGCTCCACAATGAAGATTGCGAAGTCCCGTGGATGAGGATGTTCTCGGTGTCCATCTGTGCCCGGTAGTTCTGTGCCAAGTCGAAGAAGGCCCATCCATCTTCGGGTCCAATCTCAACATCAGTGGCACTCTCCGGGTTCTTGGGCCTGATCCGCAATACCTGAAAACGCTCCCAGTTGATCGCGTCCCCCATAGAGGTGACCAGCCCTGACATCAGTCCCATTTCATGCAGGTATCCCCGCATGCCTGGCCTATCGGCCGTGGCAAACTTCCTAACTGACCACGCAGAAGACAGTCGCCGCCCGGTAGAGCATCTAACGATCTCTTCCCGGTTCCTACCCTCAGTCAGCATCATGGCGTCAACAACCACCTCCGGAGGAGTGAACAGTGCATTAGGCCTATCATTCATCCAGGCCCTGATCGCCGTCCAGTGGTGATCCGCATCACCAAAGTCATCTCCCTTATATAGAGGATGCTCTCCAAACGCCACCTCTGCTTGGTCGGCAACCGTCATGACCAAGGTCGTCTGGGGATGAGCCGTCTTCCACTCAGGCCAGGATTTCGGGTCACGAACCCACATTTCGCCACACGGCTGAGCAGCCGGCTCAACACTATTGTCCACGGGTAGAGCATTCCCGGTAACCCCAACACACTCCTCATACGCGAAGGCGTCACTATAGGGAACCAAGAAAGCAGGATCCGTCGGAACCGCAGCGCACAGGATGGCCGCCAAATGCACGGCGTTCATCTCCGTGACCTCCACTCCCTGGTGCTTCATTTCCGCCACTATCGCGGCAGTCCTGATCGCCCGGTAGTGAATCACCTTCTCCTGATCCGGCCACGGAACGAGGGACTTTCGAGCTTCTCCTTGCTGATGGGAGACGCCCGACCAACCAACTCGTCGAACCTTCCGTTGGCGTCATCCTGGATCAGCTGGTCGATCTTTCCCATACCTGGGTCGATCGTAGTCCATTTCGGCTCCTGTCCCTTATAACTCTTTACCGTCCAATCGCGGTATCCCGCAATCAGACACTGGGCCACAGCCTTTGGCTTGTCCATGTTCAGCCCCATCGCCAAGTCCCAGGACGGTCGTGGGGGCGTTCTCATGCAGCGCCCCATGCCCATCCCATCAGCGGCCGCCATGCGTCGGCAGGTTCGGGCCACCGGCCACGGAACCCAAGACAGCAGCGCGCGAGCGCGAGCGATCCAGGAACCCAGCCTACCGGCCGGAATTCCCTAGTCGACCCAGAAGGCTCAGCCTACCGGCCAGAGACCTTCTCCCTCAAAACTGTGACAAACAACTGAGAAATCAATCAAATCAGTCCTTCAAGAAGCAGAAGATAAACCTTGGTGACAAGCATATCTGCTTCATCCTCGCATTCTGACCTGTCTGTGTCCTGAACTGCCTGTGGGTGTGGTGCGGTTACCCGCGTGTGAGCCAGCTTGATCAAGCGAAATGCTACGCGGCAATGAAGTTATTCAACCACTTCCTAACGGCAAGTGACCGGTCATGCTGAGAGAGGGTATCCCCTCCTCGCATCTTGCAAGTGCTCCAAATCGAATTGAATGACTTAGAAGAGAAACACCTGAATACGACACCATGTCTCTTGAGACCACACTGACATGCGCAAACAGACCTGCAGTCGAATCCATGCGTAGCAGCGATTCCTTCTACCTCGCCTTCCCTCACAATATTACATTGAGGTCGGTAGAGAATGATAGGAGTACATCCGCACGTCCGAGCATCACAAGCTATATTGAATCTTTGCCTAACGGCACTCTCGGTCCTATCCCTAAGCTTTCTGGTCTGTCCCCACTTCCCAGTCCTGGAATCAACCCTATCGGGTGCAAGATCATTAAGAGCAAGAACAACGTAACAAAGGCTATCGCCTTCAACCCTACCAGAACGAACAATGTGATTCCTGTACCCAGGAGCAACTTGAAGCGTAACCACCCTGCAAAACTCACTATACGCGAGAGCATTGGCCATCGCCTGATCCGCGACAATGGTTTTCTCACATCTTTTCCCTCCTTTTTCCTCGTCGATCACGATTCCCTCGTACTCAGAGAGTAACCTCTCTATGAGCCGATTGAAACCGGATTTTGCACCTGATTCCATGCGTACCCCCCTAAGCGGGGGCAGCCCAGGAGCGGCAGGGGGCTTAATACAGGGTTGGGTGGGTTGGGACAAATATTCCTGCAGGTATCCCGGCAGGAACATACCAAGGGTATGCAAATTTCGGTTCCATACGACCTTGTCGATGCAAGCCTTAGTGAAAATGTCCGCACCTTGATAGTGCGACGGGCATGCAACGAACCGAAAAATACCATCATTGAATCGCTCGTTGAGCCAGGGATGTCAATGCGCTGTGTCCTTGACAAAAAGCGCATGTTGGGATTATTCCCAGTAATAACGATTCGGCATGCCGATTCGTTATCCTCCAGCACGTTGATGATAAACGGCTGGGTCTCCTTCCCTTTCCCGATGGCGTGCTGCCAGAGGGTAGCTAACGCCATCCCCTCCTTAGACACTCCATGGTCAAGGGCAACGATCTCAGCTTCGGGAGTAGACTTCGAGACTGAAGTTTGTTTCTTACTTACTCCGGTGATGGGCATGTAGGTCCTAGGACCCACAAGGCAAATAAGCACTCCCGATGTACTTTTGGCATCGGTACGATCCCCAGCCAGATCCGCATCACAGTAAGCGACTAACTCGATGAACTCTGGGCTATCGCCCACCCAACCATACAAATGGAGGTCAAGTGTGGAGTTCACATACGAAATTAGCCTGTGGAGCTTGCGGTCACACAGGTGATTCCACTTCGTAACCCGGCTGGCTAACGCCTGCACAGGACGAATAAGGTCGTACCTGCCCATCCTAGCTCCGTAGAGGACCTTCATCAGCACTGCCGCCGCGCCGTTACCGAGGCATCCAGGCTGTGCGTTGAGGGTCTCCACGTCCATCGCCTGGTTGAAGAGCTTGTCAAACTCAGGGTTGACAGGGTTCTCGTCGAACTCCGGCTTGCTCTCATCCAGGAATGGCGTTTCAACCTTTTGCAGCTTCTTCGGATACTTCCCTTGACACAGTTCTATGTATCTATCGACACACGCCTGCATGAAGCTACTCTCGCTGTACTTGATGAACCTTATGGTAGTCTCCGGCTTGTGAATGTCCTTAGAGAGTAACCCCTCCGGACCAAACCTCAAGTCGGGCTGCTCCTTATCAGGAGGATTGCCCACTGTCCACGCCAGCCTCGGATCAAAATGACCTTTGACCAATTGTTGTGTGAACTCATGCTCACAGCCAAGATATCTCTTGAGCTGTCTAGGTTCCTCCATCTTGATGACCTTCGATATCAGGGCCCATCCGGCTGCGATATTCTTAGCCGGCCCACTCATCTTGAAGTCATCCACGTACACGACAAGGAAAAGGTCAAGCTCCTCATGCCTAAACACGCTGGCCCAATCCTTCACTTTGACGTATCCGACCTTCTTCAGCATAGCCTCACAGTGTTGCTCCCAAAAGGTACCAGCATCAGGATGTCCGTAAAGTGCGAGCACGAGGACAACGACTGGATCCTTATATTTGGGATTCCCACTACCGTCGAACCACTCAGGAGGCCACTGATCACGAGGAATCCTCACCCAGGTCTTCTTTCCCTTCAGACGAGCCTGAGTGTACGCCGATTCCCCATCACTCACTTCCAGAAGATTTCCGGGAAGTAGCCCGTGAGCATCACCCATCTTTCCCGCTGCCATAGTGGCGGGACAGGAGGTGTTTTCGGAGAATAAGGCCCAATGCCCGATCTCATCACGGACAAAACATCCCTCAAAAACGACTCGACCCTTATACTTGCGATTCGGATCGTCTTCAGGAAGTTCGTGATTCTTCTCGACGCAGATGTCGAAAATCCTACCAACATGGATCTTCTCCCCTTCCTTCCGGGCCCTAGCCGCAACATCGAACCACTCCTGGACGGTGGACAGGTCCCAGCATCCCTGCGAGGTCAACTTGTCCCACTCCTTCTGCAGAGCAGCCTTTGCCTTGGCATTTCCAGCCTGCTCCTTCTTGTTGACTGGTCTAGCGACGCAAGCGTACAAGGGAGGAAAGGCTCCTGAGTTCTTCGATCGATGCGAGAGGGATATCTCCCCCCTGGGCATAGAGAACTCGAAACTTTTTCCATCAGATCCTATTACTGGAGCGGCAGCGGCTATACCTGTGCTTCCGAAGCAGCGGATCCCCCATCGGTTTTCCGCCTGACCTTCCTGGGAACGATCGATGCATCAATGAGCATGACACGCTCCAGCACAATCTGCGCAATGCGGTCCCCAGGCCTTACGATGAACTCCTCATCCCCATGGTTGAAGAGGATGACCTTGACTTCACCGTCATAATCAGGGTCGATAACTCCACCGCCTACAGCGATCCTGTTCTTTACAGCCAAACCTGATCTAGGGGCGATCCTGGCATACACTCCCGCAGGCATCTCTATCGAGATCCTATCGAGATCCCGGTGCTAACTATACCTGACCCCCCTGCGGGAATACACACTCCCTCAGAGGCATAGGTGTCCAAACCCGCACTTCCCGAAGTAGCCCGCGTCGGGATCTTGGCATTCTCGCTGTCAAGACTGACGTACAATGTGTTGGGCTTCTTCTTCCATCGCTGCTCAACCGGATCAACTTCAACCGGCATAGCACTCGCGACCTTCTTGAATGTTCCGTTCGGATACCAAGCTCCAACGATCGCCTCACACATAGCACTCGGATAGAGGGCAGTCGTCGGTGTCACCGACCCCTCAATGCGCGCATGAAGGTAACCCTTCTCGTGCTTGCATTTACGACCCGAGAGTTCCTCAATGAGCTCCTTGGAGGTCGTCGCAACCTTCCACTGCTTTCTGATCGGCACACCGTCCTTGTCCTGCATTCCGAAATCACAGCCGTCAAAATCAACGGTCTTGACATCAGGATCAGCAAGAAACCTCTGCATGAACGGCTGCTTCCACCCAAGGCAGTGTCTAGGCCACTCAAATGCAACCCTGCCCCCTCCTCGCCTAACGGCTCGGGAGGCTCGCAGGAATGCTGCAAACATCACCTGAGAGTTCCTTCTCAGGTCATTTAGATGTGATGCAAATTCGGCACCGTGAAGTGAAAGATTCACATATTGCCACGTACTCCATGGTCCACACGGAATTGATGCCCAGAGATCACACCCAGGATTATCCTCGATGATCGCAATGAGCCGACTAACGTCCTTAGCCTTCGTGATGTCAAAAGAGCCAATGTGTACGCGAATTGCTTCGCCGCCACACTCCATCATCACAGCAGACAAGCGTGAGTCGGGCTCGCAAGCAAACTCAATGAGAAGCTTGCGGCCTGGCGCTGGGGCAGCCGGGTCCCTCTCAGGATGTTCTCGACGTTCTTCCCTCAGGGATATCTCCCGTTCGGCCTGAACGTATATCTCCCGTGATCGGGCAGACATCTGTCTCCAACTATCAGCGTCAATAGAGTTGGGCTTCCCGGTGCCGGCATATGGCCTCTCACGCCTATCGGCGGATTGGTCATAGTCGATCCTATCTCCGTGCAGCTTGTGACCCTTCTTCGAGTCACCGGCAGGCTTCGCTTCTTCTTCCTTCGGCCTGAACCTACCGTGGGGAGCGCATCCCTTGTCAAAGAGAATGGTCACACCTGTCCAAAATCCACGTGTAAAATGCCGATGATTTGGAGCGTCATGATGACGATCATCCCTTACCCAATTGCCAACGGCATCAAGTCCCCGCATATGCGTGACCCTAACGGTGTCGAGCTCCTCCTGCGAAGGACCACCTGGGGGAAGGTCTTCATCGGTTGCCCCGAAGAACTTCTTCCGCACTTCGACGTGGATGCGGTACCAAGCGCTGTCCTCGTCATGCCGCTCCCAGTAATCTGAGACACATGCGTCACCACCGTCTAGGGCGGCTTGGTTCTGATTGATTCCATCGGACTTGGATGAGCTACCGCCCCCCTCGTCCCGATGGTCATCATCATCGTCCTCATCAGGGTCATCAAACCGACCTTCATCGAAGTCGAATTCATCCCTGACCTTCTTGCTCGGCTTCACTTCGGCCCTTCGGTCAGCTAACGCCTCCCGAATGGTCCGAGTCCTAGCATCGTAGGATGCCAACATT
Organism: Effrenium voratum; assembly: GCA_963377175.1. NCBI lineage: Eukaryota > Dinophyceae > Suessiales > Symbiodiniaceae > Effrenium > Effrenium voratum. The sequence continues at coordinate 298,538 of CAUJNA010003544.1, read as the reverse complement.
GGGAACACATAGGGCTCCTCAGGGTTCTTCCAGATGCGCTTGACCTGGTGAACACTTGGCTTCCTGAGACCTCTTTGGATGTGCTCGAGATCAGCAACGAGATAGTCACCCTTCCATAGCCCCCCTGGTTCTAGGCGATAGCCTAAGAACAGGCCTGGTTTGGACGATGGAGCAAACTTCGGATCTTCTTCGATCTTGATGAAGTCCCGCCCCTTCTTCTCGGCTGGCAGGGCTGTAGTGACACTAGTCTCTTCGACCTCTACTTCATCTGCAGGAACAAAGTCCGGTTCGTCACCTCCCTCTGGCTCGTACTCCTCGTTCTCGTAAATCTCAGCCTCATCCTCATCGATCTGATCGAAATCACAGTCAAAATGGGTCTCTCCAGTCCATTCATGATCGCCTCCTCGGTCATGCTCAGCCTGAAGCCAGTTCTCATCAACGACAAACTCCGTTGACCCATCAAGATAGTTGATGACTGTGCTTCGTCTTCTGCCAAGATCCTTAATCCTGACCGGGCAGTTAGCCCCTATCGGGACAAACAGCTTAGTTCGCACTTCAACATGGACGCGAGTGACAACTTTCTCATCTTCATTCACGATCCAGTGGTCTCCTCCTTCATCGGCGTCCTCTGAGTCAATCTTGTTAGCGTGTCTGATGGCGTTTTGGGCGTTTTGAACCCCCCCTTTCTATCCCTGCGAATTTTGGGAGCGATGGGGTAGAAGTCGATCAGACAACCAAACGGCAGAATGACTCCGCTGAAGTTTCCGTCACCGTGACGCCGCGTCCAGGGTGATCCGTCACCTCGATTCTCAATGTTTCTTGCCATTGCAAAATGCCTAACGGCAAATGGCCACCATCGAGGTTCAAACCCGGCTTGACGCAGAAGCACACGTGCTCCGTGGAGAACCAGCTTGACCTTGTTCTCTATCAAGCCGTTGGTCTTGGGCATGCCCGGTGTGGAGAGCTGGTGTATAGCGCCAAGTGTTGTAACAGCGTTCTTCAGCTCTGGGGCTTGATCGCTGTACACCAACTTCAGAGTTTGCCCCCCTGCGAACCTTCGAAAGGCCTCCAGCGTATTGCTACGAGATCTGGATTGCACAGGAAGGACATCGAGGTAGTCAGTAGCGAGGTCATAGAACACTATCGCGTCCGCTTCGCCGTGAAATCCTCGATCCTTCAGTCCCCTCAGCACCATCGTGTCAGCTGTGGCTAGGTCCCCGAAGTTGGCCACGTCATGCGCAGCAGCACCACCTTTGCGGCGAAGTTTGACATTCTCCATCTTCGCTCGCTGACAGTGCGGGCAATACGGGTTCTTCGGAAGATGCGTAAGCATATGGCGGAGCGTCTTAGCATCTGCACGCCATTCCGCTTCGGTGCGCAGCCCGGAGATGAAGTTAATCTCAACGATGTCGCCATCGTCTCCCTCCCCAGGGCCAGGAATGGGTGGTGAACGGCTGACGCCCTCACCCCCCTGCTTGGCCTCCCGGGAAGAGCAACGGTCTCGCATTTAACCTGAAACCACGTCTCGCCCGTCCAAGGGACATCAGATGCTATCGCATGCTGATCCCTTTCAGATAACTCCCACAGAGCATCAACGAGCACCTCATGGGTAACCCCATTTCGGTGAATGATCGTCTTCCTGTAATTGCTGAGCTGATCGACCCTAACGGGACAATCACCATCAGTGGGCAAAAACTTCGCCCTGCGCGGAATTCGGTGCTCCTTCACGACATGACCTGACCGCTCAGTTCTCCAGGTGTCCTGCGAGCGATTCTCTATCGTCACTGCAGGCTTGCAGGTCGGCGCCTCACGGGCTTCGACTCCATGATATGCAACGCCAGGAGCTGGCATAGCGGGAAGCGGCTCACTGTCATCAGGAGTAGGGGACACAAATTGGGTGTCCCCATGAGGAAGGTACGGCACATTGTTGATGACATCCAGTGTCACTGTACGGCCCGAAGGACACGTAAGGGTGGGCTTACACCCTGCAGCCCAAGCAAAGGAGTAGCCCATATCCATACAGCGCTTTCCAACTGAAATGATGGATGGTGTAGACTCAAGGACGTGTGCCTCAATCACCTCGTCCAGATTGCCAACATCGGCATCAACACGACCAGCAGTACGGGTTGCCCCGTTCGCAGTATGCAACGCATGCGTATGCCCGCCTTTGGCAATCAGGGCCCTATCGGGTCCTTTCAGATCGCCAAGGCCGACCAAATCCATTGGGCATCCAGTATCAACCAGCCATCTCACCCCGCTGTATCCAACAGGTGCAGCAACCTTCCGGGTGTACTTCGGCTTTCGGACAACACGATGACCCCGTATATCTCCAGGGTTCGTGTCGATGTCCTCATCGTTGTCCAAGAGCACTTGTGCGTGAACAGCCGCAGCTCTTATCAGAGCACTCTGAACCTCCCTAGCAATTCTCTTGCGAGACGGAAACTTGATCGCGTTAGGATGGCTGTATCCAGCCTCTCTACTGCGACTAACGATTCTGCCTGTGTTCTCGTTCTCAATGGACACAACAAACACGTCAGGGAGATCAGGAATCTTGACTTTCAGAGGCTCCCTATCGGGACCACGCTGAAAATACCGTTACTTGCTCCTCCAAGAAAACGCCGCCTCCGGCTCATCACAGTACCAAAACACTGTCTGTATGTTAGTCCTTTTGGGAAGCCTCCTGAATAGGACTGATCGACGATCACCGGAATCCACGCCGACATCCTCGATGACTGTCCCATAGGCATCAGTGGTCCTTCTCCAAACGACCTGGTCCCACCTGGGACCTCCGCCCGTAGTGCCAGCGAAAAACAACGCGCCGCACTCACTTTTCTCCCAACGGCTAACGCCAGGCGGGAGACACCCCGGTGCAAACCCACCGATAGCTGGGGCAGCAGCCCACATCACGGGACACGCCACAACAACACAGTCGGCCTTAGGGTAACGGCCCGCCCCACCTAAAAATCCGTCAATCCTTGAGCAGGGCTGTCAAGACGCCTTGCCTCCCTATCGGGAGGACTGGGCGTGGGCGACCTAGGGGCCTCCTCCTCCTCATCTTCAACAACAGGACCAGCAGTGGTACGAGGCGTAATAGGCTTCGTACCCGGGGGCGGCTTCTGATGCAAGTATTTGCATTGCTGGGCAGTGCACTTGCCGTACATCCAGTCGTAGCAGTACCCAAAGTACATTGGCTTGTCCCTAACGGGCCTATCGCCAGTCCTTGGGGTAGAGGGTGCGGCAGGATTCCTCGGGCTCTTATCATGCTCGAACCTGCAGTCTCGGCCATGTTGACATTTACCTGTCTTGGCATACTCCCAGCAGGATCGGTCAGCAGGCCCAGCAGGCGACTGCCTTCTCGGCGACTTGGGAGACGGAGTCCGCTTGTCCCTTTGGCTGGTTCTTCCAGGAGACGCTCTGTCTCTCTGGCTGCTCTTTCCGGGCGAAGATGATCTCGGCTTTCCCCCTCCCGGACCTAATGGACCTCGAGGGGCTCGTATCACTCTTCCTGGCAAGTGGGTCATACCTCCGCACAACACCAGGAGCACCAGGATTCCGATCCCTCTCACGGGAGTGAGAGCCTGAACGTGACCTCTGCTCATGAAAGGTCTGGTACATCTGAAGCGTGTTCTGACGCTTCTGCCACCGCTCGACACAGTCCTGACAAGCCTTATAAAGCCACGCGAAAGACCTAACGGTCACATCGCGATCCCACCTCTCAATGTCAGGCCGCATACAGCGTAGATGACGAACGTTCTCAATGAACACAGCTAGTAGTACCCCATCGTCGATCTTCCTCCTGATCCCAGAAATGAGATTGTCCCAGGTGCTCAGATAACTCCGGAGCCTGGCCTCATCGTCGGAGTGACCTGTTTGCCGACACTTGAGACTAGTCAGCTCGGCAATCTTGAAGGTCTGGTCGTCCTCGACTCCAGTCTGCAGATGGTTCAGCAGAAGCTTCAAGATCTGTCTCCCCTTGATACCCTGGGGAGGATTCATATTCTGAGCGGCCTCGGTCAGGCGATTCATCTTGTCCCTAACGGCCCTCGTCTTGATACACTCCCTGATAGCGCTCGTGAAGTTGGAATCCAAAACCGGGTACTTGCAGGGTCCGCCAAGAGCGTCATAGTCAAGCCTCTCAGTCTCTGAAATCCACGCTAACGCGTAGTCAGAGTCAAAACTGAAAGCATTCCTGACCCTTTCCTTTATCTCGGAGAGCCACTCCCGCAGCTTATCAGCTGTCGGCTCAGCAGGCAGCACGATCGTGTTGCACTTATGATGGAATCGATCCTTTTCGACAACGGTGGAAATCAGAGCCCCTATCGGGGTACATGAGGTAATCCTGCAACTTTCACACAGCCTAGCAGGCAAAGGACAGCAAACCTCACACGCCCTCATTCCACAGCCAACGCAAGGAACAAGAGGGAAACCAGGCTCGGGAATCCTGCTACACTTAGTGCACTTGTCCCGTCCATCATCTCCCCTCAAGGCTTCAGGAAGAAGACCGCCATCTCCCTGCCTAACGGCTCCATTAACGCTGTAGCCAGGGCTAAGACCTGGCCCAAGATTACCACCACTTGCGACACTCGATGGGTAACCTGCGGCAGTGTTGGGCTGACTAACGCCAGCTCCAACCCCGTAGTGGCTAACGCCACCCCCGTAGGCAGGACCATAAAAACTGGAACCACACTGATTGTTCCCAATCCCGTGAGAGTCAACGGCAACACCACTGAAAGCTGGCGCACCACCTCCTCCAGGGTATCCCCCGGAAGGTGCTCCACCGCCTCCAGTCGGACCACCAGGTGGTCCAGGGGGCCCTTGTCCTTCGCCGGGAGGCCCAGGCCCAGGAGGTGGACGCGGACTTGATCCATGACCGCTGCCTCCACCACGACCTGATGGTCCCCCGTGTCCACCACCATCCCCGGGAGGGGGAGGCGGTGCCCCACGGTTAGCGCGTTCATGTGCCGCATGACAGCGCGAGCATCGCTCAAAACAATCTTCCCCACGATACGTATGCTCATTGCAAATGTTCTTGTCACAGTCGTGACAGGAATACATGGATACCTCCAAAGCATTCCTTCGACATGCCCAGCATTTCATTTTCAAGAACTGACAGTTGCAACAGTCCCCGTCATCACCCCTGCACAATTCGCAGAAGTCACGCTCACACGTGACACAAACGAAACTTGCACATGGATGCTCTCGTCTGTAGGGGTTGTCTCGAGCACACATCCTTGAGAGATCAGGTCCATTGCCACCTGGCTCACCGCTTGCTGTTGGTCCAGCAGCCTGCCTGCGATCAGGCGGAGCCCCCGGGGTCCCTCGGCTACCGCCAGGACTCGGGGCATTGTCTCCGACCCTATTGTTCCGGTCGTTCCTAGGTGGGCGGTTCAAATCCCTAGAGGCGTTTCCGCTATCGCGGACCGGCCTATCGTTGCTCGATTGTCGAGCCCTAACCTCAGACACCCTATCGGGGACCGCAGCAACTCTCGGGCTCCTGTTCCTGGCCTCACCCCTATCCGGTGAGATCGAAACATTTGCTCTATTTGTTCTGGCGCGAGCCAGTGATTCTTCCCTCGTCCGCCTCGGTGGAGAGTGTGACCTGTCCTGCATCTGCAGAGCTCTTCTGCTCCGGCTATCCGCCCTATCCCTAACGGGAGAAACTGGGCGCCTAGCCGCACGAGGAGCCGCGTCAACCCTACCAGGCGCATTCGGCAGCACATGATCAGTTAGGCTAACGCCTCCACCCGGCCTATTCGGTGGGACAGAGTCTCGTGCATTTCCATCTCCAGGAGTGGGCGTCGGCGATCTGATCCTGTGCCCCTGTCCGGCGAAAGCGTGGTATCCCCCGTTAGGCCTACCCCCGTGCCCACGAGGATGGTCATGAGCAAGTTGGACCAAGCCAGCAGCATCTTCGATACTCCCTTCGAGATTGGCAAACTGAGACATAACTCGAGTGTTCATCTCGTTCAGAGTTCGGATGTTGTTCTCGGTAGCCCCAAGCCTTCACATACACGAAGAGATCCCCCGTCACTCCGGGACTCCAGCATTCGGTCCGCAAAGGACCTATACTCAGCACGGAGCTCGTCAATGGCCGAAGTGGCCCATTCCGCATGCCGATTGCTCTCACCTTGGAGTCTATCGACTCTTGCGGCCAAGTCCCGAAAGCTTGCGTCATCTCCACTGCTAGCAGCCCTACCGGGCCCTGATGCAGCGGGAGCACCCGAGGATGAGAGCAGCCTAACGGCCTTCTCAACCGAATGGAGCTGCTTCTCGAAATTCCCGATCTCAGTGTAGATCTCATCCTGAAAGGCACCTTGGCTCTTGAACATAGCATACTGCTTGTCCTCAACGAGCATTCGAAGTTGACTCATACCGCCTTCGAGGTCCCTAACGGATTCCCGAACCTCGTCGGATAACGAGTTGATCCTCTGATCCACAACCTCACTTTGCTCATCGATAGCCTGCCTGACAATGGCCCTGCTATCGGGAATGACCTCACCGGCAAACCGTTGAACAATCATTCGCATACGATCAGCATCCGCTTGGGTCGCAACCTCGGTAGCTAGACGGCCGACCTTGTCCTTCATGAGCCGATTCTCATTTTGCCATTCCTTTTGCATGGAACTCACCTGACCGTTCAGTAACCTGATCTGATTAGCAAAAACATTGAGGGTGTTTGCAACGGAACCGGATGCCTCGCCTCGTTCAAACAGCTCCTGGATATGCAGGTCAAATACTTCCTTGACCCTAGCATCTCCAGATTCAGCAGAAGAATGGGATCTCAGAGCTGGAGGAGTCGATATCTCGATCCTCTCAGGAACCCTTTCAACTCTGTTACGTCCCCTGGGGTCGGAAACAGGAGCATCAGCGATCCTGGGCGGCCTGATTGGACTGATACCCCTTCCCCGGCTATCGCCGGATCTGGGATTGACATTCGGCCCATGAGATTCAGGAGTGGAATGAATATGAACATCAGCAGGATCAAACATGTCTTCATCCTGCGGCGTTGAACCTATTGGTCCAGGGCTAGCCCTCCTCGCCTTCGACCTATCGGTCCCTCCGGCTACGGACGACGGCCTCTTCGCAGAGGCACTTCGTTCCCTGCTTGCTGATCCCCATTGGGGAGTGAACTCATTGCTAGACCTTAGTGGCTCGAGGTCGCTGAGATCTCGCCCTAATGGGCTAGCGATCGGCGGACGATCCTCGATTCCAAGCGCACTAGCAAGTCTTCCGTCCCTCGCGCCTGCCTCAATCACATCGGCGGCTCGCTGAGTAATCCTGGATGAACCAGTACCCCGGTTCATATCCCCGACTCTCTGATGCAGCGGTCCTCCAAACTGGATGTTGGGAAAAGGGGGAACATTTGGGAAGGGATCAATGACGGGAGGACCTACCGGTCCTCTTCCGTCATGGATGGCCTCCAAATCCCTAAGGGTGCCTGATCCGCTCTCTTGCACTCCGAGTATCCGTGTCCACACGAAGGTCCCTAGCAGCTCCACGAGTCGCAGCAGCACGGCTCCTTGCATTCCGATACGACAAACTTTCTTCCTCTTCACGACGATCCGCAAATGCGGCATAATCTTCATCATCATTGAACTCAAAATTGGTCGTCGAAACCGGGTTGGGCCTATTAGTGTCAGACTCTTGCTTCACGCTACTGCCCCAACCTGCGGTCGACGCCAGCAGGGCATCGTATCCGATGCCCGCAAACGCCCTCTCCTCTTGCTCATCAAACTGATCTGGATTTTGAGAACCTGTTGATCGACCCGAGATATCTCTCGGAGCCAAAACCATGGTTCCCGGACCTAACGGTCTGTCCTCAACCTGATCCGAGGCTTGCGTTTCACCTGGAAAAAGAGACCTAGGGGGTCGATTAGGCAGGGCCTCCTGATCGTCCGTGTGAGGACGAGCCATGTTCATCGCCATGCTGATGAAGTCCAAATGACCTTGTCCGAAACCTGATTCGGAGCCGCTCCTACCGGAGCGAGCTCCTCGTCCTTGTTCATCATCGGTGGCCTGACGGAAAATGCGGTCGTCTCCATCGTCAGTGTACCTGCCACGGCTTCTGGGTGTGTCCCTACCGGGATCATCACCCCTGCGGTCCTGACCTGCTGAACCTGTCTCGAATTCCTCGTAGTCATAGTCCGGTAGGTCCTCACTTGAGCGGAGGCCACCTAGGATGGCCTCCTCATCCACGACGCTCCTGTGCGAACGTGGGGTCGACGTCATTGAGCTTGTAGTTGACGGTCTCAAGCGCGTAGGAAAGTCCTACGGCTGATAACCTGTGATTCGGGCACGAGCCTGTGCCCAGGCAATGGGTTAGTTGGGGTAAACAAGCCACAAAAGAAAGGTTCCCCAAAAGCAAACCAATCCCCGGTCCCAAAGATCAGGGTTTCCCACACACCAGAGAACAACAACCAAAGGAAAACAAACCAAACAAGAAAAGGGTTAACCCGCAACCTTGGTCGACAACAGGCCGCACGACTGGTCCCTACCAACCTGGCGGCGGCCCGAGGTCTCTTTCTCCCCCGAGATGCCGTCGGTCGACGCAGGGGTTCGGCGACGCCCATTCGAGGCGCGACGGAACCCAAAATCTTGAGCCAAACACCACAGGTCAGTCACTACCGCGACATCCCTGGTGATGAAATAAACCATGGCTAATCACAGATTGCAAAGCTAGGTCCAGATTTGAGAGGTTAGAATAAGTTGGTACCCGATTTTGTTCTGTAGTCTATTTTAGTAGAGGAACCCTCACCCAAAAAGGGGTGAGAAAGGGCACTACTGGGGGACCTACGTAGCACAGGTCGGGCCGAAGATCGGGGGTTGCGACCGAAGAACAACACGCAATAGGTAGTTCAAGGGCTTCAAGGAGGCCGGCTTCCTGCTCCCCTCAGGAACCATGCTCTCAACTCAGCCCCGTTCCACCTACCGTTGGGGATTCCACGAAACCCAAAATGGAAGTCAAGAAACACGTACGTCAAGTGATCCCTTGGATGGTCCCCTCATACGAAGCTGCCAAGCTGTGGTTTTGCTTGGGGATCGTGGCTGCGCGACTACGCAAGTTTCAGACCGCAGTAAAAGCCAAGGGGCTTTCCTGTTTGGATTGCAAAGCTAGGTCCTCAAGTGGAGAGGCTAGAATAAGTGTACCCTTTTTTCTGTTGTCTATTGTAGTAGGGGAACCCTCCCAACCAAAAAAGGCGTGAGAAACGCACCTAGCTGGGGACCTAGAAAGCGAACGCAAAATGGAAGCCAACCACCTGAAGGAATTGGTCCAACTTGGCGTGTTTTGAGCAACCCCACTGAAGTTGCACAAGTGCCAACCACGAGGGAACCCTGCCCCTGGCTACGCATTTGTGACAAGGGGGGTTGGAGGTAACATAAAACTCAATGATACGGCTGGGGTGGGGTGAGTTTAGGATGACTCGGCGACCGACCAACCAACCGACCGAGCGACCCGCCCACTGACAAGGCCCCCCCCCTTCCAAACACTAAAAGTTGGTCAGCAGTGAACTTGTCTGAGTTTGCCTTTGTGACATCCGGTTGTCTCTTCTTTGAGGGTACCCTTTTGCATTGCTTTAAGGAATCCAATGAGAAGCTAAACTTAGTTGCCCAAAGGACCCAGAATAAAAGGTGATCACCTTGTGGCACCTTTACTAGACATGGGAATCCGAAATGGAAAAACCAATTCAGGTTGGGCAAGTGAGCTAAACACAATTTGTTGAGGGTCTAAACAAGACGTCCCAAATGGTTTTGGGGTCTGGGCGGCCCATGGGGTCGAACAACCTTCCCATTTTTTCTGGACTTGGACCTGCAAGATGGTGTCACAGTGGTGTCCTTTGGCCTCCCCTTTAAAACCAGGAAAAGAAGAACGGTCAAAACACAGGCCACACCCAGCTGTCCGGACGAACCATCATGGCCCAGGGGCGCGATCTGTGGCCGTCTCAATGGTCGCCATGTACCTGGCGATCGACAATCGCCCCACCAAGTCAACGCGCCGGCTGCATGGAGGTGAAACTACGACCTTGGACCCTCAAAGTTGGTACCGGTGAATCCAACTTGCGTGCGGATGGGTATGGGCATTTACCTGTTTGATGCTTCTCTTTTTGGGGAGTCCTTTTTGGTGGTGTTCAGGGGAAGCCAAAGGAAATCCACCATATTGGGGTCGACAAGAGACACAGTGTGGGGAGAACCACTTCCCTGACCTGGGGATCATGTTTGGAAGCAGGTCCGGACTCGTGAGACATCAGGAAAGTGGGGCTCACCTTTGGGTAAGTCTTTGGCCATCAAAAATTCCCCACATAAAACGGGGAAACCTGCGTCACGAGAGGTCTGGGTTTTTGCCCCCAACAAAAGAGGCGTGCTTAGATATCGGTTCATGTGTCGTGAACCTTTAACGTGTAAAGTCGATGCAGAAATAATAACCGTTCCAGAAATTACAGTTCCAGAAATAACAGCTGATGCAGAAAGGGTAAAGCTGATGCATTTGTAAGGGTACCCTTTCTGGTGCGGCTAAGAGGAAAAGGAAAGGAACACCGCCGTCTTGGCGGGGGGCCCCTTATTTTTACACACACCCAAATGGACTTCTTGGACCCCAGAAATGCAGTGATTTCGGCTTGGGGAGCCAAGAGGCAGCGATTTTTGACCGGGGAAATCGAAGGGAAGATCTCCCCTTAGGCCAAGAGTTGATGATTTTTCCTAAGTCGACTCAGCACATTGCTGTCAAAGGCTGTACAAAAAGGTAAAACTAAAAGAAACCAGCGCATCCATGCGGACACATCACGCCGAATTCGTGAATCGGCGAATCGCGGCGAATCGGCCGCGCTACTAATATCCTCAAGCTCGAGAATTGCTTCATTAACTATTGTCAATCACGTCCAGTCACTGGTCCAGCAACACCGCCAAGTTGGCGGATGGCCGCTGGCAACACGCAGGAATCTCCCAGTTGGGCTTGATGCAGCCGCGACTCAAATCAACGGAGAAAATTTGGAATCTCCACGCTCAAGCGGCCGACTCTCATGGGTGCGTCTCATTAAAAGAAGCGCCCCTGAACTGGGTGGGTTGCTTTTGGCTTCCCTGTATATAAAACTATGTAAACTGGGTATCCATTCAAAAAACGACACAGCCAAATATCACATCAGAAAGCCAGCGAAAGCTTGCAACTTGTTGTGCTGGTGAGAATCCTCCGCCCTGAGTCCCTGAGCGTATGGCAAAAAAGCGCCGGGAAGGTGAAGTCTGCTCAAGAATGATTCAAACTTCAATTCCTCGATTGCCCCAATGGGTTTGTTATGGTGTTTCGTGGGAATACCAAAACTGGTGGTTTTTTTGTTACCAACCAAAACGGGTTGCCCCCACCCACCCCACCCACACACACACACACACACACACACACACACACACACACACACACACACACACACACACACACACACACACACACACACACACACACACACACACACACACACACACACACACACACACACACACACCACACACACACACACACACACACACACACAACAACAACAAAAAAAACAACAACAAAAAACACCCACTCCCAAAAACCCACAAAAAAAAAAAAAAAGAAAAAAGAAAAACACAAAAAAAAAAAAAAAAAAACACACCAAAAAAAATCGCAAAGACACACACACAGACCAAACAAAAAAAAAAACGCGCAAAAAACAAACGACACAACAAAAACAAAACCACCCGCTCCCACAAAAAAAAAAAAGAACGCAAAAAAAAAAAAAAAAACAAATCCACCCAAAGTCTCACCCAGACAAACGACTCCCCCAAAAAAAAAAAAAACCGGGCAACAAAAAAAAAAAAAAAACAAATCAATATACCCACTCACAAACAAAGAGAAAACCCACACAGGAAACCCTTCAAAAAAATGAAAGGGCACATAATCGAAAAAAAAACACAAAGAAAAACCCACCCAAAAAACCAAAAAAAAAAAACTGAACAAAAAAACCCAAACCCATGGAACATGTGGTTCTCCCCAAAAAACCCCAAAAAAACAGCCAAAAAAAAAAAAAAAAAAAAAAAAAAACAAAAAAAAAAACAAAAACCCCCCCCGCACCCAAAAAAAAAAACCCAAACACACACACAACACACAAAACGCAAACGCACAAACAAAACTCCCCAAAAAAAAGAAAACAAAGGAAAAAAAAAAAAAAACGCACCGAATAAAACAAACCCCCAAGAGAGAAACTAACAAAAAAAAAAAAAACAAAAAAAAACAAAAAAAAACATCGAAAAAAAAAAAAAACCCCGAAAACAAAAAAAAAAAAAAAAAAAAAAAAACTCCACTCAGCGCAAAAGGCAAAAAAAAAAAACAAACCCCCAAACAACGCCGCAAAAAAAAAAAAAAACTCTCAGAGAGAGATAAAAACAAAAAACAAAGACACACAGAAGGTGCGAAACAAAAAAAGAAAGAACACACAAGCTTGACTTTTAGTGGTTACATGGAAATGCCCACTAAACACTAAAAAGCTAAGGGGATGGCTGGGACCCACCAGAAATCCATGTTGGGTCGACCCATATTTTGACACATACCCATTTGGGTACACTGTTATTCAGTGACGGGTTTAGACCCCCACTGCGTTGCTCTTCCCCTGAGCAAAAGCTCACTAGATCCTTTGTAGGTTTACTGGAAAAGCCATTTGTCAAGCCGAAAGGTCTCTGCTTTTGGGCGGTTCGGTCACACCAAAGACCGAATCGCCCTAAGTGGTGGTTTCTTCGAGAACCCTCTATTTCTTGAAGTCTGGAAAAAATAAAAGCATATGTCCATTGATAGAATTCCTAAGCCAACAGCTGCAAGGAAAAACATGCTAAGCAAATGGGTGTGCCTCTTTTTGAGGGTACCCTTGTTGGATAGTTTTCATGGGACACCAACACAAAAACCGTTGCGCCATTTTGGGGGGTCCCGTCAAAAGCATACCCAAATCTTCACAACCCTTGGTATGGGCTTGCAACAAACTGTGCCTTTTGCAGCCCCCGAACCTAAAAATGAACACAGACCAAAAACCAGAAAAATAAAGTGATCCAAGAACAGTGAATAAATGGTTTGGCAACCAACCCCACAGCCATCCGACGAACATCACCTCCGGGGCTTTTTTGGCCTTGGCCAAGTCCAGCTTTGTCGGGAGCACCGCCTCGAGTCGGAGGGCTCGTGCGTACGGCCTTTAGCTACAAAATGACCATGGGTTACTTTTCCCATGTGGTGAAAGTAATCTTGTTGCGTGGCTTTTCTGAGGGTCACCCGATGTAAAGGACCTTTTGATTGACCCCCACGTCCATGCGAAAGGAAAGGGAACTCATGAAAGGGACCGATTTGGATCTGTCCTTGTTTTGCTTTTATTTCGGGTGCACCCCTTCACCCCTTTTGTGGCAAAAGGGGAACCACCCATGCTCGAAGGCCCCTAAAAGAAAGACGTGTACCCATTTCTGGGGTAGTTGACTTTCAAGGGAAACCCCCACGGCCCACGTGTCGCTTTTAGCCAGACGTCCCAAAAACCTTAAACCCACAACCCGATGCAGCCGGCGAAAGTCGCAAAAAATAGGCCGACTCCCCGTGGCTCCTTTGGTCCACGTGAGAAAACCGCTCGCTTGGCTGCGGAAAGTCGGCGGCCAGGCGACCGAGCGGCCTTTGTGAACCCAAAGGCCGCCTGGATCGCCAGTGGCGTTTTTGCTTTCTTCCATGAACTCTACCATCCAAAAACCAGCAAGAGTGACTGAAGAAAAAACGGCCACTTGGCGATTTCTAGGTGGTTAACAGGGAAATAAAGGAAACCCAAAACAGGGGCCATTGGATTTCCCCAAGAGTTGCAATTTACTGGTGGGTTCCATTGAAACTGCAACTTTTCGAAGTCCCTGCAAAAGGCCCTTTCAAAAAGGCGAGTGACCTGTAGGTCGCAAAATGGCACGGCAAAGGCAAGCTCAAGGACAGGTCGCCTGACAAAGGAGGCACCACGCAACCCTGGCAAATGAATCCAACGAATGGGGCGGTCAAACACCTCAAAAGGGCCACGCCAGAACTTGCCAGACGCAGTTATCCGACCGGAAAGGATCCGGCAGGGCAATTACCAGCAAAAACTACTTCGAACACCAATTGGATGGCGCACCAAAAAACCCCCCCCCTCCCCGCCCCACAAAGTACTGCTAGGTCCTCCAGTAGAGAGGTTAGAATAAGGGTACCGACTTTTTTCTGTAGTCTATTGTAGTAGCGAATTTTCTGCAGTCTATTCTAGGAGGGAAACCCTCCCAGCCAAAAAAGGGGGCTCAAGGTGGCACCTAGCTGGGGGACCTAGACTGGCCTTGTTCGTCTCAGGTCTTCGCCCACCATGCCAGATTCTGTGGATGGTTGTAGTCGAAATCCATTTGCTTCTCGCACCACGAAATGAAACCACTCGGACACCATTACGTTGGTTGGGTTTTACAAGGGAATCATGAGGAACCAGGGTTTCTCAGGTGGTGCGAATTGATTTCGTCCATCCACAGGATTCCCGTGTCGAGCATGCCTTGGTGAACTTTTTTGGTTTCCCTTCAGCTTCCGCTCAAACACAAAAACCAGTTCGCTGCAAACAAAACACCCAAATCTCCAAGTACTGATTCTTTGAGCCGTGGCCGCACTGCCAAGCCTTCTCAGTTGAGAAAATACAACGTAACAAGCCGAGAGAACGAGAGAAAACGAGAGAGAGAGAGAGAGAGAGAGCGAGCGAGCGAGAGTGAGAGAGAGAGAGAGAAATAATGAGATAGAGAAGAAAAAAAATGCGGACGAAAAAAGCATTCGCTGCCCGGCATTGAACATTCCTCCGTATCTGGAGCTGCCTCGAGGGAGACCTTCAAAGGCTTTGTTTCCAGGTTTCCCTCAACTGACGACATGACCAAAAGTATGGATGATTTCCCCCAACCAATAGTTTAACCGGGCCCTTTTTGGAGACCAACCAAGTAACCCAAGACTAGGTCCTCCAGAAGAGACGTTAAAATAAGGGTACCCTTTTTTTCTGTAGTCTATTTTAGTAGGGGAACCCTCCTCCCAAAAAGGGTCAAAGGGCACTTCTGGGGGACCTAGTAAAGTCCACTCAAAACCACTGGCTTTCAGCTGGAAGCGAGTTGCCTCCAGCTGGCAGGACATCAGGCGCACCGAAGGCCTGCGACAAGTGTCGCTTTTGGAGGCAAGTGGATGGGGATTCGAAATCCATCCGATTCGCACCACCGGTCTACTTAGTCCTCCAGTAGAGAGGCTAGAATAAGGGTACCCTGTTTTCTGTAGTCTCTTGTAGTAGGGGAACCCTCCAAGCCAAAAAAGGGGTGAGAAGGGCGCTACTGGGGGACGAATGAATTGATTTAGAAGCCCCTTCTGCAAATACCCAACAAACGTTGTGGCTTCAAACAGTGGTGCGAAATGGATTTCGCAACCATCCACAGTACCCGGCCAGGTGGGAAACCATCCCTAAACCACCCGGCAAGCGCAAACCACCCAGAAAGAAGCTGATTTGGGGCGGTTTCTGTGTCTTTTTGAGGGCAGACTAAAGGAAAAAACCCACCCCCATGGTTGGGGTTCAAACCAGTCTCCTCTTTGGAGAATTGGTTCAAACCCATCTCCGAACTGATTACAATAATTTTGGTTTCACCAAATGCAGGTGCTGCCCAACTCCGATCGGCTGCGGCTCGGGGCTAGTGGGGTTCCTTTACTCGGTTGCTTTCTGCGAAGCCCTGCTAAAAGTGACCAACTTTTGGTGGTTTAATGGAAAACCCATGAGTTGGCAACAAGTTGAAGTCCTAACATCTCAACAAAATGCACCAAAGTTTGGGCGCTGACCACCATGGGAACCTTAAATTCTGGGTGTGAATGCTGAACAGCTTGCCTCTGTGCCTGAAAGCCGCATGTTTTATCATGTTGTTTCTACGGTGCTGCCAGCACCGAATGGGTGTATGTTTATATCATGTTTACTTGAGGGTACCCTTTTTGGGGTGTTTTGCAAAACCAGAAGGATAACCACTATTCTCGGGGTCTAAATCCCTGCTTTGACCAGCCACACTAAACCCAAATAATATGAATGTTACCCCAAAAAAAGTCCATATTTTGACCAGCCATACTAACCCATAGTTTCGGGGGGTCAAATGTTTGATGTTTTGTGATTCACAAACCCAAAACCTAGGCTTCCCTACAGGAACTGTCATGGTCACTGGCCACAGCCGGCAGGTCAAGAGTCAGAAAGCACGGTGGATTGCCCCTCGAAACTCACACTTGGGTGTTTTTTTTTTCAATAATGGTGGGTTTTCGTGGTGGCTTCCATTTAAAACCCGCCAAAAACGGGTACCCTCAAAACAAGACAGACCCATTTGGTTTTGTGTCCACATACAAACTTCCGCACGCCGGGTTTGGGAAGCCGGAATGGGAAATGGCTTCAACCGCCCCCTTGCTGAAGATCAAGGAAACCATCCGATATTGGCCATGCCAAACAACAACATTCGTGCCAAAGCCAGGTTCCTTGCGCATCTGGTTGGTTAAGTTAAACCACACAGCTTACCGTATTTGCGTGCAATCCTTCTCTTCCCTCTCCCACCGCAACGCCGAAGGGCGGGTTCTTCTCAATTTGGGCTTCGCATTCTGCGCAAACGAATCGAACGGATCAAATCAAACATCAAAACCAAATCGAAGACTCAAATCGACCAAATTCCAGGTCGCAAAGTTTCCAAGACCCGAAATCAGACGTTCTCTTCCATTTGCTAAAGCCCCCTGGAAAAAATAAAAATATGTCCAGTAGTGATCGATTTCCTTTCAAAACCAACAGGGGAAAATGTTTTGTTTTTTTTTAATGGAAGTTCTGGGACCCCCGGCGCCACCATGCCGTCAGGTTGGAGGATGCGGGCACACTGCACCTCGGCTTGGAATGTCCGACGATGTTCCGATTCGAGGCCCCGTGACAGGGAGAAATGGACGTCCAAATTCGAGTCCACTCTTGTTTCCCCTTCAAAAAAAGGAGCCGTGTTTGTTCTTGAAATCGTTCCGCAACAGGAGAGGCTGGAATAAGTCCAGTCTGGGTGATGGGGAAATCACGACAGGAATTTGGTACGCCTTTGGGAATGCAGAAATGTCACTTGGTTGTCTCTTCTGGGTTCTGCAAAACCTGCCCAAAGGACCTGGAAACCGGGGTTGTTTCTGGGCCTGCATTTCGGACCATTTTCGGTATTGACAGGGAAACTCAAAGGACGTACCGTTGCCATTTGGGAGGATCCCGTTTCTCATTCACCCCTGAATCGAATTCGAAATCGCTCGCGTGCGGTTTAGGTACCGAGGACTCTACCCTTTGGGTGGCCCCCATTCAACCCGATCGCTGCACCCTTGCCAAAAAGTCCTCAACTGTTCCCTGATTGAAAGGACCAATGATATGGAACACTGAGATACAAACAGCAGCAAACGGTTCAATAGGCACGTCGAGTCAAGTCTGGCAATGTACTCAAATTCCAGCTCTGTGACTTGCACGCCAAATTCTTGGAGGCGGTCCCTTGCACCCAACCAGCCCCGACAAGAAAAAGCGACACTGGCAGCCGACTTTCTCGGATGCCAACTCAATACTGCAAGGGAACAATGGAAACCCAATCCAAAATGGGTGTGGCTCAAAATTTAAGAGCTAGGGATACGCAGGTTTTGGTCCATGTTTCCACTTACCAGGGCAACCCATTTTGGAATTCCGGTTTTTTGAGCCACAGCCAAATCCACCCATGGCTTGTGCTTGGGTTTGCGCGGGCGCGGCATCCACCGTAGTTTCAAGTCAGGTGCGAGATATGTCCGCGCGCGGACAAAAAACAGCAGGACATGTTCCGGGCAGTTCTTCGGGTCGTGCGGGAAATGTTCGGTCCATTGCCGGATTGGAGCTGTGGCTGTGTGAGGGCATCGGTATGCAAATAATCCCTCTAATTTGCTGCTTTCTGCAGACGTGTACATGAACAAACCGGAAGAAGCTCCCCATGCTGAGACAAATCCAATCGGCACAGTTCCTGCGGAAACTGCTTTCCTCTGAAAAGTGTCCAATCCCCCCCCCCCCCGGATTTATTGTCAAGTGAATTCCTTGAAGTCATCTTGGTATGTGTCGAAATAGCCGTATGTGTCAGAATAGGGGTACCCCAAAGATGAATTGTGTTTTTCTTTAAAGAACAAACTCAAAACAAAAACACACACACACACAGCCGCTGCTTTCTTGAAGAAACTGTGCGTGTTGAGCAAAGATCCCCGCTTAGCGGGTCACCATGTCGACAGCACCCCTTCCGTGTTGGGCAAACATAAGGTAGACCTAAACACGGCAGCTCCCTTGGCGAAATCAGATGTTGCTTCAAGTCTGGGAAAGTTGGTCCAATTGATTCAAGCTTGGTTGCTCAAACATGGACCTCACCAAGAGGAAAGTCTGCCACAACTGGTCCAAAGAGTGAGGTTTAGACTGGCGTCCCACGGCCTGGAAGACCTCACCCCTCGCGGAGCTTAGTTTCCCGGCCGCGGTGGGGTCAAAGAAGACCTCAAGGCGTCGGCATAGGGGAAGAATCACCCTAGAACTAGAAAGAAATGGGTGTGTTTGTTTTTGAGGGCGCTAAAAGGTAGCTGGGCTTGCTGGATTTAAAGGAAAACCCTGGAAGGAGAAACCACCCATTTTGAAAAAGATGGCACCCAAATGACCCTGATTGTTCAGAGAGTTGGTCACTCTGAGAACCCCTTGTAAGCCTCCTTAGGCGCTTCACCGTGAGGGTGGGCAGAAGGGCAACCAGGCAAACCGCCAGTTCTGGAGTCGCCCAACTTCGACACATACCTATAGTTTGTTTTTCAAGGGAAAACGATTTCCTTAAGAAGTTCTTAGCCTGCCCACATGTGCAACGCTAAAACCGACCAGGGCTCTTTGTGTTCTATGCTCAGTGGTAGTTGCCCTTTTCGATACCTTTGAAGCCACCAAACAAGGGGCACCCCTAAAAAATGGCACGCCGCCCAATAAGGGGGGCTGGCCGAGCTGTCCTGATAATACAGGGGCAAGTCAGGGTCGCATCTGCTGACCCCTCATTGCACAGCACATGTCAATAAACCAAGAGGTTATGTCTGAGAACAAAGAAGGACACCCAGCTAACTGGGTTTCACTCAAAATAGGGGAACCCCTAAAATGGGTAGCTCCCTGTGATTTCCCTTCAAGACACCCCACAAAAAAACGGTTCTGTCCAAATGCACCCCCACCGCAACCCAGGCCCGGCGCATGGCAGGCAGGACGTATTCTGCGGGAACGGGTCCGCAGGTATTTTTTAATGATATAGCCGCGAGTGGCTATCGCGCGGTTGCCCGTGGCGAGCACGGCGGCCAGCAGCTTCCGGGGTCTCACACGAAGAAGAGGGGGTTGCAAGAGGAGGGCAAATTAAAGGAAAAGGGGGTCGCAAAACAAGAGGGGTGTTCCAAAACAAGACGCCCGAAAATGAAGTCAAAGTGTGGATTCGAAGCTTAAAAACACATCAACGCACTTTGCGCTTTCTGATGGAAAAGTCGTTTGCATGGCTGAAAAAAGCCAACTTCACTCCCGGCCCGCCGCTCAGCCGCTCAGCTGACTGGGCTTCCCCGCTGCCGCGATCCAGCTGTCACTGGACACGTTGGTCTCCGGCCTCGGCGTTCCACACCCGGCGACCCTCGGACCGTTTCTCGGCTGACCGTTTCCGCCCAAGGAAAAGGGGGTGAGGAGAGGAACTTCCCATGGCCTATGGCTTAAACCATGGTTGAAACCATAAGGTTTGTTGGGATTTACAGGGGAATCATCAGAAACCAGGGCTTTTTAGACGGTGCGGAATGAATTTTGTCCATCCACAGTATTACCTATGTCAGCTGATGGTCTGGGGCAGAGCTTGCGTATCCGTCCAGAAAGGAAACGGCTGGCCTTTTGCGGCTAAGGCCAAACTATGCGCCAAGGGGAAACTACAAGGTCAAAAGGTCGATTGGCATTGGGCAAATGAGCAAAAGCAGAATGTTACCCTCGTTTCAACAATGGAAGTGGACAGGGCGGAGTCCCGAAAAGGAAAGTGGGTGTGTCTTGTCTTAATGATGAGTTTCCTTGTGGTTTCCCTTGAAAAACCCAACAACACCGGTACCCTCCAGAAAAAACAAAGCCACGTAGTCTGCCCCATTAACCCTACGAGGCAAATTAAGCCCCCAAAACGCCAGGACCAAACCGTCGACGCGACTCCGTCCCCTCTTGGCGGCCGACTCGGGCATCGATGGACAGCCTACCAGTTGCAAGCAAACACATCCCGCCAAGCGCCTGTCTGTCCGAATCCCTTCTGCGGGGTTCCGAAGCCCAAAGCAGACATCTTGAGAGCACCGCAAAACCTCAGATGCCCAGTGGATTTCCACAAAAAAAAGACAGGGCATCCTTTTTTGCTTGGTAAAACTTTCCAGGGGGAACCCAAAAAACCCACAAACCAGTCGGAAAACGTCAAAAACCAAAAAGGCGGAATCCACTGGGCGACTGGGAAACTCGTGAAGGACGCAACACTCGTGAGTCCCAAGGGAAGCACCTAACTGCTGGGTGGCTTCAAAGGGAAGCCAAATGAAAAACCACGAGTTTGGAGGGATCCTCACAAAAAACAAAACACACAAAAAAAGGGACGCCCAAGAATGGCGATTCTCCTTTTGCCTTCCCTTTGCCATCCCAGCAAGGGTACCTTGAGCTGCAAAAACAAAAGGGGCCACACCCATAGTGCTGGACGAAACATGCGCCGATCGGCACCTCTGTGACAGGTGAACCACTGGGGGGTTTCATCCATTCCAGGTGTGAAGCGGATGTCGTCCCATCCGCGGTTGAGTCATAATCAACCCGGTATTGAAATGGTCGATCCCCAGAACCATGCAAAGACTTGAAAAGGCGGATATGGGGTTGTCCCATGTCCCTTACCCCCCTCCAATTACCTCGGTTTTGACAGCAGTTGATTCCCAAAAGATCGCAGTCAAGGAACACCCATCCGTTTCTCCTGGGCTTTTGCTTGGCCTACTTCCCCGATTCAATTCACCGCAATCTTCCTCACCTCGATGGTTAGACAAGCCTTCTGTGCGCGTTCATATGCAGGCGGTTGTGGCCTTCCTGCTTTGGCTTTCTTCCATTTGATTTTCGCCCGGAATATACAACATATGCTTAAGCAAACGAAAGTGTCTTCTCGCAGTCAGCCCTTCTCGCGGGCAACTTCAAGCACTGCCTCCACAATTCCCCAGAGGGTCCAAGTACCTCCTGAGGATGGCGTTTGGGGTGTAAAAGGGGTCTAAGTACCTCCTTAAAAGGTACTTGGACCCTCTGGGTTTACTTAGATTCCTTCAAAACAGGGATCCTTACATTATACACCTGAACATTACCTTGTAAATGGTGGTTTCAACCTTTATTTTGGTGTTGAAAAAGCAACATGTTTCAAATGGTTACAAAATGTATCTTTTAAGGAGCCCTGCAAAAGTTGCGAAGTTTCCAACATGCCACAGGTCCAAAAGAGCCTCCCAAATGCCAAACGGTTGACAGCAGACCGACCCCAGAAGGGAAAGCCCCTCCCCAAATTGGTCCTCTTTTTGGTGTCGCTTCAAGCCCGAAACAACAAAAGGGTACCGAGCCTCGGGGGAAAGACAAAAAAAAACGCACCCCCAGGTGTTTTTGGGCACCTCAGAAAGGAACCGTGAGGCATTTCCTCGCCGATCAAACGAAGGAAGGACCAAAGGTGGCTGACCCAAGTCCCATTCGGATGCTTGGATGTCGTTTAGGGGGCCCCCCCAAATGTGGCACGCACCCCCCCAGCACGGCGCCTTGTTCATCCAGATTGTCGGGGCAGTCCTGCGGCAAGGACGGCATTTGGGTGCCTTCCCCTGTTTTTGGTTGGGATTTGTCCATCCCGAATTCTGCAGCAGTTCGTCCAGCCGTGCACATCGCAGGGAAGGTGACGAAGAACCACGTGCGGATGACAAATCCGAAACGTGTCACGATTGGCTATGTCGTATCATTTTGCTGACGCCACTAGCTTACGCCACCTTACGCGCGTGCTTAACCCCAAGACCAAAGACACCATAAACCACTTTAAAGATACACCCTAAACATTTTGGCAAAGCTTGAAAACATTAAGACTTTCAAGCACCTAAACCCTCAAATCCAACCCTAAAAACCTTTAACCCTCAAAAACCCTGAAACCTCAAATCCTGCAACCCTAAACCCTAAGGACATCCAACCCCAAAGATCCGAATCAAACCAAGGAGACCTTGTGGACCCATTTCTTTTCTAGGTAACCATTGTCTTTGGCACCCTGGACCACCCCCTTACGGGGATTCCCTGAAATCCGGTCAATCAACATTATTCGGTTCGTACCTATGGTAACCCACTCTAAGCCGCCAAAGCTGTGGTTGCAAGTCCGTTACTCACAACTCACACGGCGAATCGAATCGATCGCCCCTTGTAGCCTACTTGTTTGGCGGCTCCTCCAAAACTATTTTATATTTACGGTAGACTAAAGATGACATAGGATCTCAAACCATTATGAGGTTTGTCTTCTTGGGAGAGAACATGAGAGAACCCCCAAAACGGGTGGTGTGCCTCTTGTTCCCCTTTAAAACTGTCACAAAACAGGTATCCTCAAAAAACGCCAATGAGACTTTCTATGTGGCTGTGGGTCAAAATGAAACCACCAGGGAACAGCAGCTTTAGTCCAGGTTTCCTCTTACAAGAGTTCCATTTTGGGAACCTATTCTTGACCCACAGCCATGTACCCCTTGCTTGTGGACCTGTTACAAGCTCTGCCACGTCCTGGATGCCGTCGCAGTGCCGCGAAGTCGCGATGCACCTGTGAGACTGCCGCGGAAACCGATCCGCCAACGGCGAGACCCGAAACAACCAAAGACATGGAGGACAGGAGGCTCCGTTTCAGAGGGAGAGCAGCAATCAAGCAATGCTAAGCGAAGCAAAGCAAGGTAATCTTACCCCTTAAAACTCCAAGCCCTGAAAAAGTTAATCTTTTACAGACATATAGCCCATGTTACCCCCAAAAAATTGAAAAGTCGTGTTTTTTTTAAGAGGTAAGTAATATGTAATGTAAGGTACTGCAAGGCAAGGCAATGCAAAGCAAGCAAGCAATGGGACGAGGTCTCTTCTCCTTGGGGGTATAACTACGCTTAAAGTGATTCAGGAGAACACAAACTGGCCTATGGAGGGAATGTTGAGCTTGTGTGCGTTTGCTGGGTCACCTCACCAGAGACCAATGCAAAGGACCAGCGTGGGCCAAAGAGTCCGGAATGGTCCGGACGAGGTTTGTTTCTCCGCTCTCTTTTTCATTCTGTCCCCTATTCCGCCAAAAACCCTCCGTGCTCCATACTTATTTTCAGACTAAACAATTAAACATGTCCCTAAAACCCACCCTTCCGGATATGTCCGCTTGCGCAGAAGACCCTGCTTAAAAGTTCCGAACTGAGCCAGGTCCGCAAAGGTCCCCAAACAAACACAAGCCCGCAGAGGGACTCTGTCGAAATTGGCATCTGAAGATGATTTTCTTAAACCCTCCCAAGGGAAACAATGGAGTGGGGCGACCCCCAAAAGTGGTGTGTCCTTTAGGATTCCCTGTAAGCCAACCCAGAAAAGACTACCCTCAGAAAACAAACCATATAAGGACCAATGTGGTGTTTTGTTTTTTAAGAGGATAGGCATCAACATCAGGCATGCCACGCAGCACAAAAGGCTTCAAGCAAGCCAAGCCCGGCTTTAGAAACGGGGAGTCCCCTTTCTGCTGGTTCTGTAAGCCACACACACACACACAACCGGTTGCTTAAATGTCCCCTTTAATGCTTTAAGCATTGTCCAAACAAACGGAATGACATTTCAAATTACCCAAAAGGTCACCTTGAACTGACTCATACAGGGAAATATGTAAGGACCCCCGACACGCCTTGCACACATGATTATCCTATGATCATGAGCTAACTTGGCTTCAAAACCCGACAACGCATTCCAATTGTTTGGCCCCTCAGAAACATGCACCAGGTCTCTATTAAATATATATGTATATATAAAGAAAGAAAGAAAAAGAAAACAAACAGCAAACCGGTCTTCCTTTTGGTGTCAACCTTTAAAACCGACCAAAAAGGGGGCACCTTTCGCTTCAAAACGGCAAAAGGAAAAACAAAAAAAGAAGAAGAAGAAGGGGAAAATATACAAATATATATATATATATATAAAGAAGGAAAGAAAAAACAACGAGCGGCCCACGCTCGTTGCAGGATCCCTGGACCCAGATCCGGAGCTCAGCTGGGAGGCCCCACAGGGTGCCTCACGGGCGCTTGGGGTGGTGCCACGTCCCGTGGCGAAGGAAACGCTCCTTAGGCCTGATGTTGACCCCGGATCTTCGAAACTGATTTTATCCATCCAAAAACGATGAATCCCTACCAGAAAAGCACTGGCCAAGTCAACCAATCCCGATGAATCCCGAACACAAAAAAGCACACACCCCACATGGCCCCAAATGGCCAAGTCAACCAGGGGTTCGTGAATCCGGGGCTCCCATTCGTAAATTAGGTTTCATGGAAAAGCCGAAATCGTGAACTCGGGGCGGGAACTGGGCTCTCCGTTTTCGGATCTGCTAGAAGTGACGGAACTTTTCGTGGGTGAACTGGACACCCAACCACTCAACCACCTAGAAACCCTCGAAAAAAACGGGCCGGCTGGGAAACACCCAGGAACCAAAACCCATTTCAAGCCCAAGAAACCGGACGGCTGGGAACCAAGGCAAGGTGAGGCAAAAATGTTCCCCGGGCGCTGTGGCCGCTTCAAAAGGTGCCAGGGTGGCAGGCACTGGCACTTCGACCGCCAGCCAGGCCCCACGCCCCGAGGTTGGGCGGTTGCCAAGGCGATGCCTTCCCAGTTGCCTTTCCTGACCTCTTGCATCGTGGGGTGGTTTGTTGGTTGAGGATGGGTGTCCCATTTAGCCTCAAGCCAGTTCAAATCCAAATCCAACAATCCAAACCACCAACCTGGCGGGGTTCCTGAAAAACCGATCAAGACAATGACCCAACAACTTGATCCTTGCCACGGTGCCGAGGGCACCCTCTCCGGAAAAACAAAAGGAAAGAAGACACAAGCTTCACGACCCTTGGCATGAGCTTGCACAAAACCGACTGTTTTTGCAGCCCCCTTTAAAATGAACAGAACCAAACAAACGAAAAGAAACACGCAAAAACTTGATCCAAGCCCGTTTTCAGAACCTTCAACATTTAGCCTGTCAACCATTCCGAGGGCACAGTTCAGGTGTCACAAAAGGCACCTCAAGTTGGACACTCCAAGGGGATCGAGTTTTTGTAAGACCACATGAGGAAAGGAAAAGGAAACACAGAAAGGCCCCAGAGCAATACTGTGGGTGGTTGCGACCATTCTTGGAGTTGGTATCCTTTTTGGGTCATAGAGGGGAATCAATGAATGGGACACCATCCGGGCACGCAAAATCCATTTGCTTCTCGCACCACCGAAATGGGAAGGAAACCATAGCGTTCGCTGGTATGTATGTTGGGGACATCGAATCAGTTTCGCAACCATCCACGGTATGGTGAGGTCTCAAAGGAAGTCTCCAAAGTGGCAACGGGTTCCCGTTGCTTGCCCTTTCTTAGCAGGCAGGGGGCCAAATCCCACTCATTCCCTTAATATGAGTCCATCTTTTTGCAAGGTAGCCTCTTTGGGGTTGCTGTTCAAAGGGAAGCAAAAGTACAATGTTGGGGGTCCCAAATTTTAACACACACACATATACATATATATAGGCGTGTGTGTTTTTTGAGCGCACCCTATTCAGGTTGGTTTGTATAAAGGGAAACCGAAAGCGAATTGGTCAATTTGGGTGTCCCCCTGTTTTGACCCATACCTCAGATGCCCAGTGGCCATGGGAAAAAAGCGCACCCATGTTTTTGTTTGGTTGAGTTTAAAGGGGAACCCAAAACCCCAAAAACTTTGAAAAAAGGGGGCGGAATCCATTGGGCAACAGAGATACATACCCATATACATACCCATGTAGGTATGGCTCAAAATTAGAGAGCTAGGATTACGCACGTTTTAGTTTTTGGTTCCATTTACCAAGGTGCCATAATGGTACCTTCTTTTGAGCCACACCCATACTGTGGATGGACAAAATCCATTTTGCACCACCCAAGAACCCCTGAAATGATGATTCCCATTTAAAAATTTTAAAAACCAAAAAACATAGGTTGTCCAATGGTGCGAAATGGATTTCGCAACCATCCACAGTATGTCATATGTGTTGTACCCTTTGGGAGAAAGGCTCGCTGCTTGCGAGGCGCCGTTGCAAGGGAAGCCGCCCACGCCGAAGCAGGGGTCTCCCCCCTGGACCGTGCCGTTCTCGTTGACCTCGGGTCGGGCGAGTGGGGCTTCAGGAGCTGAATTGCACTGCTGGGATGGTTGCTAAAGGTACCCTCCCTCCAATCATGGAAGCTGACAGGAGGGTTTTGGAAGACTATTTTCCTTTTGGGCAACCCCTTTGTCGACTTCCATTGTTGGGTTCGAGGGTAAACCACAAGGAATCGTTGCCATCTGTCAAGGGCCCAATCCGAGAAGCCCCAAAGTGCAAGACGCAGGATGTCTCTGACTCTGGCACCGATCGCAACCCGCAAGGACCCCAAAGGCACCTCTATTTTGCAGATACGTCCCCTGGAAAAGTCCAACATGATGTGTCCATAGATTCCCTTAAAGCCAGCGGAGAAAAGCAAATGCAAGGGGATCCAACCACTGGAATTGATGAAAACAGAATCGACCAGTGTCCTTTTTTTTTTTTGCATCCCGGGCTGACATTCAGCACCGCCGTCCAAAAGGATGTCATTCAGTAGGATCCCTTCGAGGATATGTTTGGGCTAGTGAAGACATCACCCCAATACCAGCTGATTTAGGAACGAATCCCCTAAGAAAAGCAACGTTTTGACACTGTACTTCCGCCTTAAAGTTGATCAATTCACCAGTGTTGTCCATTGAAACAATCGCCACCTTCGAATCCAAAAAAGGAAATGGAGAAGCCCCTGGTGCTTATCTTCATGTCCAAGCCTTGCGTATCTTTTCTCTGCAACCTGGAGAATTTCTTCGATGCCTTCCCTTCCTTCCTCTGCTTGTTTGGGTGCCCCTAAGTCCTCCACACCTGTGTACATGGGGTACCTACCCCACACCAGGAGAAGTTGAACAAATCCTACTCAAAGAAAAACATCACCCACCCGGTCCCGTTTCTCACCCAGACTGAGCACACAGCGCTGGTGTCCGTGAGCGATCGGTTGCCTCGCCCGAAAAAAAAATCACCCGCGCTTTTGACAGGTCTGAATTAGGCCCTGGGCCACTGGGGGCGACAAGGAAACAAAGCCACGATCTACTTTGGTGTCTCTTTTGGGGATCTGGAGACTCCTCCTGGAAACAGGAAGGACTCACATTGCGATTCGATCATCCTTGAGAAAAAAAGCATTTGCTGCCGCTTGTTTGCATTAATTCATCATGTTGACCGCATATCTATCAACCCCAGGCAATTTCATGTCGCCCAACCACTTGGGAGGGTATCCCCCATCAACATTCATAGCCACGACATGAATTTAAAGAATCATCATCTTATGAACGGGCAAAAGTCTTGTGTGCACTGTCACACCCTTTCCCACAGTGGATGACAGTAATATTTTAGGTCCTCCGGTAGAGAGGTTAGAATAAGGGTACCAACTTTTTTCTGTAGGCTATTTTAGTAGGGGGTTCCCCTCCCAACCAAAACAGGGGAGAGAAGGGCACCTAGCTGGGGGACCTAGTATTGACAGTATTGAGTATTGCCCAAAGCTGTCCACTCGCGGTCCTTTCTCCAATACACGGGCAACGGTCATGGCTGCAAAAGGAATTATCATCATCTTTGGCATCAAGGGGCCCATGACCACCCTACCTCCGCCCTTTAGGGAACCAAGAATCAAAAGTTCACCGTGGGCCATGACTATGGGATACACCACCCTGTCCAAAAGACCCAGATGAAACGGTTAGTCATTTGGGGCCATGATTAACAAATGCGCACCAAAAAAAGGGAAAGCCAGATTCGGTCATTTCAGGTCGATTCGCTTTGGACAACTGAGTCACCCCTTCTTCTTGTCTGTTGCCAGTCCCTTTCCCAGGCCCCCCGCGCAAGAGCTCACAGGCAGCAGTGGTGACCTCAAGGAGTCGGTGCTAAGATTCTTCTCCCACAGATTTGTGTCCTTTGAGGGGAAATAGCTGGCCCTGGTAGATGATTAAACCACCAGTTAAACCAGGGCCATCTATTTGTTTAGCAAAACAACCAAACAAGAAAACACCTATGCTACCACAAATGGGTGTCGTTTCTTACGGGGGGACCAAAAGGTTTCGCGTGGTTGGTTTCGAGTGGTTTTAAATTGGTCGGTTTTGATCGGCCGGCTTCGACTAAGCTTCTTTGGTTTCGATTGGTTGGCTTCAAATCGAAACCAAAAGCACAAGCAGCCTTTTTCCGGCCCCCTAATTTTGAAACACCCCCAACTGAGCAGTTTCCCAAGACTGGTCAGTCATCTGGGCATGAATCTTCATTACGGACCCTTTGGTGGACATCACAATTCGGTGGGGATTCATGTCCACCATTCATGGCCGTAGCGAATTTGGTGGGTATTGCGGAGTGACAAGATCCTGTGAACCTAACACTGTTCGTGTTGTTTGTTTCACCAACCTGGCAAAGGGTACCAACTCCCAAAACCACACGCCCAGTTGGATCAAGCATCAAGCATCAAGCTGGTGCCGAGTGCGCGGCATTCCGCTCCAAGAGGAGTCCGAAGATGTCCTGCGTCTCGACTCGATGCGTTCGGCGTCGGGCTGACCTTTTGCCCAAAGTTAGACACCACGACCTGACCTGCCTTGCTGGTGCTCAGAAGGGTGTTGGGAATGAACCGGAAGGGGATGTCTTACAGGAAACCAACTCGGACGGATGGATTTGGGTCAGAAACCAATTCTTATTCCCTTCATCTCTCGAACCAGAAAGCTGCTGAGTGCCTTGGCCGACCAAAGCAGACCTTGGCGACCCAACAGCTTTGGAGAGCCTTGGGCGGGAAGGCCTTCGGGTTCTGTTGACCAGTCCTTCCCTCTGTGGGCCTAGCAAGTTAGCCGCTAGCGCCTTCGGGGGGGGGGGGAGGGTCTCCCAGAACTGCCGAGAATGTGTTTGGCATTTTCGCCCCTTGGAGCAGATGGAGAAGAAAAAAAACATGTCCAGTGGTGAAATCAGTTCCCATGAGAAAAAACCAACCAAACAAATCAAACAAACAAATCAAACAAATCAGTTCCAGTGAAAACAAACAAATCAAAAGCCCAATGGAAGAGAAGCCGTTCGATGAAGACACCGGGCTGGTGATCCTCCCAACAAACCGACCGACTGGACGGCTTCCCGCCAATGGCTCTCCTCGTCACCGCCGTTCGCACAGTCCTCAACTGAAACGAGATCTGGAAGGACGTTCGCTCCCTCCATTTGGCTGTGGCTCAAAGGAACGGTACCAAAATGGAACCCTGGTACGTGGAAACATGGACCAAAACCCGCGTAACCCCTCCTGTTTAATTTTGAGCCACAGCCATTTGACTTAAGTCATTACAGTAGTGAAAAAGTGGAGCCCCGCCTTGAAAAGCTCCCACTCCAAAAGCAAGTTTTGGGGATACGAGTCCGGCTCCCTGCCAACAGCAGTGTACTTGAAAACCACTTTCAGGACGAAATCCTGCACCACTTTGAAACCACAGGAAGCATTTGTTGGTTGGTTTTTACAAGGGAATCATGATTCCGGGTTTCTCAGGTGGTGCAGGATTTCGTCCATCCACAGTATTTATGGGAGTAAACAATGCGTTTGGTAATTCTTGAGGCCCTCATATAAGACCAAAGCCATGTCCGCAGCCTTCCCCCCTTGGCTCCCTACCCCATTCACGCGAGGCGCGGTCAATCAGTATCCCCCCACGCATGGCATCGGCGTGGCATCCATCGAAGCGTCCTGCCAGCCGTCGCAGAGGCAAACGCCTCCGGCGCAGATGACGCAGACCTCAGGCCGCGAGGGAAGGCGCCTCGCTTGAGTGGATGGGCCAAGAAAAAACCTAGACTTTTCTTTTGCCACGAGTTACAGTCTTCCCAAAAAGGTTTGGTCAGGAAATCAGGCAGTGAGCAGTGGACAAAACCAGCAGTTGGAGTTAGACGAAACCCTACAGATACTGGGACAAACCATCTACCAGCTGGATCCACAGTGCCTGAGGCTTTGTCAACATCTGTGCAGAGCTCTTTGCTCTAACCTGGCGGTTTCTTGATCGTTAATTCAGCTGCCCCTCGTCCCAGCACAGAACCGATCTTGTGTGCTTCTTTGTGGAGTTCCAGTCAAAACATGGAACCCGTGGCCATTTCACTCAGCTTTTACCAGGAATTCGTTTTACCAGAAAGCCCAACCCCTAAATATACACACTCCCACAGGTCTCTGTGCTTCAGGGGAGCGGGCGAAGAGGAACTTCCCATGAAATCGGAGGGAGGGTAACCAACATCGGACCGGCCCGACCCCCATCCTCTAAGCCAAAAAAGTCAGTCAAACACAATGGACCCCACCCAGTTTCAAAAGGGTCCCACACTACCAAACGGAATCCGTGTCTTGAAATTCTCACAGTTGCAAAAAGAAGTGCAAAACGGGGCGAAACAGTTGCTACTGTGGATGGACGCAATCCTGCACCACTTGGAAATCATGGAAGGCCATTGTTCATTGGTATTTACAGGGGAATCGAATCGAATCATCATTCCTAGGTTTCTTAGGTGGTGCAAAATGGATTTCGCAACCATCCACAGTGGTACTACTGGGGGGCTTGTCGCTAACCTAAACACCTTCCCTGCTTCGAAGGATTTCTACAAGCGGGAAACTTGGTGGCGCGGATCACTTCAAGGGCCAAGTAGCGAGGATCCTCCCTTTGCATGAGGGCCAGCTCCATGGCCTGAGCAGCGGAGTCCTCCTGGAGCTGCTGGGAGATGAGCTGCCGGACCACATTCAAATCCCCCTCATCGGAAACACCCGCCACGCTGAAGGCAGAGACCGAAGGAGGATGGATCTCCTCTTCATCACTGGAGTGATAGCACGCCAAACAGGAGAGGCCAGCAGAAGCGTGTAGAGGGGCTTCTTCGACCGAGGGCTCCGCAACCGGAGAGTCCTCCTCACTCGAAACGTACTGTGCCAGAGGGCCAATCCTCGGGACCCCAAATCATGGGGTGCATGGAAGCCTCCCGCTTCAAGTGCCATCCGTGGATTCGTGGCGGCGTACAAAAGATAACCCGTGTTTGCCTTGCTCAAAAACCAGCCAGATACTTCACAAACCAAAACCGAAATAAGGAACCTTCATCCAGGTGTTGACACAGGGAACCAAAACCAGGCAGCCAACGTTTGGGTCCGTCTTTCCTTGAGGGTACCATTTTCGGAGTGGCTTAAAGCGAAGCCAAACGAAAACTCACAGTTTGTGGGGTCCCCCGATTTTAACACATGGGGGTTGATCAATATTCCCGGCCCCTCAATGGTAACTTTTCCCAGGTGAAAGTCGAACCTTTTTTGCGTGGTTTCCCTAATCATCCCGTGTAAACCTTTTGATCAACCCCCACTAGACAAAGGAATTTCAGCTCCATAATTCTGGCGCAGTCACCCATTTTCAAGGGACGTTTTGTTCGGGGTCCAGGTAAGGAACACCCCCCCAATTTAAGGAACATTTTTCTTTGGGGGTGCAGGAAAGGAAACACAAGCTTGTTTTGTGGTCCCTCCATGTTTTTTTTAACGCATGGAAAACGATTTGATCAACCCCCACATCACCCATTTCCAAAACCACCACCCATCTCCGCCCATTTCCCCCGTGTCCCCTTTTGCCCGTCACTTGGGGCCCCCTGCCCCGGGCTCGCACTCGAACTCCGCCTCAGAGCACAGCTCCGGCTCCTAGGCGCACGCGCAGCTTTCTGGCGAGGGTCGGGGGGAGGCGTCCGTGTTTTGGAGGGTACTCACGTTGGCTTGGTCTTAAAGGGACACCAAAAGGACACCCATAAACTTTGGCTTGTTTCTTTGTTTGAAGGGCAACCAGAAACATGGCTAGTTTTTGGGGGGGGTCTGTGTTTGGGTACCCTCGTTGGCTTGGTTTTAAAGGGAAACCAGAAGGAAACCAACATCCATGGGGGTCACTTTTTGGATTTAAAGGGAAACCAGAAGGAAACCCGAAATCCATGGAGGTCCACCAAATTTAAGACACGCCTATAAATTCTGCAAGCCGGGAAGATGAGGGACACTCAGCGAAAATTCATTCAAGCATAGTTTTGGTTTACCTGAGCAATATTGCTATAGGCCCTATAGGCATCCAAAGACTGTGGATGATCGCGAAATCCGCTGACCACGGAATGAAACCATGGTTGAAACCAGAACGTTTGTTGGTATTTACGTTGGGGAGTCGAATCAGAAACTAGAAATGGATTTCGCGTCACCATCCACAGTATTGCTCACGTAAACCAACCACACACCATGATTGAATTTGCGTTGTGTTGCATCCACCCTCTCTCTGAACGGGCTCGTGTTTTCTAAGAACCCCAAACAAGGGTGTAAACTCAGCAATGCTGCGGCAGTGCTCACGCTTGACTTCAGCCTCCCGGCGAGACAGTCGCCTAGAGCCGGAGAGATCCGCGCGCCCAAAAAAATGAGCGAGGGCGGCAGGCTGCATGCCGCCCCAGACGTACTGCCGTGCTTCGCAGATCAAATGCCCAGTCTGACACACAGTAGCGCTGCCGCCAAACGCAGCGCGAAACTCGCGGCTTTGGTTGAGACGATCTCGAACCTCTGCTATCTCTTTCAACTTCAGCGGAGCAGCGTCGAAGCGCACACCTGGCCCGAAGCTGCGAGGCAGCTGCACCATGCCGACGCCACATGCTTCTGCTACGTCGCTCAGTACTTGCAAGCGACTAAAGCTACCGCACGTCATGACGCTCTGAAGCTTCTTGTCAGTCAGCTTGTTCCTGTAGGTAGTGGCTGCTGCCAGCCTGGACACAGCACCACCGCGGTACTCTGCGCACCAGCGAGCATGCTTAGCACCTCGGCCCTGCGCGCTGGCGGTGTACCCATAGATGCGGTACACCAAGTCTCTCTGCGGCACTGGCAGGCGAGGAACAGAATCTCCGAGGTGAAGCGCGTATCGATCGCTGGACACGCATAGCACGCGTGTTGTCAGGGAGAACCGCCTCAAAAATTGTTGTCTTTCAAAACCGCCTCAAAAAGGGAGTGCCTTGGAAAACCACCTCAACAAGGGCTGTGTTTCAAACCCGCGGTGTCTTGTAAGACCGCCTCAAAAAGGGATTCTCTTGTAAAACCCGAAAGCACCACGGTGAGGTGAAACTGCCCCAAAAGGAAAGTATGAGTCCCCGGCTGCCAAAAAACGGCCGATTCGCCTTCAGGGTTGGGCGATTCAAGCCCCGCTTCAAGCATGTTCAAACCACTGTTGCTTGAACAATCTCCGGGTTCCGTTTAGAGGGGAACAGGGGTTGTCTCAAACTATGGAGCCCACCAATGAGCAAAATGAGTGGCTTCCTTTTGGCGTCCCTTCGAAAAAAGACGCACCCAACACCCAACCCCTCAATCGATTTGCACCCACACAAAAAAAGCTGGAAAAAAACGGGCGTGAGGAAGGTCACACTGGCCGTAATATGATTCTTCCATAGTCAAAGAATCACCCCCGGAAAGAGGGCCCTTTGGTCTGCTAACATGGAACCGTCCCTTAAGGAAGGTCGCCTTCAAGCACCCTTTCTGTGCAGGTTTGTTGATGGGAAGCAAAACCATTTGCTTGAGAAAAACATCTGGGGAAAATGAAAACAAGGGTCTACTCAGTAGTGATCGATTCCTTTAAGCACCAACAGGGGAAAACAAAAACGTGTTCTTAAACAAATGGAAGCTACAGGTACCTTAAAACAACCTTGACAGAACCAAAAGGTTCTAAGACGCCATTAGTCTACCATTGCCAAAGTCGCCGGCGCGGCAGTCCAGAAACAGAACACAACTGACTGAGTCACCCCCGTTCAGTGGTAAAGGAAAAACAACCCCAGTTTCTAACTTTCATTCCGAACAGAATCAAAACTAGGTCCTCCAGTAGAGAGGGTAGAATAAGAGTACCAATTGTTTTCTGTAGTCTATTATAGTAGGGGGTTCCCCTCCCAACCAAAAAAGGGGAGAGAAAGGGCACCTAGCTGGGGGACCTAGAAAATAATGAGCTTCTAGGGGAAGCTCCCCCCATTCTTGCCACGAAAAACCTTGTTTGCATGAAACCGGCGAAGCAGATCCGGTTTGGGAAAAGAACGATGGTTGAAACGCAAAAAACCCTGCAAAAACTGTGAAGAAAAGAATGGACAAGGAATCGAACCCTGGAGTTCTACTGCATCCACCCGTTGGAACCCCCGATTACAACAGGAATCACCTCTGAGGTGTCTGGAAACCAAACCCGGGCCTTGACCTTCAAAAACCCGGCGCCGTTCCTCATACACCACGGCCGTCAAAGGCGTCCCCAGCACCGCGTAGGTGACGTTCTGGACTCTCGTGCCACCCTGGCGTCCCAATGGGTCAGAGGCGATCATCCATCTGTTGGCAGTTCGGTACATGCATATGTTATGCGTATAGAGAGAGAGAGAGGGAGACAGAGAGACAGAGAGAAGAAAGACATAATATACACAACTATGTATAATTTACATACATATATATATATATATATATATATATATATTGTATTTGTGTATGTGTATATATATATATATAAAGAAGACCCCCTTTTTCTGCACTGAAAACACCAAATTTGGCAACATTGAGACAACTCAACGGAAATGCTACTCCAGGGGAAGCTTCCCCAAAAGAACGATGGTTGAACAGAATCAACCAGGGATCAAACCTTAGAGTTCTACTGCATCTGGGTGAATTATAATTATGGGAACCTTTCTCAGGTCGCTCTACTTTTCCTGATCAAAAGCTTGAGCCACGAGCACATGCCATCCGGCACCTGCTCGCATCAGCTTCTTCGGCTCTTTCCGCCTACTCAGCTTCCAAAACCACTGCTCAAGCCGCCTAATCCGGCACCACATCGCCGGCACGTGTTGTACTCCGTGTACTCGATCCCCTCTCTTCCCGCACACATCATCACCGAGTGATAGTGCCCGTTCCGCCCGATGTATAGCCCTCCAACTGTGCTTCCCAGCAAACGCCTGAAGTCTGGCGTCATGCACCTGGGACACGGCAAAGACTCCCGTACCCTGGTGGCCAGTCGAAGCCCGTAGCAGTTCTCCCGCAGATGGTACTTCTCTCCCCAATCCGTGTAGAACACCGACGGCTCCACCGGGATCTCATCATCTCTCCGGGTCCCTTCGCCTCGTCGTCGTCGGCCTCGCTGGGTGGGGCGCTCTCTTGCCCTTCCCCTTTCCTTTTGGCGCATATCTCCCTGGGTTCCATTTCGCCGTGGGAGCGACAAACCCTCAGGTCTCCTCCGTGCCTCCTCCGGTAGTAGACGAACTCGCCCTTCCACCTCCGGTAGTAGATGAACTTCCCGATGCTCTTTCACCTGGGGACCACCCCTCCGACGCCTCTGCACCTCCGGTAGTCGGCAATCTTCCCGATGCCTCTCCACCTCCGGTAGTAGACGAACTTCCCGATGCCTCTCCACCTCCGGTATTCAGCAATCTTCCCGATGCCTCTCCACCTCCGGTTCTCGTTGAGCCTTTTTGTGGAGCATCAGCTTGCTCAGCTCTCAAACTCCTGGCGGGGAATCCACCTCCCGTTCTCCTCCGGCGCGAAGAGCCCTTACTCCTGGTAGGGCTCGACTGCAAGCGGCTCCACACTTTTCCACGATCTTCATTGCGATCACCGTGAACACCGCCACCATGATCCCGAACTGGATCAACGCTTCATCTTCTTCCTTGCCAGCCTTTTCTTCTTCCATTGCCGAGGTGCCCTGCACTTGCAAGCAGCAAGCTATCACCGCCAGCGCCTGCTTATACTTCTCGATCTCTCCAATGTCGAGCTTCACCTTGTTGATGCGACTCACCTCCATTCGTTGCTCCGCCATCATTCCC
Organism: Effrenium voratum; assembly: GCA_963377175.1. Lineage (NCBI taxonomy): Eukaryota > Dinophyceae > Suessiales > Symbiodiniaceae > Effrenium > Effrenium voratum. The sequence continues at coordinate 262,421 of CAUJNA010003544.1, read as the reverse complement.
GCCTTCTTCTTCATGTCTTTCAGCTTCGGGCCTGCCAGGGCCTTCGTTCCCATGTCCGCGATGAGCTCACTTCCTGCCTTGTGGGCGATCCTCCAATCTCCTTGTTGAATTCGCCAACGGACATGGAACGCCCTCAGCCGCAAGTGCCGCGTCCTCCAACTTCCAGCCTCTTCCGAGCACAACGCTATCGCTGCTTGGTTGTCTCCCTGCAATGACCTCATTTAGCCGACCTCCTCCAGCTCGCTGATCATTGCATCCACGCTGTCGCCCACGATCATTCCTTCGATCATCTCCATCAGCTCACACTCGGCCGTAGATAGCGCAGGAAAACTCTGCTTTGACGACCGCCACGCCACCACGGAGCCCATCCATTTCACCATCACACAGCCATGGCTAAGGCCTCCGCCTGGTGCAAAGCTTGCATCCGTCGCCACCTCCAGACCGGCTCCCACTCTGCCATTCAAGTCAGTGCCGGTATCCACGCTGAAGAGTGGACCTTCTTCCTTCGTGCCGTTCAGGTACTTCAGCGCCTGCTCTCCCACTTGGACCACCCATCTTGGCGTTCTCGCCGGCGTACGCGGGATCCACTCGGCACCTCGTGACCAGCCACATCAACTCTCCCACAATTCTTTGTGCAGCCTGCACCTCCTCGGCGGTGATATTCTCCTCCGGTCCAGGGTCGCTGAGATCTCTGCTCATGGGCCTTTTGCTCCATTGCGGTCCAACACATCCTGGATGTAGTCCTCCTGGGTGACCGTACCCTTCGTCCAGGGATTTGACATTCACCCCACAGAACCTCACCGCTTTTTCCTTTTGAAACTCTGGCTCCGACGTCTCCCATTCTCTTCTCACCTGATCGAACACCGCCGTCACGGTCTCCTCCGGTCCCAGCACCATCATATCGTCCACATACACGACCACGATGCCAACCGTCTCCTCCTTTTCTCCTTCTGTCTTTGCCTCTGCCTTGACCAGCCACATGTTTGGTTCGCTCATCATTTGCTCGAGCTTGACCGCTTGGCCACCGCTGTGAAACCTCCAACTCCTCATCCTCGTGCCCCGGTATGTGGCCCAGCATCTCGGACTTTGACGTAGTCCATACAAAGCCCGATTGACCACCCACAGCTCACCTGGCCCGATCAAGCCCATCCGAACCAAAATGGCCGGAGGCCTTATTGCCACCCTTTGTTGTCGCGCCTCCACTCTCCGCCTCCAGGGGGGCATTCAAGAAGGCGCAACGCACATCCACGGTTCCTCCTTTCCACTTTCTCCTCGCCGCCTCCTTTCTTTCCTCCTGGCTTTACCGTGCACACCACCTTGCCTGGCAGTACTTGCACCTCTCTGTCTACCTCGAGCAGCTCATGAGCTTCTTTTGCGCTCAACCTCGTCACCGCTTCCTTCTCTTCCGCCAACGCCATCATCTCTTTCAGCATTGGCTCCCTCCATTCCTCCTTCCTTTCTTCTACTTCCTTCAGCGACACGATCCTGGTTTGTAGTACTTGCCGCTGTTCTCCTCCAAGTTCCTCATCTCCATCGCTCCTCACCTTCTGATCCAGGGTTTCCAGCCCCTTCATCACCGCCCCAATCGCATCCGGCTCCTCTTGTTCCACATGCTGCATTTCCTCTTTGATGATCTGCTGGATGTTCCTCACGCGGACCAGCTCTTCAGCATCCTCTCTTCCTGGGGGTCTGCTCTTGCCCCAAATTCTCCTCCTCACCTCGTGGGGATCACCTTCTGGACCAGGTCGTCTCTCTTCTAGCTGCCATTGTCCTTGCGCAGCAGGCGGCACATCCCACTTCTTCAGCACGTAGGACGTCACCTGTGCGTCGCCATTCTCCTGGTTGAAACTCCGTTTCTGGACGAGAGCAAGCCGGAGTTTGACGAGAATTCCGTCAATCCCGAATTTGACAAGCTCTTCAACCAGGCGATGGACATGGAGACCATCAACGCACAGCCAGGATGCCTCGGGAATGACGCGGCGGCGGTGCTCCTCTACGGGGCTCGGATGGGCAGGTATGACCTTATTCGGCCCGTGCAGGCGTTAGCCAGCCGGGTCACGAAGTGGAATCATCTGTGTGACCGCAAGCTCCACAGGCTAATTTCATACGTGAACTCTACGCTTGACCTTCATTTGTACGGTTGGGTGGGCGATAGCCCAGAGTTCATTGAGTTGGTTGCTTACTGTGATGCGGATCTGGCTGGGGATCGTACCGATTCCAAGAGCACATCGGGAGTGCTCATTTGCCTTGTAGGCCCTAGGACCTACATGCCCATCACTGGAGTAAGCAAGAAACAGACCTCTGTTTCGAAGTCAACTCCTGAAGCGGAGATTGTTGCCCTTGACCGGCGCCAGGTAGTATCCCTTCTCATGCGTCACCTCCATGTCATCCTTGACTTTCCATTTCCTTCTCTTGAAGAGCACCTCTTGCCCAAATGCAGGGATCGTACCCTCCTCTCTGTTCCTTATCATCTTGTCCTTCGCCTGCACGTACCGGGCAGCGCACGGCCACCATTCGCCATCCAGCTCGGCAGCATGTAGCACACGCCTCATCCTGCTCTTTATCTTCTGAATGGTAACTTCCACTCTCCCATTGGCCTTGAAGTTGTCCCCGGCCGTACTTGTCTTCCAGATGTCACGGTTGCTGCACCACTTCTTCAGGGTGTGATTCTGGAACTCGCGGCCCTTGTCCGTGTGCATCCTTGCCACCGGATAACCATCTGCCCGTAGTGCCAAGTACATCTCCTGCACGGCCTCCATGACCGAGGGGATACTCTTTGTCGGCATCGGCAGAGCCATCCAGTGCGTTTCCACCTCTATTCCTTCCAGACCCTCTTCTTCCATCTCCTGACCCTCCTCCGGTGCCAGGTCGTCTCCTGCTTCCCGAAGCTCACCTCCCACATCTTCCAGCTCGAAGTCCCAATCCCCCTCCGGTAGTGGTTCTTCTCCCGCTGGTAGTTCATGGTCGGCTTCTTCCAACCTTTGCTCCGGCTCTATTCCTTCCACCTTGAAGATCGTCCGACCCGCCCATCTCGATCCGTCCGCGAACAACTGGTCCTCTCTTCTCGCACTTTTCCAGTCGTCCCCGTGCACGGTGTAGGCGCCTCCTTTGGTCTTCCGAGCCACCGTCTTCCGCACCGATTCTTGTCCACGGGTACAGGGCAGCCCTCCGCGTCCCCAGGGAAAAACCTCACCTTCCGATGATGTTTGTGCACTCGAATGACTGCACTTCCATCGCTGCTCATTGTCCAGTAATCCTCCATCTTGGGGATTTGCTCCTCTTTCTCAGCCTCCTGATCTTCTTTCGCTTCTCCTGCCTTTCTTCCTTCTCCCTTATCCTCCACTTCCTCCACTCCTGGTTGCCCCGGCTTCGCCCACGTATAGGCGCCCACGAGCAAGTACTTGCATGCTTTGCCGTCGACGTCCCATCCCTTCTTCATGGGACCCGCCACATCCAAGCTTAACACATACGCCTGCGGATGCTTGATGCGCCTGTGGGGGCGGTCCTTTGCTGAGGCTAACTGACAGTCCCGGCAGTCCTTTCGGAATGGCACATGGCCGTTGGCCACGTGCTCCCCCCAACTAAGACGTTTCACCACCGTCTTCTCCTTGTAGATCTGCTCTAGCACATCTGTCGCGAGCTCCCTCATCAGTCCCAGTACCCACCGAGCCATGTTCTTTGTCTCCTTGAAGTCCACCGTTGTTGCCGTACCCCGCGCCCCGAGTCCTTCGACCTTCTCCTGCGGAAGCTGCACCTGACCGCCACGCCGCCGTAGTCTCCCTGATTGAACGTCACCTCCAGCAGCCCCTTGTCCTCCCTCAGTTCTTGCCATTGCGGCGTCCTCCACCATGAGACGCACTCAGGCTGGTAGTGGCTCGGGTCAGCTGGTTGCTCAACCAGAAGTTCAACCGGTTCTTCTCTTCTCCTCATTGCCACCTCGTCGGCAACCAGTAGGTACAGCATGATCATCCGCCACATCATCACGTCATCCTCGAGGTCCTGCTTCCTTTCCCAGGGTTCCAGGTACTCAAACCCGAACTGCTTTTGTCGGGCCATTCCTCGCAGGGGGCGTGGTTCACTTTCAGGAAGATCTGGTATTGGGTAATGTCGCAGCACACTTCTTGTCCGGCAATTTGGTCCACCCATCACCATGCCCACCTCCCCGTCAAAGCACAGCCTCAGCAGTCCAGCGTACAGGCCGCCCTCCACCAAGGATATCCACCTCCATGATGTTCCTGGCGTCTCCTCCCACCTCTTTGAACGCTCGCCGGAAGGTGTAACCCTCATCTGGGCCCGTATGGAGGTGTAGAGTCACCTTCTGCCCGCTTCCTTGTTGTCTTCTCCTCCTCCGGTTCCATGGCAGGCTCGACCAATCGGTCGCCGGCAACTCCAACACCCTCTCCTTTATCCCTTCCGGGACATCCTGAAAGACCTCGTGGTTCTCCATGAGGCTCCTCATCCACTCCTTCTCCACCTGGCACTGCACCTTTTTCTCCGTGTCCGTCGGCAAGGCGCGATGTCCCACACCTTTCTCGCAGACACCTGTTCCTCTATCTCCTCAATCAGCTCCTCCGCATCTTTTCTAGACACCTCCGGGCACCCGTCGACCATTTCCACCGCTATTCTTCCCTTCACAGGATGCCATAGCTGACAGCAGGATCCTTGCCATTCCACCCGGCAACCCAGCCTTTCTACCAATCCTCCCAACGGTAGGATCGGATCCACCTTCTCCGTGCACACCAGGATCTTGCGCGGGGTGATGTACATCTCTCTCCTCCCACCATCCGCCATGGTCACCACCGTCTTCTCCAATCGACTCCTGTTTTCATTCTTGCCCATCTGCCTCACGGCGTGAGTAGCCCCCGAATCCAGCAAACCGCCTCTCTTGCAGCTGATCTTGGTGACCTTCACGGCCCGAACCTTCAAGTCATCCAGCTGCTTTTGCAACTCCTCCAGTCTTTTCTCTCGATCCCGGCTACCCTTTGTCTCTTTATCGCCATTGATGGACTTGAGCATCACGTTGGCCTCATGCAGGATGCCCTTCAACGTGTCCCCGTCCTCCCTCGCATTCTTTTCTCCATTGTTCTGCGTCTCTTCCACCCTTTTTTCTTTCCCAGGCGAATCCTCCTTATCGTCCGGCGAATCCTCCTTATCGTCCACCTCCGCCTTGTTGACCTTCGGGGTCACCTTCTCGGTGCTGCCGCTCGCCCTGGTCTTTCTTGGGCATTCTCGCCGACGATGATCCGTGGCGCCACACTCCCAGCACCGGTTCTTGTTTGTCCCCTCCTCCATGACATGGGACCACTCGCAGCTCTTGCCTTTGCGGCAACCACCCTCCGTCAGGAAGAGCCGACAAGGGCGCTCCTTTTTCTCATAGCTTTTCCACGGTTTCGTCTCCACCTCGGCTTCTCCCAGCTTCTTCACCTTCGGCTCTGCGATCGCTTGCCCCTTCACGTTCTTCTTTTCCAACACGAAGGTCGTCTGCTCCACCTCCGCCAAGAGAAGTTCCGCGAACTGTTTCACCACAGCTTGATCCGGGTTGGAGTCGATCTGCATCGTGGACCTGTTTCACCACAGCTTGATCCGGGTTGGAGTCGATCTGCATCGTGGACCTGGCAAGGGAGATCCGGAAGAGCAACTCCCGATTGCCCTCCAATACCCTCTTCGACATCTTGTTGATCCCTTTGACCAACACCGTCGGATCAGGTATGGCCAGATCTACCTCTTCCGCTCTTCTCCGCCATTGTAGCCACCTCCGCAGACTTTTCACCAACTCACCTGCTGTGGTAGCCTCTGGGGGGTCTTCCAAATTCCTCAGCACCAGGGCCTTCTCCGCGTTCCCTCCCGGCTGGTACAGCACCTGCAACCGACACAGTGTCCCAAAGGCCGTCAACGCCCTCATGGCCATGGGCTCATCCCGGATCGACTCCGGCACCGCTTTGACCATCATCGCCATCGCTCGTTTCTCCAACCTTCCCCACTTTTTCTGATCCAGCGCCTCCGGCTTCTCGGTGGACATCTCGGCTCTCTTGATGGGGTCCTCTGCCATGTACCTCCGGTACCACTTCCTGCTTTCTTCAACCATCAGCACCCACCATTCGCCCGAGGTGTCCGACAAGTCGGCCACCATGGGTTCCACCATCATCAACCAGTCACCCAAATCCAGCGGCCCACTTTCCGAGGCAGGCTCTGGTAGTAGCGGAAGATCGTGTACTCCTTGCCGTACCACTTCCGCGTTCTCGTTCTGTTTGTTGCCCTTGTCCAGGATGTGTTTCTGAAGCTCCTGCATCCCTTCCATCAGCTTCAGCATGACGTCCAGCCTGGCGTTCTCCTTCCCGGAACTGCTCTCACTGGCCGGCCTCAGCTCCGAGGAATCCTCATCTTCATTCTTCACGCTCTCTTCATCGCCAACCGTTTCGTTCTGGTTATCCCGCTTGTTGCTGGCACCGTTGGACACCTTCTGAACCTCGGGCTTGACCTGGCTCTGACGCGGCCCAACTCCTCCATCAACATTTTGTTCTGCTTCTGGAGCTCCTTGATGGTTACTGCCATGTCCTCATTGGTCTCCTGCCCATCGTCCAGAATCGGCAGATGCTCCGGCCTCCTTTGGTCCATCGGGGTGCCATGAATCAGCGGGGCCTCCTTTTCCCATTCTCTGAGTCGGCTCATCTGCTCCGGGCTGAACAGCGGCCCCAGGGTTCTCGGATCCTCCAGCGGCCCGCCCACCCACATCGGCGAGCCCGCCGCTCCTCCGCCCGAGCTCGTCGCCAGTCCTCTTCTTGGCGTTCCCTCATCGCGAGGGCGCCCAGCTGCTGACCTCCCAGAAGCCCCTGTTCCCTTGCCCGTGATCACCGCCACCTCCTGCCCGATCAGCTCTAGGCCCCCTTCCTCCTCCAGGGGTTCCACGGAGCCCGGCGCCGAATGTGACTCCTCCATGGCCTTTCTACGAGGCCGCAGTTGGGCTCATAACCTATGGGAACCTTTCTCAGGTCGCTCTACTTTTCCTGATCAAAAACGGCTTGAGCCACGATAATATTTCACCCACCTGAAACTTGCGGTGGTTGGGGGGCTATTCCCCACATAAACCACAAAATTTGGGGTGAATCCGGTCGTAGGTCGCAAACATTCACCCAGACACCCGTTGGAACCCCCCCAGGAAAAAAAAAAACAGAGAGGGAAAAAAGCGGTTTTTTTTTTTTAAGAACGGATGGTTGAAAAAATCATCGACCAGGACTCAAACCCCCGTTGGAACCCATGGGACCGCAACGCTCCGCTCCAGCGGCTGCCCCGAAGCCGAAGCTCACTGGAAGCTTCCCGCCGCCTCGATGCTCTCCTCCACGCCGAGGGTGTCCATGGCAGGCACCTCGCTTAGGGATGTACCGACCTCCCCTAGAAAGCTCCGGCAAAAAAAACAATTGCGGCCAACAGTCTGAACTTTTTTGTAAGATTTGCCACTAAAATGGCGGCTGCCCCCCAAAAAAAAACAGAAACGGGAAAAGAGGAAGATAAGTGAGTCCATGAGCTCAGAGACTGAGCCTTCCTGGGAAACTCATGAGCCACGATGCTTGAAGTCGGGCCACCTTGAAACACCCAGCGCTGGACTGGCCGAGCCGGGCCAAACCCAAAGCCTCGAAGGAATCCGAAAAAAATCGTTTGGGAACGCAACCCGCGTTTTCACTCGGTGGCGAAATCTGCGAAGCCCTGCTAAAAAGTGAGTTTAACTTCTAGTGGAATTTCATGCGGAAAACCCATGAGTTGAAGCAACAAGTTAAAGTCAACTAACATCGAAGCAAAATGCACCAAAGTTCACATACCCTCAAACTCCGGAACCAACATTTAGTTGAGTTGAGCCTGCGTCTTCTAGTTCAACAGATAATTACTGCACAACAATTCTGGAAAACCATCTGAGGAGCTCTGGACTTCTTAATGCGAAGCTTCTTGTTAAAAAAGAAGAAGAAGTTGGTTGTTGGCTTGGGGCACTTGAACCCCTGGCTTTTGAGGGATGAACCACCCTATCTGGCACGACTACTCGCGATGGCCTGCCTGAAAAAGCACTCCTGAATGACGTCAACATGCGTCAAACTCAGCTCCCAAAACCCATTGTTGGTTCTGCTAACATGGCTATACAAAGGTTTACATGGCACACAACAGCCAATCAAGGCTTTTCGAAAGTCCCTAAATTCCAGAAGCCTTCAGAAGTAAGAAAAATCATTGGGACCTCCTTGGTTGGTTGACCATGTTTAAAACACAAGCGGAATGGCAACGGTGGCAAGGGTGGCCATGGCTCTTAGCCATGCCGAAACAACCAGGTGGTTCCCTGGCGGCCAGAAACAACCGGCTCCCCGCAATATGTACTTACTTAGCTACCTAGTTACCTAGTTACTTAGATTCATTTTGTTACCTGCCTGCCTGCCTGCTTGCTTACTTACTTGCTTGCTTGCTTGCTTGCTTGCTTGCTTACTTACTTACTTACTTACTTACTTACTTACTTACGTTCTGCTTTCCTTACTTATTGACTTACTTAGCAGGCTAGCAAAAAAAAGTTCAGTGTTTCATGGTTGGTCTACTTACCAATCTAGCTCCGTCTGCCGTCCTTAGGAACCAGTTCACTGAAAAGAGACTTTGCGATGTAGCGAGCAGCATGCACTACCTAAAGCGACGTGTGGCACGCGTCTGCGAGTTCTCTTTACAATCCACAGCAGGCGAGTGTAAGTTGTTGGCTGCGACTGCTAAAACTAAAACTACTGCACATGCTGTGCATGGACGAAATCTAACAAACCCTGGAATGTGTCGATTCTTCTGTAAATACCAACAATGGTGTCCCATGGCTTCAAAGTGAGGAATGGATGTCGTAAAGCAATGCACAGCTAAGACAGTTTCTATCCAAGTGGAATCCGTCCTAACGATCCCCGTTCTCTCCAAGAGTTCTTATCAATTGGATACCCGGTCCTACTGTGGATGGACAAAATCCGTTCGCACCATGTAAGAAGCCCTGGAATGGCTATTTCCCTGTAAATACCAACGAACGATATGGTGCCCCATGCTTCAAAGTAGTGCAGGATTTCGTCCATCCACAGTAGCTCCAAAAATGCCGGCCCAACCAAGCCCCCCGAAAACTTCCATTTGGTTTCCCATGGTTTCAACATGGTGCGAAATGGATTTCGATTTCAACCATCCACAGGAGCTCCTTGTCTCGGCTCCCTTACGAACCACGAGCTTCTGGAAAATCAGCCAGCCACCGGAGACTGTTCTTGCCATAGGTATCCTTTTAGGGAAAATCGATGGGTTTCCCTGGTAGATGATGAAACCACCAGGTAAACCAGGAATCGCCATCTATTTTTCGAGCAACACAACCAAAAAAGGACACCTATATGGTTCGTTTACCTTCGAACGTCGCGTCGAAAGACCGCTTGGTCCATGGGACGGGCCTCCGTCTTCATGTCTTCTTTGGACAAGGACTGCGGCGGGTCCTGCGGAGCCAGACATTGTCGATGCTTCTTTTGGGCAAGCTGTAGGGCAAATTTGGTTTCAGGGCTTCGGCCTGCAAAAACAAAAGTGCTTATGTGTGTATACATATATACTTATTAATTCATTTGGTTACGGATTTATTTCTTTATATCGTTTTTTAGGGCTTCGGCAAAATCGTCCTTTCTTGTTTCAGTGTCCATGAGGCGACAAAACCACTGACCTCGCCCGCCCCCCGCTGTGGCTCCTCCGACACGTAGCTCCCGAGGCTCGCCTGGATCCGGGTGGCCGCCTCGCACGGCAGGCGGCCGAAGGCTTGCGAAAAGGCAGACGCGATTAGAAGGGCACTGAGGGCATACTGTGGATGGACGAATGCCTGCACCACTTTGAAACCACGGGAAACCATTGTTGGTTGTCATTTACAAGGGAATCATCATTCCAGGGCTTCTTAGGTGGTGCAGGATTTCGTCCATCCACAGTATGGCTATGGGTCAGAACCCCCAGTGAACATCCGATTCAATCCAACCGCGAAAATCGGTTCTAACATGGGTGGTGAATTCACCTACTAGTACCCCAAAATGGTACCATTGGTGGTGTGACCCTGGAAAAAAAGGGAACCCTTTTTGGGGCTTGGACCAGTTTTTTTGGGCAGCCTCCAGTAGAGAGGTTAGAATAAGGGTACCAACTGTTTTCTGTAGTCTATTTTAGTAGGGGAACCCTCCCAACAAAAAAAGGTGAGAAAGGGCACCTAGCTGGGGGACCTAGGCTTATTCCTCGGCAGCTGGGGCTTGAAACCCCCAAACCACAAATTCCAAGGCACCATCTTGTACCTGAGGGTTGGCTCCATGGGAGTTTGTCTCAAAGGGAAACCTCCTGTTCACCCCGGATTACTAAACCCACCATAGTTTTTGAGCAGTGCAATCCCGAAGTTGTGATGGGTAATTTCGACTTTAAGTTGACGAGCCTGGCAAATCGCCGTTTTGACTTGCAAGCACGCGACGCAGTCACAACCTCCAGATCACCACTCCAGGAATTGGACGGTTCCATCATCTTTGGCCAGCGGCAAAACCTGCTCCCCAGCTTGACCTGGAACCCAAAATACCGCCTTGTAAGCTCCTTGCGCGGAGCCCTATCTTTGGGCTCCTTGTCAAACTGGGGAATTACCAAGCTAAGAACCCAGGAATTTTGAACCCCCTTGATAATTTATTTGGGGGGGGGACCAACCCACAAGCATGCTTCACCGTGGGAACATCTCCCCAAAGGCCACGAATCTGGCGACTTGAGTGGAAATGGACCTGGGTTCCAAAGGCGATGTGACCAAACCAACGGGTTCCCGGATTGAATCGGATGTTCACTGGGGGTTCTGACCCATAGCCATACTGTGGATGGACGAAATCCTGCACCACCTAAGAAGCCCTGGAATGATGATTCCCTTGTAAATGACAACCAACAATGGTTTCCCATGGTTTCAAAGTGGTGCAGGCATTCGTCCAAACCAACGGGTTCCCGGTGCCAAAGCGTCGAGACGCTTCTCCCCAGGCACGGCATCCAACAAGCCGCGCCGCCCCGAGCCAAGATCGGCTTCCCTATCCTTCCATGTGCGTTTTCGCCCCCTGGGAAAAATATGACATATATTAAGAACACATATTCAATAAACATATATATATATATATATTATTTTATATAAGTAATTTAATTTGGAAAATATTTTATAATATGTCCAGTAGTGAAATTGATTCCCTTTGAAACCAGGAGGGGAAAACAAAAAACCTGAAGCAAATGGACGTTTCAGGTTTGTGGGCGAGTGACCGGGCGATGTTTCCAGCCTCTTTCAGGCGTCGCTGGCATAGGTGTCCTGTTAGGGGAAATAGATGGGTTTCCCTGGTAGATGGCTAAACCACCAGGTAAACCAAGAATCGCCATCTATTTCCCTAGTAAAACAACCAAAAAGGACACCTATGGTCACTGGATTTCCCCTTGGGGTGATCATTTACTGGTGGGTTCTTTTGAAATTGCCACTTGAGGAACCCTGTCCTCAAATCTGCTAAAAATAGGTGTTTCATGGAAACCCAACCACCAAACCAACCAAAACAAACAACTAGAAAACCTAAGTTGGTTTCGGACGCGCTGGGGGCGCTTCGCTGAGGCTTACCCCTTCTGGGACGCTTCGCAAAACCAAAAATCCCCGGCAGCCGCTTCCGCCGCCCGCCAGAGGGCCCCAGAGGGCAACGGTTCTGGGGCCGCAGGCCGCCAGCAGCGTCTGGGGTGCGGCACGCGAGTTGTGCATGGCAACGTTTTGGTAACCCGTGGGGCTCAACCTTGTCTTTCTTTAAACCAACCCTTAAAAAGAAAGGGTAGCCTCAAAAACATACTGTGGATGGACAAGATGCTGCGCCACCGTTCAGCGACCCTGGTTTCTGATTCGATTCCAACCAACTTAAATACCAACCAACGCTCTGATGGTTTCTCATTTCGGTGTGTTTTTGTTGGATGGATTTCGATTTCAACCATCCCACAGTATTTTGACACACGTTTGCCCCTATGCTTTGGTCAAGGGAGGAACCCCAAAAAGAGAACAAGCATAGGTGTCCTCTTTGGTTGATTTGGTTGAAACATAGTTCGGGCGATTCCTGGTTTGCCTTGTGGTTCAACCAGCCAGACAAAAACCCATCCAGTTTCAACCAGAAAGGACGCCTAAAAGATAACAAGCCCCTTGACTCCGCCAAACGCCGGGGTAAACAGGGGATGAAACAGGACGTACCTCTACAGCCCTTCTGGGTGTCATGACGGGTGGTGCGTTGGAAGTGGAAAATCGCGTCACCCCCTCAAATTGGGAGGTGTTGCTTGGCTGTCCGAACAGCCCAAATAGGGTTGGGTGGATGGACGAACTCCTGCGCCACTTTGGTCTACCCCTCGTCCCGTTTTGGGTCCGGGACTACTTGTGACACATCCCCAACAAACCCAACCCTGGAGGATGGCCTGCCTGTAAATACCAACTGACAGCGGTTGCTCAAGGTTTCTTAGGTGGAGGATTTCGCAACAATCCACAGTACGATGGATGCCAACTCAACATTGCTCACGTAAACCACCACAAACCAAGGGAACGCACTTACGTTGGATTTCCGTGTTTCCGTAGTTGCAATATTGAGTTGCCATCCACCGTGACACCATTACAAGGTCCCCCTAAGTCCCCCCCCAACCTCCCACCCCCAACCTCCCACCCTCAACCTCCCACCCTCAACCTTCCCCCCCCCCAACCTCCCCCCCCCCACCCCGCAACCTCCCCCCCCCCAAAGTGGAGTGGATTTAGCTTCTTGTGTGTGGGTTGTAAGTCAGGTGGGCAACCACTTACCAACTTGACCGAACATCCAAGTACTTACCGCTGGAAAGTGGGTAAGATCCCTTCCCCGTTCTGCCCCCTTTCCGTGGGATGTTCCGTACACATAACTGACGGGGGGGGGGGGGGGGAAACGGCAACGGGGACATACTTCCGACGATGGCTGGATGGACTTGGGTGTGTCAAAAATAGGTACCCACATGGTACCAATTTTTCGGCTGGTTTTTTTCCCCTCCAAGAACCCAAAAATCAAAATCAAAGGCTTTGTTCATCCGCGGTTCCCACTAGGAGGCGGGTTCGAACCTATCTGCGACCAAAAGGCCCGAAAACCAGAACCGCGCCTCCAATCCCGCCGCGTCGGGCGTGGCGTTGGCCTGGCAACGAGAACGGCAAGCTCGACGAGCATAGGTGTCCTTTTAGGGGAAATAGATGGGTTTAGATGATTACACCACCAGGTAAACCAGGGCCATCTAGTTTTCTAGCAAAACAACCAAAAAGGACACCTATGTAAACGAGACGCCCTGGGTCAGACCGGGAGGAAGACTCTCTCGGAGGGGGTGGGAGAGGAATATGATCTAGGCTGCCCAAACCGATCCCCCGCTAAAAGTGACTAACTTTTAGTGGGTTAAATACGGAAATTACCACTAAACACTAAAAAGCTAAAAGGCTAAGGGGATGGCTGGGAGCCACCAAGTGATGTATGACCCTGGGGTCGAATAGTTTGAAGATAGTACGGTGGATACCCGATTGCAACTAGGGAGCCAAGGAAACCCAATGTAATTTCCTATCATGTCACAATGCGTGGTCAGTTTACATGAGCAATATTGAGTTGGCATCCATAGGGATAATGCCAGGCTTTCTGTGCACAAACATCGCCTGCGCGGCGGTACCTTCCTATTCAACTCCAGTACCGGCGCGTCCAGCGGAACCGCCTGAATGATTGAACATCCCGCTGGTTCTTCTAACAAAACATGTAACTATAAATATGTACTAAGTTCTTTTCATGCTTCCCTTGTGGGAGTTGATAAATATTCCTGGCACCCAAATGATCAAGGGTAACTTTTCCCATGCAGTGGGAAAGATAATAGTTTTTGTCTAAGTCCTCCAGTAGAGAGGGAAGAAAAAGGGTACCATGTTTTGTTCTGTAGTCGATTTTAGTAGGGGAACCCTCCCAACCAAAAAAGGGGTGAGAAAGGGCACAACTGAAAAGCCTAGGCTTATTCCTCGGCAGCTGGGGCTTGAAACCCCCAAACCACAAATTCCAAGGCACCATCTTGTACCTGAGGGTTGGCTCCATGGGAGTTTGTCTCAAAGGAAAACCTCCTGTTGACCCCGGATTACTAAACCCACCATAGTTTTTGAGCAGTGCAATCCCGAAGTTGTGATGGGTAGTTTCGACTTTAAGTTGACGAGCCTGGCAAATCGCCGTTTTGACTTTCAAGCAGTCTATTTTAGTAGGGGAACCCTCCCCCAAAAAAGGGGTGAGAAAGGGCACTACTGGGGGACCTAGTGGTTGTCAAATTCCTTCTGTTCGGGCTGTGGGTTGCCTCATTTGCCATTTCTCGCGGGCTTGGTCATCTGACCCGATGACCAGAAACCGATGCGGGCCCAAGGATTCCCTGTTTTGATCTGCTCGTTGCTCGTCTGATAGCACTACATCGCACTTCCTGCGTGGACTTGCAAAAACAGTCCAAAATTGTCGCTTGCCGCCTTGGGAGGACTATTCTTCTGGGATGTGCCCGCTTTCTTGTAAGATTCCTGAATATTTGGAGAATCATGGTTTTTCTGGCTTTTTAATGAGGTTCGACTTTTTCTTGCCACTTGTGTTTGGCCTGTTTCGGCTTTTCTGGCTGTTTGGTCTGCGCCGTAAACAAGCCCTAAACCAACCATAAACCCACCGCTGAAATTCTAAACGGGCCATAAGCCAGCCCGAAGCCAGCCCAACCAGCCCTAAACCCACCACACACCCACATTGAACCAGCCCTAATCCGGTTACATGACGTCCCAAACTCCGCCGGCACAGCCTGGGCCCGCTTGTAAGCACTTGGGTCATCTCTGGATCGACTGAACCGGGCAGAACCATTTGGGGGTCTTCAGCTTCCCTCCAGTTCAAATCCCCAAACCACCAATCCATATCACTAAGTAAGGGATACCTGAATCTCTTTGCAATCTCCAATCCCCAAGAATTCCAGCTAGACCCCAACCACACAGCTCCCCTTGCCGGCCCCACTTGCCGGCCTGGAAGGTGAGGGTCTGCAGCCCTCCCGCGCCCAGGACCTCAGATCCGGTCGAGCGGAGTGGCAAAAAAAGGCCCGACTTGTGTTGGTTGGCTTACTATGCTAAAATAGTCCGGACCCAAAAAGTAGAAAGCCCAGGAACTCAGGAAGTGAGTTGATTAGTTTTCGCAGGGGAGCAGAAAGCAACCGGGGCCAACAAAGTTCAAAACTTGTGCAGCGACTCAACCCACCAGGTCGGTTGATGCAGGAAATAGTGCACCGTCCGGCGACAAACTGCAACATGCAATCAAGAATTCATAGGGTGGATGCTTGGTCATGTTGAACATGCACTTGGTGTCCGTATGGTCAGCGGCCCAAGATTGCAAAACTATCTTGTGTCGAAGATCCATGCTGTGCCTTCATTAGTTTGCCTAGTTTTAGTTGGTGCCACCTCTTGTCGAACAATCCAAGCCACACCCCCAGCTGTGCTTTTTGCTAGATGTGCCATGAAACTCTTCATGCTGTGGATGAACGAAAATCTGCACCACTTTAAGACCATGGGCAACCATTTGTTGTTGGTATTTACAGGGGAATCGCATCATTCCAGGGCTTCTTAGGTGGTGCGAAATGGATTTCGTCCATCCACAATGCCAATAACCAGGGGCCCGGGGGGAATGTTGCTGGCTTCTCAAAAGAACGGTGGGTGAAAAGAATGTCCGAGGGGGGGGAACAACCAGTTGAATATGTGGGTGGTGTTTTTAGAGGACTCACCCAAACGGTGGTTGTCCTTTTGAGTTCCCTTTTGCACGACAAAAAAGGGGGCACCCCAGCAACAAAAGACAGGCCCATGATTTCGGGGGGAACACAATACTTTGTGTGCAAACGCAAGCCTTTGAGTTGGAGAAACAGGTCCCTGTAACATAAAAGCACCGATAGCACCGAGATCCCCTGCTGATACATGCTTCAACGGGCTTGACTATAGGGGGACCCGCAAAATGGTTGGTTTTCCTTTGGGGTTTCCTTGAAACCAAGCCAAAAAAGGGTACGCTCAAAAAGAGACCTGTCGTTGTTCAAACCTTCTCCGTGAGGTTCCCGTGAAATTCTCCACATTATGCTTGTTGTGGGTTTAACTGGGGGGGGGGTCTGGAAAAACGAACATCGAAAAAGCCCCCATCTCCCTTTCCTAGAAGAAAAGCGAAGATGGCGCCCACGGTTGCTGGTGACCCCCCTGCAAAAAGTGGACAACTTGTTGGGGGGGTTAGTGGAAAACACAACTTTATTTCAACCAAAAACCAATACACCAATAGTAAAGCCAATAGTAAAAGCAATAAACACCTTTATTTCCCTTTGGGTTATTCCCAGAAAGTTAAGGTCTAAAGATCCGTTGCCCAATAGAAGTCCAGCGCGTGAAACCGGCGGTGAAACAGGTGCCCCGACCGCCACATTCGGCAGCAGCACCTGGCGAAAGAACCCGCGAGCCGCGAGCCGTGCGCCGTGGCAGGTGGTGTCTTAAGGACCCCCCCAACAAAAGGTCGCCTCAGGGGCCGGGTATAAACACCCACCAAAGAAACACGTCGGCAATCATAGGATCCACTATAAAACCGATGAAAGGTAACTCCAAGCAAAACCCAGAAACCAAAGAAAGGTAACTCCAAGCACCCAGAAGAAAGGGCTGCAAGGAAATCCCCCGCCCACTGTTGGGGCTCCTTTTGACCGAAGCGCGATGGGGCCGATTCCTGGAGATTTCTCCGTCTTGCTGGTGGATGGTCAACCCCAAAGTGCTAATCATTACCAACTGTTGCTAGGTCCTCCAGTAGAGAGGCTAGAATACGGGTACCAACTTTGTTCTGTAGTCTATTGTAGCAGGGAACCCCGCCCAAAAAAAGGGTAAAAGGGCACTACGGGGGACCTAGGTTGTCCTACGACCGTGACAAAGAAATGGCTTTGCAGTACACCGCAACGCCATCAAAAAAGTTACATTACACAAGGGTGCTTACATTCTCTTCCCAAACATTACACCCCCAGTCCCTCAAGACACAAAAAAAGTGGTAAGCAAAGCAATCAGCCAGGCAGGTCCATGTCCTTGTCTCCGTTTCCCTACGAGTCCTTGTCAGCGAGCGGAAATTGCCCTTTCAGCCGGTGGCGAGTCCTCTCCGAGACTGCGGCCTGCCTCCATTTTCAAGGGGTCGAGGGTGGTGGTGGTCGTGGTTGTGGTGGTCGTGGTGGTGGTGGTCGTTGTGGTGGTGGTTGTGGTCGTGACAGTGGTCCTCGGCCGCATCTCGTTCGACATGTCCGGCATGAGCATAGGTGGGCTTTTGGAAAAATAGATGGCGCTGGTACCCATCCAAACCAGTGCCATCTATTTTTAGCCAAACTAACCTAAAAAGGACACCTATGGGCATGACTCTGGCATTGGGAGGCAGAGCTCTGACTGAAAGGAAGGCACGAAGATTCCCAAACACAACCTTGGGCCACATCTGGAGCACGCAGACAAGCATTCTCTCGGATCATGCTAAAGGGTTAGTCCCTGAAATATATCATGAAAACTTGGAGGAGACCTCAGGGGAGTTGAACAGGGTGTCCCAACCCCCAAAGGCGTCTAACACATCTAACACATCTCACGCAGTCTATCGCTCACCTAAGCTCCTCACGCGTTGGGATCCAAAGGACCCTCGGTACTTGTGGCCGTCTTCGTCGTCACCGTGGCTGTCGCGGTGGTCATGGTCACGGTGGTCACGGTCACAGTGCTCGAGATTGTCGTGCTAGGCCCGTCCTGGGCTGAGTCCAAGGCTCGTGAGAGTCGGACTTTCCATGGGTGACAAATATGAGAACTAGCCGCAACCCACTCGGGTGTGGCTCAAAATTGAACAGGATGGGCAAACCGCAGCTATCCGCAGGTTTTGGCCCATCTTTGCACATTTCGGTACCGGTTTTTTGAGCCACAGCCACTTAGGAGAACAGGCGCAAGACCTGAAGGGTCGCTGCCAAGCTTCCGTCGTCGTCACGGTGTGGGTGACGGTGCTCACGGTGGTGGTGGTGGTCTCAGCAAAGGAGCAGGCAACAGACGTGGCACTTTGGGGGTTCTGGTGTTCGCCTTCTGGGTTTTCTTGTGGTACTGTGGATGGACGACATCCTGCACCACCTAAGAAACCGTGGAATAATGATTCCACGGCAAATACCAACAAACAAAGGTTTCCCATGGTTTGAAGTGGTTCGAAATGGATTTCGCAACCATCCACAGCATCCAAGCAGGTCACAAAGGGCCAAAGTAGCAACCAAGATAGAAACTGATCCTGCGCGACACGTGCCGCTTGCACACGACCAGAAAAGTTAACCTCAAGCAATGAATACCCCTCGTTCCAATCATGGAAGTGGACATCTAAGGGTTTTTGTATTACACCCTGGGAATACACCCACTGGGTATTGACCCCATTTAGGCACATTTCCCGGATGAAAAACCGTGTGATTTGTTGAACCATTCCAGGGGTCAATACCTAGTGGGTGTAATCCCAGGGTGTAATACAAAAACCCGATAGAAGGCTTTCTGAAGACGAAAGTCTTCCAAAACTGCCGGTCCACAAGTGGCCATGGGTCAAAATCCAAAGTCCGTACCCCCAGTGAGCATCCCAATCCAACCACGAAAATAGACTAACATGGGTGGTGAATTCACCTACCCACAAATGGGGTCCCATTGGTTTTGACCCTCAGCCAAGTTGGTTAGCGAATGGTTATGGTTTCAAGGCAAACCCTTCCTTGTGATGTTCTTTGAGGGGATCCCAAACGCATTCCCAAAACAACAAAGGAAACTCGGTTCAGATTGTGTGAATTGACAACCAAAAGCTCATGTTTCAAGCCAACAAGAAGAAATTATGTGGATGGACAAAACCCATTTCGCACCACTTTGAAGCCATGGGTAACCATTGCTTGTTTGGTAGTGGCATTTGCAAGAGAATTGAACCTTTCCAGAGTTTTCGAAGGTGCAGGCCCGACTCCGACTCAAACGGGCACGACTTGCCCTCCCGTCGCTCGTTTTTTCGCCCTCCGCCGTTTTTCGGGGCGCCGGCGGTGATCTGGAACGACACGTCCTGGACAAAATCGGAGGATGGGAATTTGTGGGGCACCCCCGCGACCGGAAAAACCACAAATGGACTGGCGGCCCGGGGTTCCCGAAGGCTCCCAAACCCTAAGGAACACGAAAACCGGGCTCTCAAGTATCTCAAATTTTCCGTGTACCTACCCCCCCCCCATTGAGGTGAGTCCATAAAACAGCACATTTCTGGCGGAAGAAGATGTTTCACGTTGGTCTAAGACTTGCTGGTGCTCGAAAGGGAGTAACCGTTCCGGGAGTCGGGAATGAACTGGAAGGGGATTCAGTGAGGAAAATAGAGGATGGTTTTTCTCGGGGTCATTCCAATTCGCATTTCCTGCTGAGCACTCGCCAGCAAAACCCGATTCTATGAAAAGAAAATACGATATTATAGCGTGCTGGTTCTCAGCACGAAATGAGGGAACGACCCCTAGAAACCATCTTCATGGTATTGCCTTTAAGGGAATCCCTAGGTTCATTCCCAAACACTGGGCCGGTCATTCCCTACTGAGCACCAAGCTGAAAGCGGTGGCTTGACCATGGCAGTCTGAGGGAATCCATTCAGGACCATTCCCTCCCATTCTGGCACAGACCCATACTGTGGATGGTTGCGGCAGCGGCTTCTCGCACCACCTGAAGGAAACCCATGGTTGGAACCATAACGTTGGTTGGGTATTTGCGTTGGGGCATCGAATCATTCCAGGGTTTCTGAAAGGTAGTGTGAAATTGATTTCGTCCATCCACAGTATCATGCTTGGTTGAAACCAAGCGTTGGAATGCCTGAAACTTCTTGAACGAGGATCGATCTCTTTTGCGATTGCGCTTGGTTGCTTGGTCAAACAGATTGCTACAAAGAAAAGAGCCCTTTGAATTCCAGGAGTGACTGTGAGTCACAATCAACACTGGTATTAAAATGGTCTAGCCAGAACCACGTAAAGAGTTGAACAGGCGGCTGCATCTAATTCTGGTTGGGAGTATCCCTTACGAACACTTCACCTACACGGGGTTTGATTGTGGCTCAGGTGGCTTTTTGTTTTAAGCTAGCTTGGATGGCTTCAAACATGGCGGGCCGAATGGAGGCAAACCAAAGCAGGAATGAAACCAAACAGAAACTGCAACCACCGGGAACTGAAAGGGAAAGGCTCGTTCAAGCCCCTGGAGAACTCCAGCATCCCTACCTTACCATAAATGGAAATCCAGGGGTCGATGTCCTTCCCATTTGGGTGGGGTAGGGAGGGGATACTCCACATGTGGAATTTTCGTGGGGATTGCCATCCAACAATCAATGTCCCCCCTCCGGGAGTCCCCCACTCCTATGTCAAGAGGAATTTTATTCCATTTTGGAGATACTCCGCTCCCCCTCCTCTCCCCTCCTCCCCCCCCCCCCCTCCCCTTCCATGTTTTCGGGGGCTGGGGATCCAGTCCTTTCTGACATAGGAGGCCGAGCCGTCGTGCGCCGTCACCAAGTCTGCAGACACCTCAGAAACGACTTCAGACTTCGCGCGGGTCGAAATGTCGATTTCGCCACGGGTGCTTCGGTTTGGTGCTTCGGCGTCTCTTTTGAGGCGAAGGGTACCCCTTTCGGTTGCTTTCACCCTTCTACCTTTTGACGGTCCCTGTAAAAGGAAATGGTCCAAGCCACCCCCCGAACGTCAGGGTAAAGGGAAACCAATTCGGAAGATAAATCCGCATTTTGGGGGTCCCCCTACAGTGGATGGACGAAATCCAATTCGCACCAGCCCAGAAACCCTGATACTCATTCGATTCCCCAACGTAAATACCCAACCAACACCATGGTTTCAACCATGGGTTTCCTTTAGGTGGTGCGACATTCGGATGTCTCAACCATCAACAGTCTTTTGACACACAATTGCTCGATGTGGTTTGGTCAAGGGAGGGACCCAAAAAGGCGCGCAAGCCCTTCGGTCTCAACAAGATTTCGACCGAAGCGTGAGAACCTCCGGAGCCATGGCCGAAGGAGTCTGATAACGGTACCCTTTGAGCTTGGGCCATTCGCACTTGACCATGGCTCCCCTGCTCTGAATTGGTCATGGCTTTACCTCAATCCGAAAGTGGCGAATGGTTTGAGTCAACAAAAGGACATTTTACTGTGGATGGTTGCGGCATCGTTTTTGCGCCTTCGAATGGACACCCATGGTTGAAACCATAACGCGTGTCGGGTATTTACAGTGGGGAATCGAATCAAAAACAAGGGTTGCTGAACAGTGGTGCAGGATCTTGTCCCTCCACAGTATGTTTTTGAGGCCACCTTTTTTAGGGTTGGTATAAAGAAAGAAAAGGAAACGCCGTGGTAAACAGGGGGGATGTTTCATCAGGGCGTACCTCTTCAGCTCTAAGGAAATCAAGGCATACATCCTCAAGGTGCCCTCGGAAAAATATCCCTTCGACCCCACAAAATCTGAGTCTCTGAAGGTTGGACACTTTCGGATAGAGGGGAATATCCAACTTCAAAGGAGAGGAGCCACCCAAATTCACGTGAGAGTTGCCACTAAGGCCCCAAGCTACAAAGACCATCCCAAGGAAACCGGGTGTCCCCCAAACTGAGCTTCCTCCAATGATATCGTCAATTGTGGGGTTCCATGTTACATCTCCAGGCTATCATGTGCTGACAGCCTCTTTAAAGGCAAATGGGCAAACCCCGAGCTCCTTGGCTTGGTTGACGTTGGGTTAGGGGAGCAAAAATTCTCGAATTTTGGCTATTAAGTGGTTGGATTTCAACCACTAAACCACAATAAGCAAAAATGTAAAACGTTTCCCAACAACAACCGTGTGATGCTGAAACTACAAGGAAAAGGATGGGTGTGTGTCAAAATAAGTTCGTGGGCCTGCAAAATTGTTGTCTTTCGGTTTCCTTTAAGCCAAAGTGAAAAGGGCACCCTCAAAACAAAGACACACACACACAGACATGCAACACACACACACAGACACAGACACAGACACAGACACAGACACAGACACAGACACAGACACAGACACAGACACAGACACAGACACAGACACAGACACAGACACAGACACAGACACAGACACAGACACAGACACAGACACAGACACAGACACAGACACAGACACAGACACAGACACAGACACAGACACAGACACAGACACAGACACAGACACAGACACAGACACAGACACAGACACAGACACAGACACAGACACAGACACAGACACAGACACAGACACAGACACAGACACAGACACAGACACAGACACAGACACAGACACAGACACAGACACAGACACAGACACAGACACAGACACAGACACAGACACAGACACAGACACAGACACAGACACAGACACAGACACAGACACAGACACAGACACAGACACAGACACAGACACAGACACAGACACAGACACAGACACAGACACAGACACAGACACAGACACAGACACAGACACAGACACAGACACAGACACAGACACAGACACAGACACACACACACACACACACACACACACACACACACACACACACACACACACACACACACACACACACACACACACACACACACACACACACACACACACACACACGCACGCACGCACGCACGCACGCACGCACGCACGCACGCACGCACGCACACACACGCACGCACGCACGCACCTCACCTCACCTCACCTCACCTCACCTCACCTCACCTCACCTCACTTCTTGAGTAGACTGGCCAAACCAGGTCATAGGAACTGGTGTACTAAGACGAAAACTTTGGCCAAACCCCAAAACCAAAATGGCTCAAGCATGGGTGGCCTTGGAACTCGATTTTTCGCCAAACTCAGCTAAAACGGACACAAAAAATGGCTCAAGCCCGTGCACTCGGAAAATGGGCGCGAGCAGAAAAGGCCCGTCTCTCACTTGGGCAAGCCGCGTTGGCGTCCAACTGAGCACAGCCATCCGTCCTACGGCGAACGCGATTTTGCGACCGCGGGGGCGTTTTTGCGGGGCTCGCTTTGGTGGAGTTTCGAAGGGAAACCAAAAGGAAACCCTCCATTTGCTGGAGTCCAATGGAAAATATGAAAACAAGTTTCCAGTAGTGACAGATTCGCTTTGAATCCGACAGGGAAAACATAAAACACATGCTTCAGCAAATGGACTAAACGAGGGAAACCAGTCACAACCCAAACGTGCGGTATCAAAAAACCGAGTCCGTTTTTGGAGATGAACAGAACACAAAAGAGGGAAAACGAAACTTGATCCAAGAACAGCGAAGGTCACTTTGGGGAGTTACACGTTGGGTGTTTACAAGCAAAGCCCGAGAGAAACGTTCAACACCTGATTCGCGGTCCCATTCCCATGTTTGGAGAGCGTGATATGTTTTTTAGAAGCCAGCTTGCACATCGGAACCAGGTGGAATATGCTCAAAATCAGTGTCTTTTTTTTGTGGTGGATTTATATGCACTCGTTTTGACACATTCCAAGTTGGATGCTTTGAGGGGAGAATCTCGGGTAGGCGACGTCAATATATTCAAATTGCAAAACACATGGTAGAACTTGCCGAAACAACAACCAACATCATGCGCATAGGTGCTCCTTCTAGGGAAATAAATGGCCCTGGTAGATGATTAAACCACCGGGTAAACCAGGAATCGCCATCTGTTTTTCTAGCAAAACAACCAAAAAGGACACCTATGATTGAGCATCTCCCGAACTTTCAAATGGCATGCCACTCTCACCCGAATAGAGTGGGTAATCGAATAGAGTGGGTAATAACTATCTCCCACCTACCATGGTGATAAGTCTCCTAAGTGAGTTATAACCGGGCTTACTAACCACTTCCTAAGTACCCTGCCCCTTTAAGTAACCTCCGAAAAAAAGGTGGCTTCCTGATGTCTAGACCCGAGGAAAAGAAGCCGGGCAACCAAACCGTGTCTTTTCTGGGAAAGCCTTGCTTTGGCTGGTTGTTTCTGGGAAGCCCAAAGGGGAAAAACACGTTGCCATGTTACAGGTCCAGCCCCCATCTTGACTGGGCGGTCCGTATTCAGATCCCCTACTAAAAGTTTGACTGATCTTTAGTGGGGCTAAATACGGAAACCCAACCAAACCAAATCCAACCACCAAACCAAATCCAACCACCAAACCAAATCCAACCACCAAACCAAATCCAACCACCAAACCAATTAAAAAACCGCCAAACCAAATCCAACCACCAAACCAAATCCAACCACCAAACCAAATCCAACCACCAAACCAATAAAAAACCGCCAAACCAAATCCAACCACCAAACCAAATCCAACCACCAAACCAATAAAAAACCGCCAAACCAAATCCAACCACCAAACCAAATCCAACCACCAAACCAACAAAAAACCGCCAAACCAAATCCAACCACCAAACCAAATCCAACCACCAAACCAAATCCAACCACCAAACCAATTAAAAAACCGCCAAACCAAATCCAACCACCAAACCAAATCCAACCACCAAACCAATTAAAAAACCGCCAAACCAAATCCAACCACCAAACCAATTAAAAAACCACCAAACCAAATCCAACCACCAAACCAAATCCAACCACCAAACCAAATCCAACCACCAAACCAAATCCAACCACCAAACCAACAAAAAACCGCCAAACCAAATCCAACCACCAAACCAAATCCAACCGCCAAACCAAATCCAACCACCAAACCAACAAAAAACCGCCAAACCAAATCCAACCACCAAACCAATAAAAAACCGCCAAACCAAATCCAACCACCAAACCAAATCCAACCACCAAACCAAATCCAACCACCAAACCAATAAAAAACCGCCAAACCAAATCCAACCACCAAACCAAATCCAACCACCAAACCAAATCCAACCACCAAACCAACAAAAAATCGCCAAACCAAATCCAACCACCAAACCAAATCCAACCGCCAAACCAAATCCAACCACCAAACCCAACCAAACCAAATCCAACCACCAAACCAAATCCAACCACCAAACCAACCACCAAACCAAATCCAACCACCAAACCAAATCCAACCACCAAACCAACAAAAAACCGCCAAACCAAATCCAACCACCAAACCAAATCCAACCGCCAAACCAAATCCAACCACCAAACCAACAAAAAACCGCCAAACCAAATCCAACCACCAAACCAAATCCAACCACCAAACCAAATCCAACCACCAAACCAACAAAAAACCGCCAAGCCAAATCCAACCACCAAACCAAATCCAACCACCACACCAAATCCAACCACCAAACCAAATCCAACCACCAAACCAAATCCAACCACCAAACCAAATCCAACCACCAAACCAATTAAAAAACCGCCAAACCAAATCCAACCACCAAACCAATTAAAAAACCACCAAACCAAATCCAACCACCAAACCAAATCCAACCACCAAACCATTTAAAAAAAAAAAAAAAAAAAAAAAAAAAAAAAAAAAACGCCAGAAAGCCTAAAAAAGAAAAAACGGAGCTGGACTGGGGTTCCCAAGTTGAGAGACAAGCCCCAAGTGTCGGCCCCGCGGCATTTCAAGGATCGAGCCCCCCTCTGAAACTCGGCCCTTCTCTTCGCGGAAATCCAATCCGGTGGCTCTGATAAGGGCAGAGGCTTGGATGGAAACAGGAGACCCAAAAGAAACCTCCCGGATAGCCAAGGTGCTGCTTTTTGCTTAATCACTGTTGCTGGCTTTTGAAGATAATTAAGTGGAAGAGAAAAAACAACAGAATCGCAACTGGTGATCCAGCTGGGGATTCGATGATCCAGGCCCCTTTGTTGGCCCCACTGGGTGCCGCTAGAAACCCTCAAGAGACGCTCCCAAACCCGACCACGTCCTCAGATCCCCCGCAAAAAGTGACTAACTTGTGGGAACAAATGGAATCCCAACCACCAAACCAAAAAAATAACAACCAAAAGGCCCAGTTGAACTGGATGCCTGACCTTGCCCAACATCCCTGGTTTTTGTTTTTTTTCAGGAAAAAAGTAACGCGTGGAGTGTGTTTTCTTTGTTCAGAACAATAAATATTGAAACAAGAGAGAAAAACAAAGAAAAGGAAAAAGCTGGTTGCCCAAAATCCCCGGGTGCTTTGCAGGAAAAACAAAAAACAATCAAAGTACCGCTTGGATGTTTCTTTGGGCCCCCGGGCGCAGCCACCGTCAAGAAGAGGCTCGCATTGCTCTTGGACCTCTCGATCCGTCGAGTCTTCTGAGTCGCTGGGACCGGATCGATCGCGAGCGAGAGAAAGGCGGCGTCGTCGCGGTCGGCGACGGCGCAAAAAGCGGCGGTCGGCGTCGGCTTCCGGAGAAAAAAAAGGGGAAGTGGTGAGTCCTCGTGGCTTCCCCTTTTTCAATCCATCCCAAAAGAGCCCCCCCGACTGCTTTGAGAACCCGGTTGGATTCGCCTTTCGGGGATTTCGCCTCTTCCCCCTGTTGGTCCTTTCTTGGTGATCCTGCTAATATTCTGTTGATATCCTACAGGGATCCCAAAAAAGCCACAGCCGAAGCTGTCCACAACCCCGAGTTCCGCGGGCAAACAGGTTAGCTGGAGGTTAAAACTAGCGGTCGCTGACACTCCGGTGTGCTTGGGTTTCACTGGTCAGCCCGGGTCAAAAAATAACACCCTTTCGAGACACCTAGGATACTCCTGGTGAGTGGGGCATAAAACAAAAGGACACTTACACCTAGCCCAACAAGGTCCATTCCCAGAAAATTCCTCAACACATCTTTGTGGCTCCATTCAAAGCGCAGTTGTGCTTCTTGATGCCAAGTAAGCCAACAACATCCAACAACAAATCACGTGTGTGTGTATGTTGCTTTGCTTGAGGGTACCCCTTTTTGTATTATATTAAAGGGAAACCAAGGAAACTCACAACTTTGGGTTCCCCTATTTTGAGACTCGTCACCGACTTGCTTCACAAACTATAGGATGTCCTACAATCCAAACCACCTAAGAGAAAGCTGATGGTTCTTCTTCGGTTTCCCTTGGCGTAGCAAAACCGTTGCACCCTTGCAGAAGTTTCCCCTCCATCAGCCCTGGTGATATCCGCAGCCCCGGAACCTCTACCTTCCGGAACCCTCCCTTTGAAGCACCCAGAGCCTATCTAAGAGACCACTGTGGATGGTTGCGAAAGACTTCGCAACCATCCACAGTAGCTTTCAGCAGTTGGTTGGAAAAAGAAGGAAAAACAGGGGGCGCCGCTGGGCTTGGCCAGACTTTGCAACAAGTGACAGTTCTCGGTAAGGGTAAAAATGGAGTCGGGGGGGGGGGGCAAAAGTGGGGCCCCAAAGTAGGGGAAAAAGTTGGGGCTAACATCTGCCTGGTCGAATTTTGATCACCCTGAAGGCAAAAGGGCCTACCATACTACCATTTCCCTAACCAGACCTCCGATAGCTCCGGAAGGCTCCCTCTCGGCAAACTTGGAACTTGGTCCCGGCAAGTCCGAATCCCTCCCTTCCAACTACTACCAAAAGGGCAAAACCTACCCGGAGGAGAACAGTCTGGCACCACCCAAACCTTCCAAAAGACCCGCTTAAACTGGGTTGCTGGAAAAACCAACTGCTTTACCCGTTTAACTAGGTGTCCTTTTGTTTCAGAGGAGAACCCACCAAACAAGGGAGCTAGAGGGTGCCGCTGGACAAGTGTCCTCGCCGTGCGAAAGAAGTTGAGCATCCTCCCCACCATAAGGGGGAGGGGAGCGGGGTGGGAACCCCCCTCCCATGGAATTCCGGTCACGCGGTAACCGGAGTGGGGATGTAGTGGACTCCATTTAGGAGGGGATTTTTTGTCCACCAGCCATTTGTAGCCAGTTGGACATAAAGCGGGGGCCTTTAAGATGGCTGGTGGACACAGCCATTGATTTACAACCACTGTTCTAGGGGTTGATTCCAACCATTCTTTTCAACCATCGTTCTTTTCAGGAAAGAATGATTAGAGTTATGCCCAGTTATAGAATGTATATCTTATTGTTTGCTTCACTTTGAGTCACTGGTAAAATGTAACATGTATCCTAAGTCTATTCCAGGAAAGAATGGAAATGGAAGCTTCCATTTGCTTAAGCCCCCTGGAAAAAAAAATATTTCCTGTAGAGATAGATTATCTTTGAAACCAAGAGGAAAAGATAATGCATATTATTAAGCAAATGGAAGAATGGTTGGAAGGTACAACTAGAACTGTCGCGCGTTCCCTCGGCACCAGCAGTGGGTTTTTCAGTGGAACTTCCGTCGAGGCGCAGAGCTGCCAGAGTGTACTGCGCCTGCAACCGGTTCAGCGGGGGCGAGTTCCTGACGTGTCGCGCGGCCCGCGCGCGGCGGGTGCGTGTGCCCGGGTCCGCTCAGAGACAAGCATCAAATCGGTTTCCTTGCCTATGGTTTCTTGGGTTAAACTGGGAGTTTACACATGGGTGGGGTTGTTTTTTCTTCCTTTGATTCCCTTCAAACCAACAGAAAAGGGGTGCAGCCTCAAAAAGAGACACACTTACATGAAGCAAGGACTGGCCCAACCCTGGTTTGTGGAGGTCTCTGGGTGGTGGGCTTCCGTTTAAAATCTATCGCTAAAACTCACTTTGGCACAAGTGGACTGGCCAGAACAAGTCGAAACTATTTTGTTGAGTCGGCAGGGAGTGAGAGAAAGAGAATATCCCTTTTTCCCCACCGCCACTGCTTGGTTGCTGGTAACCCCCCTGCAAAAAGTTGACCACTTTTTGGTGGTTTAGTGGAAAGCACCACTTTATTTCCACCAAAAACCAAGAAGTCAAAGTCTAAAGATCCAACCCAACAGCAGTCAAGTTTTCTAAGACTTGATTAAGGCTTATTAGGGCCTTATCCTTAGCCTACCCTAGGGGTCCAACACAAATGTCTAGACAACGGTTTGGACGTCAAGACCGCATGATTCCAATCCCTCAGCCCCTCAAACCCCAAACAATCCCTCACCCTGAAACCGCCTCGCTCTGGCCACGCACACGCTGCCGCGCAGCACCTGCTGCGGCAGCACCTCGTAAGCGCAAGGCCGACAGGGAGACCCGTCCTTCGGGGCCCGAAATGACCTGAAAGGACCACCGAGGCACTGGAGATGGCGATCAAATATGTTTGGTTTTTTTTTTTGAAGTCAAGACTCCTTTTTGCACATTTGAAGAGCTTACTGGGCTACACTGGACTCCCAGCAAAACCTCGCAAATAAGGGTAGCAAATAATCTTTCTGGGCTCTCCACCCTGGATGATCTTACTTCTAGGAAGTTGAAGCCAAAACACAGTCGCTTTAGTAAGAACTCCCCTGGTATGGGCAAAATCCATTTCGCACGAGGGTTAGCGTGGTTTCAGCGCTAAAAATTACGACTCGCTCTGGAAGCGAGATGGAACATAGACTAGCATAGATGTGACTAGCCCATTATTTGGGAGTGTTTTTTTAGACTCCCACAAATGGGTGGTTTTCCTTGAGGTTTCTAAAAAGCCTTACCCTTTCAAAAAAATCAAGGACAAGACACAAAATCACCTACGCGGGTTGCAGGGAAGGAGCCCAAGTTTCTCACTTCCCCCTAGTTAACCCCCAAACCCCCAATTGTGAAACAAAAAAGAAACACGCAGTTCACTTGAGGTGAAAATATCCTCACACACAAAAACCAGAAGACATGCACCACAGGTCCGGGATCAGTCCAAAAAACCAGCCCAGGTGATATCCCCAGCAAGACCTCCGGAGACCCTGAAAGCTGGCCCACCCCGAACGAGCCGCAGAATGGGCATGGGCAGAAACAGCTTTTTTGGGGGAAAGAATGGCCAACATATTCTGACCACGGCGGTCTGGCAGACCAACCCAATGACCCCCAGCCAATAGTTTCCCGGTGGCCGGGTGGATCCCGCTCCGTGAAGCAAATTGGGGATCCCGCAAATGGCGGTTGTCCTGTTGGCTTCCTTTGGCACCAAAACCATGGCAGTCTCCAACAGAATCAGAACCCAGGGCATCAGAACAAATTGATGAGCAAAAGTGGGGTAGCATGGTGGCTTGACATGTTCTTGCAAGCGGGAACCAGGAAACCGTGGAGCATGGTTTGGTGTGCTTGCAATATTTGGGTTTCTCTCCAAGAAGGGAACCCCAAGATGCTAGGTGTTCCTTCAGTGTCCCTCTAAAGCCACCCAAGATGCCTTCAAACAAAGACAAGCCCACTTACGACATCCACTGGATGGTTGGGGTGGGGGGGGAATTCGGCCAGTTCCTACTGGGGATGGACCTATGGTTGAAACCATAACGTTGGTTGCCATTTGCGCAGGGGAATCGAAAATCAGAAGCCAGGGTTTCTTAGGCCTCCGTCTGCGTGTTCGCTTCCTGAGGAAGAAACACAAGAAAAAGAAACAATATTTCCAAAAGTGATAGACGCCCTTTAAGACCAACAGGGGGAGAAACACAATATATATATATATATATGGGCCTTTTTAAACCAACAGGGGTAAAACATGTGTGATATTATTATTCTTGCTATTATTATTATTATTATTATTATTATTATTATTATTATTATTATTATTATTATTATTATTAATATAATCTTCATTATTATTATTATTAATATTACTCTTTAAAAAAAAGGCGTCTCAAGCAAATGAACGGTGGGTGCTGCAACCAACATCCGCGTGCACAAACAATTCGTCCCCGAGAGAACTCCAGGGCACGGAGGAGGTCGCGAAGACGCACTTGTAGGTGGCCTGCGGCGCTGGCGGCTGGTCCTTTTCTGGGCCGAAGCGCCTGACTGCTATTTGCTTTAAGCTGTTGCTGCCCTTCCAACGTCAACCAAGCTCAAAAACCAGAGTTCTGAACTTTAAAGACTTGTTGGGTTTGGACTAGTTTTCCAGTCGCTGGTTCTTCTTTTCAACCATCAAGTTTTGTTCAAATGTCTGGAGGTTTGCTAGAAGGAAGGATTCCTGGAAAGAATGGGCAAGGCACCCCTAGACTTGTTGGTGGGTTAGCATAGGGAAACCACAACTGGGCTGCCCGTTTTCTGATCCCCCGCTAAAAGTGACAAACTGTTAGTGGGTTAAATGGAAATTACCACTAAACACTAAAGGCATCCGCTTGCTTAAGTCCCCTGGAACAAACAAAAACAAGCTTCCAGTAGTGGAAGATCCCTTTAAAACCAACAGGGGGAACTATTCTAGGGGTACCTTCCATTTCCATTCTTTCCAGGGATCCGGATCTTTCTAGAAAACCTTCGGAAACCCAGGGAAAAGATCCGGTTTTTGAAAAGAACGATGGTGGAAAAGAAATCAACCCCTAGACTTTTTGGTGGGTGAACACAGGGAAACCACCAGGAAAACCACCCAAGATGGGGGAGGTCCTATCAAAGGGGGACCCCGAAATCGTAGTCTTCCAAAGTGGCTTGCCTGTTGGCAAACCCCAGAAAAAGGGAACTGAGCCTCAAAGAAACGTCGCAAACCACCGCTCCAAAAACTCAGCTTCAGATGATGCGAATCAATTCAAACGAGACCCAGGACACCTTCCCCCTGGGATCCTGGGCTTTGCCCCCTTCAGAGCGCTTCCGTTGCTCCAGCTCCGGGTCTCAAAAACCCACCGACCGGTCGACTGGTCGACCGAATCACCACTCGGTCGACGGATGAAGCCCCGTCCCGTCCGAAACAAACAGGGTTTTGGGATATGAAACGTAGGGGAGTCAGTCCACTTTTGGAGGGGGAACACATTTCCCCGCACAGGAAGGGGTGAATTTCATCCGGGGTCGACCTGATCCTCTGGTCAATTTGAGGCTTGGAGCCCTGTGGCGGATGAACCATTCTGATCACAACTCCTTGTCATGGAGGCCTGAGACGCTGACTTTTGAGCCCCCCCCCCCAAAACACTCCGAGAAAGAACCAGACCAGTGGAGTGCCACGGGAAACAGGGAGAAAACGGGGGGAAAAGTTTGGCATGGGGCAAAACAAGGAAATCATGAAGCGCTCAAACCAACAGGTGCGTCTTGCCGTCTTCCCTCCCCCCCAAACAGAAAATTAGCCCAAGCTGGAATTTAAAAAATATGTTGCAGGTCCTGAAAAAGGCGGACCTGCAACAATCTTGATTGGATGGTAAGGTACCCGGGAAAAAAAAAGGAGAAAACAAAACTGGCGATCCAGGCATTTTCGGGGGGTTCCCATCCGTCTTAGACTAACTTGGGTGTCCGGGCAAGATCGCACTGCAGCTTCGAGCTTTGGCCGATGGGCGGAAAAAGCCTCATTGCCACGAATCGGAGCGTGCCCAAAGCGCCCCACAGGGGCCCTGGCGGGGTGGTACTGATGGTGACGCGAAAATCCAGTCCGCGACATCCACCTAAGCCCTGGTTTCTGATTCGATTCCCCCTGTAAATACCAACAAACGTTATGGCTCCATGGTTTCAAAGTGGTCCGAAATGGATGTCGCACCCACGCACTGTATGGGACCCAAGAAGCTGCGGCAGGGGAATCCAAGAGCTTTGCGATCAGGGAATGAGGCCCTGAGACTTGGCGTTTGACCCCGAGATCAACCGAATCCCAACCTTACCCCTTAAAACTCCAAGCCCTGAAAAAGTTAATCTTTCACAGACATATGGCCCATGTTACCCCCAAAAAGTTGAAAAGTCGTGTTTTTAAGAGGTAAGCAACCGGCGGGGGCCTTTCTTCGGGAATCTTTGGGTGCATTCCGATTCAACACCCGGAAGATCATTCCCTATCGCACCAGGTTGACACTATACTCGAGCCCGGGTAGAGTGCAAAGGGTCAACTCAGTGAACAGCATATTCAGGTCTGATACTTCCCATGCGTGTGCGAAGCCACTGGAAAAGGGGTGCTTCGCACAAAGGGAAAATGTCTAAGAGGCCACCTCCCAGAAGTAGATGGGTTTCCCTGGTAGATGATTAAACCATCAGGTAAACCAGGGCTATCTATCTTTCTAGCAAAACAACCAAAAAGGACACCTATGCTCCCAGCACTCCCAACTGCTTGTTCAGACAGGGACTTTCCCCAGCGGAAAACTCATACAATCCTGGCAGTTCATGCCGCGCGTCTCCCACTCGTGCCTCCGATACTCGAAAAGAGTACCCTCGAAAAACCCCACACCCAGACTTTCCACCGCACCCGTGAAATGCACAGAGGAATGGAGCCTAGCGTGAAAATGGCACGCAAAAAAACACCAGCGCAATAGCTGGAAATAGACAAAAGCTGGAAATGTTCAAGAGGTCATCCAGTCTAACCGCAGGCACATCAATTGCAGACAACCGTATGGGAAGACGAAACCGTTTCCCGCGAATTGGTGGTTTGGAGCCAAATTGGTGGTTTGGAGGTGTTCCGCGGGTGGTTTCCCATCCCTCTAAAGCCAGAGTTTCAAATCCAAACCGTCAATCAAGGGTTGCCTGAGTCCCTGTATTTCTGCAAGGGAAAAAATACATTGGCAAATCCCGGTTCTCCCCCGGTTCCTCGCAGGGTCGCCTGAAATACGGAGAAAACAAAGCCGCAAGAAGTCTTGTGGTCTTAGGCCTTGATGTTTCTGGGTTTTTGGGTCTGGTGTTAACGCCACCGATCTGGGTGTGTTGTCTTTGAGGTCACCTTTTGCTTGTGGCATGCTTTTTTTTGTTTTTTTTTCTTTCGGGGCAACTTGAACAAATAAAAAACTGGGCGGTCCCCAATGTTACAAACCTGGGCCCTCCGGTGGGGGTGGGGGCCCCCGCAGATCGCAGTCGCTGTTGGTCTGGCACGACTTCCCCAGCTGCAGCGCGTCCTTGGTCCGAGTGACAACCCACCGTCCCAATTTAGGGAATAGGAGGGAGGTGTCCTGCCCCAAGTGATCCGAATACCCCTGGCTCCTTGGCTCCCTTCCAGACCACCAGCTGGTAAGTAGGTTTGAGGGAAACCACCCCAGTTTCTGACTTTGATAACCCAAGATACAGCCAAAAGAATGACCCAGTTGCTGGAGAGAATCTTCTGGCGCCGAAAACTCGTGATTTTGCGCACCCGTACAGACAAGAGGCACAGCGTCACCGGCAAAGGTTGACCCCTCTAAGCGTTGGGCACCGACTCAATCGACCGCTCCGCACTTATTGAAATGCTCAGTTCTTGAGCATAGCCGGTTGCGGGCACGCCAACGATTTCCGCCAGGTGATTGCGGAGTCTTAGGTCAGAGGTCAAGTCAAACGAAGAACCTGTCCTTCGCAGCATACATGATAAGCTGATGTTGCAGGGATTTCAACACCTATACCTACGCCTCACTTCCGATCGAGTGGATGGCCCAAAAACCTCCGGGAACTCTTGATTTACCAAGTACCCTTGCTCGCACGGTATGAAAAATCACGGGACATCGCATCCAAACTGACACAGAGACAAATATCAAAGATCCTCGAACAACTCTCAATGTCAAAAGGTTCCCCAAGATAAGACCCTTAGTTGGAAATGGGATCGCAGGGTTTCAGAGGCCAAACCGCCCTCATTCATTCTTCATTTTTTGGCCCCTCATTTCTAGGCAGAGACCCCAATCATGTTCATGTTTTGAACCCCCCGCCAGGTCCTCCAGATTTGAGAGGTTAGAATGAGGGTACCAACTTTTTTTGGTTTTGTCTATTTTAGTAGGGGAACCCTCCCAACCAAAAAAGGTGAGAAAGGGCACCTAGCTGGGGGACCTAGCCTTGCCCTGTGCATCAACTGAGTCTACGGCCGAGCACCGCTCCTCCAGGATCTTCGGCCTCACGACGCCCGACTGGCGGCGGCGCGAGTTTTTTTTCCGCTGCGGCCGGGTCGAGGGGGCTGAGACGGTTGCTCTCCATAGGTGGCCTTTTGGAAAATAGATGGCCCTGGCAAATGGAATAAAACCTGTAACGAGCTTATATGGGTGTGTCTCAAAATAGGGGACCCCTTGTTGGATGGTTCTATTTCAAGACAAGCCGAGAATCCCTGGAATGATTGTTCCCCTGTAACTACCAACAAGCGTTTTGGATTTCGCAACCATCATCCATACCGGACCTCTAAAGCCTCTCTCGCCCTGAACATGCCGAGCCTCGGTTTAACACAATTCCCATGGCGCCCCCAAACAAAGTAGCAGCAGCAGCAGTAGTTGATATTGTTGTTGGGAGTGGGAGTGGTAGTGGTAGTGGTAGTGGTAGTGGTAGTGGTAGTGGTAGTGGTAGTGGTCGTGGTCGTGGTAGTGGTGGTCGTGGTTGTGGCAGTGGTGGTAGTGGTGGCGTTAGTGGTGGCGTCTGTGGTAGTAGTAGTAGTAGTAGTAGTAGTAGTAGTAGTAGTAGTAGTAGTAGTAGTAGTAGTAATGGTAGTAGTAGTAGTAGTCGTCGTCGTAGTCGTCGTAGTAGTAGGTCGTCGTCTTGTAGTATTAGTAGTATTAGTAGCATTAGTAGTATTGGTAGTAGTAGTAGTAGTAGCAGCAGTAGTAGTGTGGTAATAGTAGTAGTAGTAGTAGTAGTAGTAGTAGTAGTAGTAGCAGCAGCAGTAGTAGTAGTAGTAATGGTGGCGGTGGGTGGTGGTAGTAGGAGGGTGGGCCGAAAGTTTCTCCCTAGACGTTCGCCAATATCAAACCCCTTGAGGCCACACGAGCGACAACGCGAGGGGCCCTGTCGTCCCATCAGGTCTCCGGGCAGTGTGCGCTTCAGCGAGGACCCGGGGCACTGCAAAGCGCACTGGAGCTCCGACTCGCCTTCGAAATCGGCTTGGTGGTGCCCAGTGGGGTTCCCGAGGTGTTTAGGTGTTTAGTTGGTGCAGTGCGGGTGTCCTGTTTGGTAGGCTTGGTTGAAAATAGATGGGCCTGGGTTGCCTGGTGGCTTGATCCATCCACCAGGGTTACTTGTTTCCAGGCAAAAACCAACCAACAAGGGCACCTATGACCAATAGCCTATGGGGGGATGATGTTTCAAGGATCATTCAGAACCTGCAATATGGGCTTTCTCAAAACAGGACAGCTCATCTAACGTCTAGGTTGTTCATTTCCTTTTGGACCTTTTCAAATCTTCCAACATGAGGTATGTCTTTCTCGGGTTCAGCCAAACAATCCAGCTGTCTATGGCTCACTAAATTTCTGTGTTTTTGTTTACCTGGGCTCATGTCAGGCAACCTTTCTTCGAGGGATCTTCTGGAAGGCTTCATGGCAACATGAGTGAACAAAAACAAAGCGGACACCCGCAAGGACATTGTGGCCTTAGCCTGGCTCAGTTTAGCAGGGTTGCAATCTCAGCGACATAGCGACGTTCGCATTGGCTGAAAAGGGGGTCCCCTCACTTGGGTCTTGGGCCAAGTTAGCTACTGGTTAGTAGTCTAGGCTACCTGCTTGTGGGATTTTCAAGTAGGGCTAAACCAGCAAGTATGTTATATCCTGGGATAGCAACCACTTACCACCTTGGACGACGCGAGTATCCTTGGCCGGCACGCCTCTCTGCCCAATGGCCGAAGAGCGCGCGTGGAAAACCGTACGCAACTAGGTCCAGCAGAGAGCTTAGAATAAGGGTACCCTCTTTTTCTGTAGTCCATTTTAGTAGGGGAACCCTCCCCCAACAAAGGGTAAAAGGGCACTGAAGTCACGGTTCCGAGGCCATGAGAAGCGCCGAAGAAGATGCGGGGAGCGAACCCTGGGAGCGTGGGTCATCGCGTGCGAGGACTCATCGCACGCAAGCCGTCAGGCCGGAGCAAACGCGTCAGCACCGTGACCATGATACTGTGGATGGTTGCGAAATCCATTTCGCACCACTTTGAAACCATGGGAAACCAGTGCTGGCTGGTAATTTCAGAAAAATCATCATTCCAGGGATTCTCAGGTGGTGCGAATTGGATTTCGTCCACCCACAGCAAGCTGACAAGAAAGTCGTGAAGGCTTCGCTCCACTCAAGGGGACGCCCTTCGAAAGCCGCGTGGTTGTTCGAGCAATGTCTCAAAGGCCCAAAGGACCCACAAATAAATACAAAGTAAAAGGCTGACCTTTTGGAACCTTGACTGCAAGTAGACCAAAGGAATAACTCGGTTTATGTTTTGAACTGAGATGTTGTTCTTCTCTGGGCTGTACCAAAGATTAAAGATTGCCGAAATTGTTGACTGAACCGCAGATAGCCATGCCTCTTGTTGGGTTCAAAAGGCAATTCAACAAAAAATGCATGTTTTGAGAAACACCCATACGCAGGTTCCTGGCGATTTGAATCATCAGCCTGAGTAAGGAACTCAACAAGTTAATTGGCCTGTGATGTTTCAAACCACCGAAGGAAAGTTGGGGAACCCGAACCATTTACCCCAACTTCGTGGGTGGGTTTTGGGGGGCCCGGCAGATGCTTCGAGTTGGGAACCTGGAGCCCTTTGAAACAGCCCCCAAGAATCACCCTCAATCATGAGCCGCCATTTGCGCATGGGAATTTGAGATACGGCACCCCCAAAATGGCTGGCTTCTGGTTTCCCTTCAAGTATTTTGCGAAAAAGAACGGGTCCGCCATGTGATTTGGGTGCAAGAATATCTTCCCAACATATTTACAGGGGTCATTGAATTTCCCCTTCTTCAAAAGTTGATCAATTTACTTCTGTTGGAAGTCCCGAAAAAAAGAAGAAGGAAAAAAAAAAGAAGTTCCGGGAGCCCTATTTTAGGTTGGTGTTGCCAGGGATGCCCAACTAAAAAAGCAAAGTCAATTTGGCTGTGGCTCAAAAGACTGGTACCAAAATGAAACCCTGGTAAGTGGAAACATGGACCAAACCTGCGTAACCCCTCCTGGTTAATTTTGAGCCACGCCCATTTGTTGACCTCCAGAAAAGCCCCCAAAAATCCGCGCCTCGCACTTGCGCCAGGCAGCCGCAGACGTCGCCCTGGGCCTCGTGTTCGGTGTTGGTGGTTTTGAGTCGGTATCAAAATCGGTGGGGTAGATGGATTTTGGGAAACCAAAAGGAAACACAGTTATTTTCTTAGGGGAACCCCTTTTTTGTTGGCTTGAAAGAGAAGCCAAAAGGACAATCACCCATTTGGGAAGGGGGGTCCCCTAAAAGACACACCCAGGTGAAACCCTCCCGAAAAATCAACGTAACTTGTTCTTGGGAGTCTTGGTTCTGAAAATGGAGTGAACTCCGAGTGAGAAAGTTCACACTCCCTTCATGCCACATTGGTTGTCTGGGGTAAAGTTTCGAACATATGGGTTCGAGGGAACCCTATTTGCAGTTGTCTAAAGGCAAGGGTCTCCCTATTTTGAGACATGCTCCCCGCTGAAAATGTACTGGTTGAATATGGACCCATGATCAGTGTTTGTTTCAACACAACATCAGTCAAAGGAGATCCCAAACACCCGAATTCAGTAATTTAGTAGCCGGTTCGCAAACATGGTCATAATTATCGTAGAG
This sequence comes from Effrenium voratum, assembly GCA_963377175.1. NCBI lineage: Eukaryota > Dinophyceae > Suessiales > Symbiodiniaceae > Effrenium > Effrenium voratum. Next base: position 224,038 of record CAUJNA010003544.1, on the reverse strand, counting down.
GACTACCATGTCTTTGCTGGCTCATGCCCTTCATTTGGAGTTGGTCGGAAGGGAAACTGCAGGAAACCACCAATCTGTGCGGTCCCCCTATCTTGAGGGACCCTCTTAGAGGCCTACCATGTCCCTTCAGCATGTAGTGTGCATGTTCTACCGAGACCTCCCAACATAGCCTGCGCTGTTGAAGAGCCCGGACCCAACACCCAAGGGGTTTTTAAGCGGGCCCAATCTTTAGGTTCCTTACCTCCATTTGCGTGTTCGCCCCCTGGAAAAGAAACAAAGCACACATCCAATAGTGAAACCGTTCCCCTTTAAAACCAACGGGGGAGGACATAAGACATTTTCATTTCAGCTGCTAGACTCCCTTTAAACCCAACAGTGGAAAATCAATGGAAGGTCTTACGCAAAACAAAACAAAACAAAAAACATCCAATAGTCAAACCAATTCCCTTCAAAACCAACAGGGGAAAATAAATGATGTTCTCAAGCATAGGTGTCCTTTTGGAAAAATAGATGGCCCTGGTAAATGGAATCAAACCCATCTAAACCAGTGCCTTCTATTTTTAACAAAACTAACCTAAAAAGGACACCTATGTTCTCAAGCAGATGGTTCCTTACCTTCGCAGCCTATGGGGGGGCGCTGGTCGCAGAGTCCGAAAGCCCAAGCTCACGGCGCAGGGGGGCGTGCGTGCCAGCAGGGCGTCCAACTGACGGGCGACGTCCGAGCCAAAAGGCACTCCCCGCAAAGGATGCCCCTGGACCCAACCAACTGGGCAAATCCGCGCTCCCGGAACTTCGAAAATCCCCCCTCCTTCAGGAGGAGGGGGGTGGGGAGTCCCCAATTCCATTTCTCGAGTCTTCCCCATAAAAGGGAAAATGGAACCACAAATGAGAATTCCAGGGGTCGCCCCCCTCCCCGATTCCATTTTTAAGGGGGTGGGGATCTTCGAAGCTTGGTTTCTAGGGCCAAAGGAAACCAAAACCTAACTCTAAGATTCGGAGACAAACATGGCAGCGAAGCAAGGCGACGTGAATGATCATCCATCAATACGGCGCCATTCTTCTCACACGTCATTCCTTTGGGAAAAACATGAGACAACGCGCCGAATACCGATTGTTTCTCCTAAGATGCTGTCCACCCGTTTGGGCTGTTAAATGGAAGTTTGGGGGTGATGTCCAATTGAAAACCACTATGTTTGGTTCGGGCAACTTTGCGGCGTCTTACTAAAATGGACACTCTGTTTTAATTCCCGACAGCTGAAAGCTTTTGGGTATTTCCATAGATAGGTTCTGGGGTGGTTTGGGGCAGCTTTCAGGGGAGGTTTCCTCAGGGTTGCAGGGGTGGGCTGTTGGGGATACCACCTAGGCTTATTCTTTTCACCCGTCCCATAGGTAGCCCTTGGAAACCTTGCAGGACCAAAACCAACGTGGTTTCAGGTTCATGAAGCCCCGAGAATTGTCCCGATATTCGTGATCACAAGGTCCTGGGGAAAGAATCGAAGGGAAAATCTAACAGCCCCCAGTGCACTAGATCTGTTTTGCAGATTCTCCAACCCCCAACTTGAACTCTCAAGGAAGGGAACCATTCAGGACTTTGGTGGCTTCCCGGAAAATCCATTCCAGGTTGATTTCATGGCTGCGGGTGTCTTTTTTGGAGGCCACCCCTTGTTTGCTCCCTTACAGGTGGAGGGAAGCCACCAAAGAGGGGACTGGTTCCAAGGTGGCTGTGGGTCAAAACCCTGTACCCCTGGTGAACATCAAAATAGGTGGCAAATGGATATTCATACACCCCAAAATGGGATCGCCACAATGCCCCATGGCCAGGGAAGGCTCTCTCGCGGATTCCCTTTGAACCGCCCAGACAAAGCCACCGGCCCTTCAGCATAGGTGTCCTTTTTGGGGGAAATAGATGGGTGTCCCTGGTAGATGGGAAAAAATCACAAGGTAAACCAGGTATTTTTCGAGCTTCAAACAACCAGAAAGGACACCTACTGTGGGCGGGCGAAATCCATTTCGCACCACTTAAGAAACCCTAAAATGATTCGATTCCCCAACGTATATGGCTTCAACCATGGTTTCATTTCGACCACCCAAGAACCACCCAAGAACAAGTGAAATGATGATTCCCCTGTAAAAACCAAGAAAGAATGGCTTCCCATGGTTTCAAAGTGATGCGAAATACCATGGTTTCAAAGAGTTTCAACCATGATTCCCCTGCAAATAGTACTTAAGACACCCAAACGATACGGGTTTCCCCTGGTTTCTTAGGTGATGCGAAATGGATGTCGCGTCACCATCCACAGTATGCCCTTCGGCTCGCTCTTCAGCTCCGCCTCCACGCCGCAGCGCGGAAAGGTGGCGTTGGCCAGCCGACTGTCCTCACCTCCAAGGGGGTCCGGACGGATTGGTCCACCCGCTGAAGTGAAGGGAAACCAAAAGGAACCACAAGAAAAATTACTAGGTCCTCCAGTGGAGAGGTTAGAATAAGGGTACCCTTTTTTCTGTAGTCTATTTTGGGTTCCCACACAAAAGGGTAAAAGGGCACTACTGGGGGACCTAGAATAGGTATGGCGTGGGCAACAATTTGATTCAACCTCTCAACCCTTCATTGCCATAATTTGCCAGAATGGCCGCTCATTTCCTCAGCCATATTGTTCTTCAACACCTTCAACATACCTTCTGAGCATACTGGCCGGCTCCTTTTCGCTTGCTTGAAAGTTGGATATACAGAATAAAGGGCAACTGGAGCTTTGGGATGGTCGCGGACCCTGCGATACGGAATGTAGACCACCTTTGAAGGGTGCCCACTAAGGGCGCCATGACCATGACCCGCAAAAACGACGGAGTTTAGACCGAACTGCTTGCCGACGTGCGGAGCGTCAAGGTGCGGCCACGCCAAAATTCATATACAGAATGCTATATACGTAAAATGGCCCATGTCCTCCCAAGCCTCTTACAGGCGGGAGAGAGCAATGAGCGCCACGCCCGGCAGCCGAATCATGACGCCCATCAGCGCGAACCCGCGGCTTTTAGAGGTTGCAAGCTCGCCGAAACAGCAGAAGCCGATCAAGAGAGCCAGGATGCTGGGCACGCTGCTAATGATTGGATACGTCACTGAGAAGCCAAGATCACCGTTGGCCTGGAACCAAGCCACCGTGCCAATGGCCCAAATAATGCCCGAGCACATGGCCGGCAGCACAAGGTTCAGGGGGGCGTAGCTTGTTCTCCGCCGCGCGAGGAAGTAAGCGAGCAAGGCCGCAGATGCCGACACAAAGATCCCCACAAAGTGGCTGAAGACGTAGTCCAGAGCATATCTGCTGTGGTTCGGCCCGAACTGCCCCTGCATCAGGTCCTGGGGCAGGTCGAAGGTCGCGCCAAAGAGCACTCCCGCGAGCACGGCCAAGGATGTACCCATGACCAGCCTCATGGGGCTCTGCCTCTCGCCCTTCTCCGCCTCGGAGTCGGAGTCCTCCGCCTCCAGGGCCTCCGTCTCCGACTCCGAAGCCAGGGTCGCCGCTTTGGGCTTGTGGTCGAAGCGGGCGGCCAGGTACATGAAGACCAGGGAGACGCAGGCCAGCGCCAGGCCGATGTAGTTGAAGCGTGGCCGCTTGGAGATCTCCTTGTCCACGCCCAGAAGCCCGAAGCGCCCCGTGAACCAGCCCATCAGCATGTTGCTGAGGTCCCACATTGTCAAACCCGGGCCCAGGCCGATCATCTGGATCACCAAGGGGCACAGGAGGTTGCCAGCGGTGAAGATGAGGCCGCCCACCGCGGCCAACGGCTCGAAGAAAAAGGGCTCGTGCTGCAGAAAGCCCATCACCAGGCCAACAACCAAGATCCCCAGTGACATGGCGAAGGTGAAAAAGATCCCGTCCCCCGTGTCATACTGCTTCACCGGCAGGAAATTCACGGCATAGGCGACGCTGGCGATCAAGCAGCAAGCATAGCCCAAGGCGAGCTGGTCCGCCATAGCTCCCAGAGGCCGGTCCAGCGCGTCCTGAGCCTTTGTGGGGTCTTGAGATGGGATACAGCAAGGTCAGCTGAGACTTCAGGCTCTTGGCCTTCATTGCGGCTGGACTGAGCCCCTAGGAAACATGTAGTCCTAGGTGTCCTTTTAGGTTGGAAATAGAGGGGGTTCCCTGGTAGATGGTGCAATCCAGGTAATCCAGGAATCGCCCGAACTATTTTTCGAGCAAAACTGGCCCAAAAAGGACACCTATGCCATAGAGCTAACGTAATGAAGCCTATCCTGTGCTACCTATGCCCGCCTAATGCGGCACACAATTCGGCTCGAGGCTCAGGGCCCGATGCTTTGGGAAAAAGGACCGGGGCCGGTCCCATGTTTTGGCCTGAGCCAAGCGCCAAGGTCCCCAAAAACGATGTCCCCAACCACCTGCAGGACGCTTTCTGGACCCAACCCTCGTCTTCGGCGGAAGCTCATCTTGGGCGACCTCTTTCTTTGGGTACAAAATCACCTTGTTGCCAACGCCGAGAGACTTGCCATGTCCCGTGCTCGTACTCAGAGGCCGACAAGCTGTGGTCAGGAATCGCTGCAGGAAGGTCAAGCCTCCGCACAAACGACGGGGGGGGGGGGGGGGGGGGGCTCGATGTATCGATTTATGTCAAAAGGGCGGGCATGGAAGATGGTATTTTCTGATACATGTGGACCCTTGTTCTGGTAAGTCATCCGACATGTCGAGCACGTCGATTGGCCAAAAGCAGTTCAAAGTGTTCAGCCTTCCTTCCTGCCGAAGTCCAACTTGGCTCCAAAAACGCGTACGTGTGGGTGAGTGTGCGTCTGTGCGTGAGTTGGACTTGTTGTTTGCATTACTTGCCTGTTCTCAGGCAAAAAATGAGAAATGGAATGAACCCTATAAGCCATTCCATCCTATGCCCGAGGCCTGGACTCGGTCATTCCCTTAACGCAGCAAGATTAATGGCTCTCGCTTGGCGTTTCCTGCCACCGGCTCTTGCTTGCTGGGCTGCAGGCTTGTTTTTCTTTCTGATCCCCTGCCAAAGGTTGAAATCACCTTTGTCTGGGCTAGACACAGATTTCCAACAACGAAGCAGATCAAACACAACTCAAGACCTACAGAACCGGATAAACCTACACGACGGAACCGGACGGTTGGGAACCACCAACGGTCTCCGGGTCTCCCACCCCCCCCACCCACCCCGCCAGCCGCCTTCGCCCCGCCAGGAGCCCGCGAGCATGTGGTGCCGCATCTCCTGGCACAGGCTTCCACCCCAGGCGACCCCCGCGGAGAAAAGAACAAAAACAAAACAAACAAACAAAAACCTTTGCGGTGGCCGGCTAAAAACAGGGATGGAACTGGAATCCACGCATCTGCCGCACAAAACTGCAGTTTGCCTTTTTCCGGCTGAAAAGGAAGCGTGAAAGGAACACCCCCCCAAAAAAAAAGGGATGCGGGAATGGGGAGAAACCCCTGATGCCACAGCCCTGTTTTCGGGGGCATATACCGTGTTGGGGGTGGATATGGTGGCTTTGAAGGGAAACCAATCGAAAAACAACTATTCTAGGGGCGGTCCCTATTTTGACACGTACCGCTTTACCGTTTCTGCTGTGGCTACGGTGGATGGATGCGAAATCCAATTGCTTCTCGCACCACAAAATGAAACCATTGTTGAAACCATTAGGTGTTTGTTGGTACTTACCTTGGGGAATCGAATCATTCCAGGGATTCTTAGGTGGTGCGAAATGGATTTGTTCCATTGACAGTATGGTGGCCTTGAAAGGAAACCAAAAGGAAACCGCGAATTTGGGGGTCCAAATTCCTATTTTGACACATACCCAATTTTAAGAGTCGGGAACCCCGGAACCCTTAAACTCGGGACCCTCGAACTCGGGACATGATATGTCTACCAGCGGCTCCCAGTCCCTTCAACGTCGGTACTCTTTAGAACCAGCTCCCTGGAGTCCATCCAAATGGTTTTCGGGGTTCCCGGGACCAAAGAAATTCTAAGCACTCGAGGCGCCAATCAGGATAGCTGGTGTCACTCGAAAAAACATCACCCAACATACCTCATTTCCGAACAAAAACAACTCCAGCAAGCAGCCGGTTTCGGATGCATCCTACCGGAACTCTCTTTGGACCCCAAAAACAGAATTCCACTTTTGGACTACCCCAGAATAGACGAAAACCCAGGTGCCGTTCCCCCCAAAGGGAGTTTTCTGGGGTTTAAGTCTATCTTGGCGCGGCTTGGTCCTTTTATGCAGGCCCAAATATGATTGAAAAAAAAGAAGCCAAGACTTGGCGTAGTCCAAAAGTGGAACCCTGCCCCAAGACCTCTGACGTCTTCACCGTCTTCGCCGTTTCTCGCCTGCAGCGAGAGCTCGGTCTGGAAGATGGCGGCCTCCGTGCGCGGGGCTCTGGGGGTTGATTCCCACTTCTTCCCATAAGCCCCTTGGAGAAAAATGAGAAAGCAGTGTGGATGGACGAAATCCTGCACCACTTTAAAACCAGGAGAAACCATTGTTCGTTGGTAGTTACAGGGGAATCATCATTCCAAGGCTTCTTGGGTGGTGCAGGATTTCGTCCATCCACAGTATGCCCAGTAGTGAAATCGCCTCCCTTGAAAACCCATTTAAAACCAACAAGGGAAAAACACACATTCAACTGGAAGATAAGGGAATGTCCATTCTGCTGGTGGGCAGAAATCCACATGACGAATCCCCAAAAGGTCCCATAAGAAGCCGGGGTTGATTCCTGGTCCCTTCTGTTCAACCATGGTTCTTTTATCAAAAAGCCGGATCTGTTTCCCCTCGGTCTTTGATGTTTTCCTGAAAAGAATCGAGGGATCCCTGGAAAGAATGGTAGGGCCGAGTTTCGGGTGGGTTTAGGGTTGGGCCCGGTGTCAACCGCTGGCATCTGAGGGCTTCGGCCCGAAAGCGATCTGGGACCTGCCACTTTTCTGAGCGGATGGGCCAAAAACGTCCAACATGGTCCAAACCCTAAAACTAGATCAAGTCCAGGAACGCGTCAAGTGAGACAAATAGCCCTGCGACTCAGATTTCTTTCCCTTTTGGAGGGTACTCTTTTTAGGGGTCGCAAGAAACAACTCTAGGAAACTGGTTTTTTGGGGAGGTGGCATGGACGGCTTTCCAAAGATGACTGACAGTTTTTCAGTTCATCCCTCTTCTTTTCGCGCCGCCGACGCCCATGTCCGCCTTTGCCTTCAATGACACATGTCTTTCGCAAACCAATGCCTGTAAAAGTCCATATGGCTGTAGCTAAACCCAGTACCACAATGGGTTGCCCTGGTAAGTGGAAACATGGACCAAAACCTGCGGCTTGCCCCTCCTGTTTAATTTTGAGCCACACCCACATATTCATGGTGGGTCTGCCTCAAAATGGAGCCCAAACCGGGTGGTTTCAACAGTTCGGAAAGCGACCTGCCACTTCTTCCATCCTACTGCCAGCAACCCCCCTTTAAACAATTGTCTTGAAACTTGGAGACCCCCAAATGGTTGGCTTCCTTTTTGCTACCGGAGCGGGAAAATCGCTGAGTGCCCCTGGTTCTTGTGCGAAACTTAGGGCTCATTCCTCCATGTCCCCCAATTTTACCGTAGACTGGAATTGTTGATCATTTAATTCAGGGTTTGGACATCTCACTGGCTGAGTGGATAGCCCAAAAAAAGTTCAAACTTTAGATTTACCACTAAAATGGTCTTCCCAAAAAGTTTAAAGTTCATGAACTCAGGAAGTGAGACATACTGTAAACGGACGAAATCCTGCTCCACCTAAGAAACCCTGGAATGATTCGATTGCCCCTGCAAATATCGGGGGGTGGTCCAGAAAGGGACCACCATAACTGTCGCTCATCTAATCCCGATGAGCCACAATCTAATCTGGTCAGAAGGTCTGCCCATTAAAAAAACAAAGAGCCGGATATCTGCAATGTTGACCTCATATATTAATCAACCAACCTGTTATGAATCGGGGGGTGGAAATCCCTCCACAAGTGGTCTGATTCCCCCCATTTCTACCCAGGTACACCGGGGCCCCTATTAATAAACAGGTTGGTTGACGGGTAATACATTACCCAATACCATCCTAGCAAACATCATCTACTGTAGCCCCTACGAAGTTCGCCTAACACCTGAAACCAAACCACGACTTGTGAGAGGAGACTCTCCCTTTGGGGCTGGGACCTCCTTCGTTGGGTTCCACGATGAACCACTACTTCTGAGAGGTTGGGGGCCCCCCTTCTTTGCGTTCCTTCTGCTTAGTAAGGGGCAACGTACTTAGTAAGTGGGTAATACCCATGGCTATACAACCCACAAAAGCCCATGGTTGTAAGTCTCCCAAGTGAGTTCTAGCCGGGCTTACTAACCAGTTACCTCAAGGCTACCAACTTTCTCCTGTAGTCTATCTTAGTAGGGGAACCCTCCCGACCAAAAACAAAAAAAGGTCCTAGCTGGGGACCCTCCCGACCACCACGTCCCGAATCCATCGCCCCTAGGTGTCCTTTCAGCGGGGCGCTCGAAGCCGAAGCCAGGCTGAGCCCCTTGCGGCATCCATCTCCCCCTGGAACTTCCTCGGTGTCGTTTATTTTTATTTGTGTGGTGGTGGTTGCTCCTTTTTTTTCTGTTTTGTCCTTCTTCTTTTTGTTCGATCTCGCAGTGTTTTCTTATTTGTTTCCTTTGTTTTTGTTGGAGTTGGTGTGTGTGTGTGTGTGTGTGTGTGTGTGTGTGTGTGTGTGTGTGTGTGTGTGTGTGTGTGTGTGTGTGTGTGTGTGTGTGTGTGTGTGTGTGTGTGTGTGTGTGTGTGTGTGTGTGTGTGTGTGTGTGTGTGTGTGTGTGTGTGTGTGTGTGTGTGTGTGTGTGTGTGTGTGTGTGTGTGTGTGTGTGTGTGTGTGTGTGTGTGTGTGTGTGTGTGTGTGTGTGTGTGTGTGTGTGTGTGTGTGTGTGTGTGTGTGTGTGTGTGTGTGTGTGTGTGTGTGTGTGTGTGTGTGTGTGTGTGTGTGTGTGTGTGTGTGTGTGTGTGTGTGTGTGTGTGTGTGTGTGTGTGTGTGTGTGTGTGTGTGTGTGTGTGTGTGTGTGTGTGTGTGTGTGTGTGTGTGTGTGTGTGTGTGTGTGTGTGTGTGTGTGTGTGTGTGTGTGTGTGTGTGTGTGTGTGTGTGTGTGTGTGTGTGTGTGTGTGTGTGTGTGTGTGTGTGTGTGTGTGTGTGTGTGTGTGTGTGTGTGTGTGTGTGTGTGTGTGTGTGTGTGTGTGTGTGTGTGTGTGTGTGTGTGTGTGTGTGTGTGTGTGTGTGTGTGTGTGTGTGTGTGTGTGTGTGTGTGTGTGTGTGTGTGTGTGTGTGTGTGTGTGTGTGTGTGTGTGTGTGTGTGTGTGTGTGTGTGTGTGTGTGTGTGTGTGTGTGTGTGTGTGTGTGTGTGTGTGTGTGTGTGTGTGTGTGTGTGTGTGTGTGTGTGTGTGTGTGTGTGTGTGTGTGTGTGTGTGTGTGTGTGTGTGTGTGTGTGTGTGTGTGTGTGTGTGTGTGTGTGTGTGTGTGTGTGTGTGTGTGTGTGTGTGTGTGTGTGTGTGTGTGTGTGTGTGTGTGTGTGTGTGTGTGTGTGTGTGTGTGTGTGTGTGTGTGTGTGTGTGTGTGTGTGTGTGTGTGTGTGTGTGTGTGTGTGTGTGTGTGTGTGTGTGTTTTGTTAGTTTTGCTTTCGTTTTGTCTTGCTTTTTTCGGTTTCGCTGAGACCCGCGGACAATTTTACACTCTTGGTGTTTGTTTTTTCTCCGGTCTCGCCGAGACCCGCAAAATTGCGTACCAGCACCACCCAGCAGCTGCCAAGTGTTTTGAGCAAACGAGCAGCTGATGGCTTTCCCATTGACAGTTTACGGAGCAAACGAACTGGACCAGCCTGTTTTGGCGTCCCCTTCTGTAAAAGCGAACCAGGCAGTTTTGGCACTTGCCACGTGTGCACTGCCGGATCTCTTTCGATTTCGCACCCTGGAAAGTCCACGTTGGCCCATTTCACCCACTTGCAGAAGGACACCCTGTAGCAGCCAGAGCACGGTTCACCGCCAACCCAGTTTTTTGTCCGGGTCTGTGGAAGACTTGGGCGTTCTTTTGCCCGGTTTCGTAATTAAAGACCCTTCTGGGACAGGTTGGAAAGACCAATACTACACCAACAACAGAGTCCTTAGCTTTGACCTGTAGCGTGCGTCCTATAACCCGGTATCGTGAAATTGTGAGAACCGGCTCTTTCCTTGCGCTCAGAATAACGGTCTATGGGAGGGAAAAGCACACATCCTTCTTGTGTTGGCCGGCCAGCAAGCAAGAAGGAGGAACAGCGGTCACTGGATTTTTCACATAGTTTCAACTGACTGGTGGCTTTGAGTGAAACGATCGCGACTTGAGCTCGTCTTCAAGAAATGGCTCGGGACCGGTTCCTGAGAAAGACAGAGAGAGAGAGAGAGACAGAGAGAGAGAGAGAGACCGAGCTAGAGATAGAGACAGAGACAGAGAGAGGTAGAGAGACGGATCCTGGACATAGAAACTAAGCCAACTTGCTGGGGGCCAAACCACGTCCTTGCAGAACCCCTGGTTGCTCCAAAACTTGCTGGCAATCAGTAGGAAAAAATCATCCCCTATGGCTTCCTGCAAGAGAATCCCTAGGTTAATTCCCGACAACCTGGGTCATTCCCTACCTATCGCACCAGCAAGGGAAGGCTCCCGAAGGTAAATTTGGATACCCCCCCCGGCTCCACAACTCCCAGAGCCAACCACCAGCTAGCCAACGAATCTGACACAGTCGGTGCGAACCGAAAGGACACCGGAAACCAGAAGCGGTTTACTTTGGAGCTGCTTCGGACACAAATGGATCGATCGATTTCTGAAAGCGAAACGAAACCAGGCATTTCGTCAAAGAAGGACATGCCCGTGACAGGTCCAAAACGGCCAAATCGCTCGCCAACAAACATGAATCAAAACCCAGACCCCTGCGAGAACACACAACAGTATTTGCGGAGGTGGCGAAAAATCATCCCTGCGCAATGCAGGAGGAGTCTCCCCACTGTCGCATCCGCCGACACGCCGAACTTCACCTGCAAAGCAGACCGAAGAACCAATCCGACATGGGGCGATTCGGTCGTCCAAAATTCAATGAAAAGAAGGTGCGGAAACACGCAGCAACACAGGGCAACACGCAAAAAGTGTAAACATTTGAAAACACGCGAGCACGCAAAAGCCAGTGCGAAACGTGTTCCTTTGTTCTGGGACGAGAGAGGATGTCAACCATCGCAGCACACGTCCGGATGACACGCCTCAAAGCCACTGTCTTGCGAGCAATCTGTCGACTCTTGGAGCCAGTCGGGATCACAACCCCGCAGCGTTTCTACTCCAAAAGGCGGGTGTGACCCAACCAAATCAAAGGCCCCAAGGTCTTTTTCAGAGGCGCCAGAACCCTTCCGGAGTGCTCCAGCGATTCTTTGGGACCAAAAGTCCTGACCTGGATCGCTGTAGCCGTGAAGCGAGCGAAACGATGCTTGGCCAAATGGCCAAATGGCCAAATGGCCCAATGCGGTGAAACCTGAAACCTGAAACCTGGATTGGTTTCACAAAGAGCCACAGTGGGCCCCCTCGAAGAAGGAACTCAACGATGATGTAGCAACTGTGATTCAGTTCAACACTTGCTTGAACATCTCAACAAGTCTCGTTTGTGGAAAAAATCACCGAAAAACCAGGCAGAGACAAGAACCCAAACCTCACTCCCCCACCTCCCACCCCATCCCATCCTCTCCAACCCAACTGCACCCCCACCCCACCACCCCACCACCCCACCACCCCACCACCTACCACCCTCCCACCCTTCCACTCCACCCGATCCCCCCGAGCTCCACCCACCCCCCCACCACCCACGAAGCCTTGGATGCTGACAGGGCCGACCAGCCGTCCCCCGTCGCCGCCGAGTAGGTCCGCGATGCGCAGAGCGTGCCTGGCCCACATCGATCGCCCCGGCACCAGTGTCTCTGGGAATCGTGACTTTTGGAGGGATGCACTTCCCCCCATAGTTTAGCCATGTATAACCATGGTTAAATGGATGTTCAAGTACCCCACAATTCTTGCGAATGTGAACCCCGCTTGCTGGATCCCAGTTAAAACAGAACTGGGACTTAGGACCTCAAGTTGCTAGGTGAGAGCTGTAGAGAGAACTAACTCAAAGCATCGCCGCGTGACCATTCCCCGACGTGGCGCGTTTTGTGGCATTTTGGCGTTGGTAATGAATGCGACGCGTCTTTAAAGTTGAGAGACAACCAAAAGGACACCAACCGTTGACACCCCCCCCCAAAAATGTGGCTTTAGGACACTCAAACCTTGGTCAGGGTGCCAAATTTGCTCTGTGCGGGGCGTTCAACTCAACTTCTTTCATGGGGCTCAGGACAGTCTTTCAGCGGCACGCTCTAGCTCCCTTGTTTGGTGGGTTCACATCTGAACAGGGTCAGCCAAAAGCAAGAACAAACCTGGAAGTCCATAACCCCATTTCACCCACCTACAAAAGGACATCTTTGGAAGGTTTGGGACACGTCCCTGTTGCTGCCAAACACAAAATGATTGTTCTTCCGGGATTGTCCAATCAAAATTGTGCCGCAGCTTGAGACATGCCTGCCCCAGGATTGGGACCCAATCAAAATCAACCAGGGGTTCTACCATAACAGGCTAGGTCCTCCAGTAGAGAGGTTAGAATAAGGGTGCCCTTTTTTTCTGTAGTCTATTTTAGTAGGGGCTTGCCCTCCCAACCAAAAAAGTGGGTTAAAAAGGGGCACCAATCGCTGGGGGACCAATCGCAGGGAAAGTGAAACCATAGGAGAGTCTTTCAGGGGTCAGCCTCCCCCAATTCCAATTCCTTCGTCACGGGGCGACGGCTGGGGATTTCACAGGTTCCCCCCCCCCCCAGCGCCGTCGACCATGAGCTGCTCCCCGCTGTCTGGGCCGAACCTCGACTCAGGAACTTTGAGTCTCCAGAAATGAGGGTTAGACAGGGATCCTTACATGAAAAACACCTGAACATTGCAACTTGTAAATGGTTGTGTCCTTTTATTTTGGTGAACCCTGGAGACTCTTTTTGTGGCTGCTTAAAAATTGGAATCCCCAAAATGGCACCCCCCCCCCCCAAAAAGATACATGGAAAGACAAAAACCTGCGGAACCCCAGCTCTTTCATTTTGAGCCATACCCGTGTGGAAAGGTCCTAAGGTTGGAGCCCCCAACATCCTCGGCTTTTGCCCCGCAACCGAAAAGAACATAACTTGATTCTGGCCCATCAGCGAGCCTCAAAACGAAGCTTCAGTGATTCAGGCGAGATCCCGGCAGAGTGCCGCCGCAAACATGCTTCGGCGCATGTGAAGCCCTTTCGGGGATCCCACTTTCTTGGAAAGGGATCAGAGTCGACAAAACTCCCTTCGAAACTGGGGTCGCTACTTGTCCCTTTGAACATCGCGAGGGACGCTCTTCGTGACATTGTCGGGTTCCTTTGAATGACCAAGCCTTGACCAGTTGACCCCAGATGCATCAACCCATCCTACTTTCTTGCGGAGTGTTTTTGCAAGTGGTCTGAATCCCAAGTCACTCAAAGGACTCAAAGCAAAGAGGGGAAAGCACCCCATCTCTCAAAATCGGCGTGGGCTTGGTTTCATCGCTTCACCTCAACCCAGCTAGGTCCTCCAGTAGAAAGGTTAGAATAAGGGCAACCTTTTTCTGTAGTCTCTGTTAGTAGGGAAACCCAAAACCCCAAAAAAGAGGTTGAGAAGAGGCACTACTGAAAAAACCTAGCCAGGGTTCGTGCCTTAGATCCACAGAACCCCACGGCATTTTCAGGAGCCGCGGCGAGAAGGCCACGAAGTGGAAGACGTTGTCGTTCAGCTTGGGGCACTTGCCGGGCCTTGACTGTCCGACTTCGGATTTTATGCCATGGATCAGGACCTGGATCGCCAGTTGCGACCGGATGTTTTTTTCCATGCACCAAAAACCCCAAAAGCCGATCGCAACGGTGACTGAAAAAAAACGATCGCGGCTTGGCGATTTCTGGGGAGAGTTCGACATGACCGGTAGCAATGCTGTGAAGATTCAGGACCTCCCATTCAACAAGAATGTTTTCAGCCGTTCAGCATCCAAGATCCGCTCTGTGAGTGTTCTGATCTAAAAGCGAGGAACTTGGTGGGTGAACCTGGACGGCTGGTCAAGTGAGGATGGATCCATGAAAATCTAGAAACCCAAAAACCTGAGGGGATGGGTGGGAACCACCAAGAACCACGAGGATGGATCCGGGAGAAAAAACGTGTCTTTTCTCGCCCCAGGCAACCTAGCCCCTTGAAAACAGAAGCGCATGAGCCGTCGAGCCGTCGAGCTCGTGCGACATCTCCCGTCTTCGTGCGTCGATCTCCCTACTTGCAATAGTTGGGGCATCCACCGGCGGAACCTTTTCGAATTCCTCCAGAGAGGTAGAATGAGGGTACCCGATTTTTTTGCCGTCGTCGATTTAGGGGAGCCCTCCCCAAAGAAAGTTGGGCAAAGGGCACCAATCGCTGGGGGGTGCCGAGCTTTTTCTTCTAAAGGGTCCATTGGCCATCCCGATCCCGAGACGCGCCCGGACCCCGACGACTCCAACGACGAGCCGAGGAAACGAGGACTGAGCCACCTAAAATGCCCGCCCTCATTGGAGGCTCAGCACGTCTGAAGGACAAAAGGCACAGATGGCCACGTGTCAAAATATGGATTGCCGGAAATGTCCCCCCGCCCGAATGATCCAAGTGTTGGGCATGAACCTAGGGATTCCGCATATAGGGGATGGTTACTTTCCCTTTAAACCAACTCCCAACAGCAGGTTCCCCTCAATTGGTGGTTCGGATTGGTTTGGAGGTGTTGCGGGGAGGTCCAAGAAAAACCCTCAACAAGAACCAGGGCTTCAAATCCCAATCAAATCCCAATCAAACCAATCCACATCCAGGCTTTCTTCTATCTGAAAACTGCTGTTTCTCCTCAGCGGATCCGCCAAAAACCACTCTAAACTGCCTTCATTCACCACTAAAAACGGGGTCCAACACACCAAAAACCCGGCTGTTTAAAAACGCCCGGAAGCGGCTCCGCTCCACGCGAGCTCCGGAGCCGCTTCGCCAAAGCGACCACCGCCGCCGAGCCGGGCCGCCCGGGCTGCCAGGAGGTGCCCGTGGGCGACTTGGAGGCCTGGAGTCTCTGACCGATTTTACCCAGAATTAGCTCCCCTTTTTACTTTTTTTTCTTCTTGCTTTTTTGAGGTTCCCTTTGCTTTCCACTCACCAGGCAAAAAAAGCCTATCTTTTTGGCCGGGGGTCCCTTTTTTTCCAGCCAAGAAGTTAGAGGCTAAGCCAAGCCGGAAGTAACTTCTTGGCTGGAATATTAGGCCCCCCGCGACAAAGAACCAGAAATCTATGTTTTGCCTGGGAAGAAAAAAGGAAACCCAAAAAAAGCGAGAAACGTCGAAAAGGGGAGCTGATTCTGGGGAAGTAGTAGGGAATCCGGAATGTCTGGCTGGAATTTGGAAGTCGCACCCCAGCAGAGCTTTATGAGGACCCCGGCAAAACAAAAACAGAAATATGTTTGTTTTATGCTGGAATTAGGACGGCAAAGAACTAGAAAAGATTTGTTTTGCCAGGGCGGGAAACACTGGAGGGCTGGAATTCGGAAAATTCGGACCCCTTCAAAAAGACCAGACAGATTTTCGGTTTTAAGGAGGACCCCGGCACAAAACCAGAAGTATGTTCTGCCTGGTTAGTGGAAAACAGAGAAACCCCCCCAAAAAAACGCGAAAACAAATCGAACGGGGAGCTAATTCTGGGAAAGTAATAGGGAATCCTTCCATAAGCAGCTTGGTGGGAGCATGCAGCATACATGTTCATGTTTAGTAGGCCGTTTACAGGTAACGTCCTCATCCAGGGTTTCTTTGGTGGTGCAGGATTTCGTCCATCCACAGTAGGGAACCCTTCCATAAGCGGGTTGGTGGGCAAAAATCCAAAAGGGAATGGTGAATCTGCAAAGGATCCCAGGAAAAGTTGCGGGTGATTCCTTGTCCATTGTTTTCAACCGTGCTTCTTATATCAAACAACTGGATCTGTTTCCCGTGTTTGATTGTTTCCTGAACAAAAAGAATAGGAAAGATTCCCTTATAGAAGTGGGTCGGTGGACATAAATGCACATGGACACAACGAATCCCCAAAACGGTCATGTAAAACCAGGTCAACCAGGAATCGCCATCTAGTTTTTTAACCAAAACAACCAAAAGGGACACCTACTGCGGATGGATGGAATCCATTTCGCGCCACTTTGAAACCATCAATGTTTGTTGGCAACCGGGGAAGCGAATCATTCCAGAGTGTCTTGCTTCCATCCACAGTACGTTCATACCCATCTGCGTAGTCTTGTGTGAGCCGAAGCTTTGGGGCAACCACACCAAACAGCCCAAAACGTTGAATTGGGGACAATGGACCTTCAAAAAGGGGTTCAACCTGTGTTCCTTTGGGCTTCCCATTGAAATCGAAAGGCTGGTTTGCCAAACAAGAAACGCCAAAAGAACAAACTTGACACTGTTCTTTCTATGTCCCGCTTAAAAATCAACCCAAAGCAAGCTCATTTCGATTGGCCCAAACAATGTTTAGCTCGCAAGAAGGGACACCTAAAGAAGGCGCCTGTGAGTGTCTCATGAGGAAGTGCACCTCCAACATGGCGACCTTTTGCTTCCTTCTGCTTAAATCATCCGGGGAAAACCCTTTGGTGGACATCATCGCATGGGGATGTGCCAAAAAATATCTGCGGGTGTTCCCAGAATTTTTCTTTCGGGCAACCAAAGCCTCAAATGGCCGGGGACCTCCGAAACCTGCCGTGCCTACCCAGGAACCTGCTATCAAACTGGGCCTGGAGGGAAGCGGGACTCGAGGAAGCACCCCTGTCGGTTTTTAGCAGTCTGGGTTGGCGCACCTTCGGAACCACTCCATTGACACTTCACGGAACACCAACCGTCACATAGAGCCTGAAAAAGACCACGCGAAAGCCTCTAGTGCTTTCTTGGCCATGTCAATTGTCGACCTGGGCCGGAAATGGAATCCGCCCACTTTGGGGTCCTTAGGGATATCGATCCCACAGGGTGGCTATCTCCAGCCAAGTCGTGGGTCGTAGGTGGGGTAGATAGAATAAGGCTACCCTTTTGTCTCTAGTTTATTTGAGTAGGAGAACCCTCGCCCAAAAGAGTTTGTAAAAGGGCACTACTGGGGCACCTAGTTGACATGAGGTGATCATGATGATCCAAGTTGCGGACGCCGCTCCGCTCCGCTTGCTCTTCGCTTCGGTTTTGCACCGAGGGCGCGGCAAGGAAGCCGTTGGCGTCGACCATCAGCGTGGCACCTGCGAGAAACAACCGGAGCTAGGCAAATGAGTCGCAATCAACACCTGGTACTAAAATGGTCTACCCAGAACCATGTACAGGATTAAGAAGGCGGCCGCTGCTATTTATGGTTGGGAATTTCCCTTACTAACCTTCATGTACCCGGGTTCTGATTGTGGCTCAAATGGGTGTGAATGTGAACTGAGACGCTTTGGACATTTAGCTGTGGGTCAGAACCAATGGTACCATTTTGGGGTAGGTGCACCACCCATTTTAGTAAATTTTAGTGGGGATTGGGATGGTCACTGGGGGTACGGGATTTTGACCCATGACCATTTCGCCGGGGATTCACGTCCACCAACCGCACTTCAGGGGAAAAGACCTATGAAAAGTCATAGCCGGATCAGGCCCATAAATCATTGGAATGGGGAACGAGGCCAAGTTGCCTCGTGGAAAAACCGAGTTGACTCATGGTGAATGGGTTTGGAAAACAATATTTGCAATTTCTTAGCCACTTCCTTTGGTGGGGGAAGTTCCACCGCTTTGTAGGGTGTTTCCAAATTAAAATACATGGCCGAATCCAGCGTTGCGAGATACTCGGAGCTCCAGTGCCGTTCCGTGGGAGGAAGGCCGCCCTTTTTGGGGGCACCCAATTTTCAGAGGGCAGGGGAACCTTCTCCAAGCAACCGGAGCCACAGGTCTGAGAAAGCACAACTGCATAGAATGTCTACAGAAACCCCCGCGAAGTAGAACCTGACTCTCCAAGCATGGCGCAGGGCACTTGTTTCAATCCAACAGAAAAAACGCGTCAAACGGCCCGAAGGGGAAAAGTGTCCTTTGGCCAATTGGGGTACCGCACTCGCTTTGGAAGAATGCCGATCATATTGTTTTCAGAATCTGTAGGACGGTTCAAAGCCGAGCACGTCCCCGAACATGCGTCAACTCCCCACCAAAGCAAAAAAAGAACACGCCCCGGGCTCGTACCCTCTTTGGGATAAATCCAAAGTAAACCCATCCACTCCTGGCAGAATAAAACAACAAGACACCCCTGAAAGTGCAACGGCCGCCCCCCCCCCCCTTTCCCAGGCTTGGGCGAAATGTGGTTTCAAACAACCAGACCTTGCTTATACCCAATCTTCCCCATCTTTTCCCTATAAACTGTTAGGTGTATATAGATATGCGGTATATACCCTTATATCCTCTGGCCTCCCAGCAAGCCCAAAATGGCGCAAGAGCTGCAACTCGTCTTCACCTCGAGGCGCGGCGCACGCAGCGCGATGAGTTTCTTAGCTTTACGCCTAGGTCCTCCAGATTTGAGAGGTTAGACTAAGGGTACCCGATGTTTTTCTGTCGTCTATTTAGGGGAACCCAAAACCCAAAAACGGGTGAGAAAGGGCACTACTGGGAGACCTAGACGCCATCCAAAACTTCCATTTGCGTGCCTGGGCCGCAAATGGAAAATTCAGGACACATGTCCAGTAGTGATAGAGTCCATCTAAAACCATCAAGGGAAAATAACACATATTCTGAAGCAAATAGTAGAACTAACCAGCAAAAGGGCGTTAGTCGACCGTACTAGCCCCATGACACTAGCTCGAGCATCCTACGTACTAAAATGGCCTAGAGCCCAAGACGCTCTGCCATGTTACGCCTTTCCGCTTCTGTTGCACCACCGGAAAACTTGCTGGTTCTCAGTTCTCAGCAGGGAATGAGGGAATGCCTCCTATATGGTTTCCTAGAAAATCCCTAAAACCAGCAAGCAAAAAATATGTGGTGTTCCTTGTGGGGTTCCTTAAGAAACCGCCAAACCAGGGGTACCCTCAACAAAAGACACACCCATGTTCATCAACAGGGTGTATTCATGAATTGAAGAAAAGGACGAGAAACCCCCGCCGAACAGGCAAAACTTCATGCAGTTTCTGTGGCTGGGCAACCATGCAGTGCCTTTTTCTGGGGGGCCTTCCTGAGAAGGGTAAAGGACCTCGGTTGTCGTGTGGAAGGAGCACGAAGATTCCAGGTCTAGGTCCTCCAGTAGAGAGGTTAGAATAAGGGTGCCCTTTTCTCTGTAGTCAATTTTTGTAAGGGAACCCTCCCAACCAAAAAGGGTAAAAGGGCACCTCGCTGGGGGACCTAGAAGTATAAGCCCGAGTCGCTAGGTGCTGGGCGCTCAAGTTTTCTTTGTGGCACCCTAAGGGGTGACCGCTTTCTTGGTTGCTGGAACGACCCCTCTGCAAAGAGTTCTCACTTTTGTGGGTCCAATCTCAAATCCACCGTTTCGACAAAAGAGCGTTGAAGTCCAAAGATCCGTTACCAAATAATTAGCCATCAAGCTTTCATCAGTTAGTTCAGCGGGGCTCAAGCTCTTCCAGCGCTGTCCATACGCATTCCCTGTAGGCAGGAGCTAGCCGCTCGCCAAAATAGAACACCTGCTAGGAGAACGGGAAAATTGACTCCCCTTCCTCGAAAATGCCTCAGCATGGCAAAACCCGTTTCGTTCGGGTGGTGGAAGCGAAACCAAAGAAAACTACCTGCACACACAGCCAAGTTGCTGTTTTTTTGTCACTGTTGCTGGTTTTTCGGGGGTAAAGTGGATGGAAAAAAAGATCGCAACTGGCGATCCAGGCAAGCCATGTTGTCCCCTTGAAACGGTGCCTCCTTCCGCCAACAAAATGTGTCTTCCTTGGACCTTTGTAGCGGAGTTGTCAAGGCCGCAGGGACCTGCCCACCAAAAATGAAAGAACCCTCGCCGAAAGGCCCGGGGTCTGGCTGTGCAAACAAATGGCCATGGGTCAAAATCCAAATCGTACCCCCAGTGAACATCCGATTCAATCCCCACTAAAATAGGTTCTAAAATGGGTGGTGCACCTACCCCAAAATGGGATCCGTCGCCCACTCTGTTAAACAATTGCAGAAGGGGTGGCAAGCCAGCCTCTGCCCCCCCGGCCACAGTCGCCTTTGCTTTGTCGTCAAACGCGAAACTTGCTGGGTGCTCAGTAGGGAATGAGCGAATGCCCTTAAAGGAAACCATTCTCAGGTCATTCTCTCATTCCCTGCCTATCGCACAAGCAAGAAAATAATTGAGGGGGTTCAACAGACCTCAGCGGGCGTCAAACCGCAGAACCCACAAAATGGCTGGCCCGTCTCCCTTTAGTCAACGAGTGCAAGGCCTTAAAAGCGAGTGGTAGACACTCCCTGTAACACGTTGTTTGTTTGTTTGTTTGTTTGTTTGTTTGTTTGTTTGTTTGTTTGTTTGTTTGTTTGTTTGTTTGTTTGTTTGTTTGTTTGTTTGTTTGTTTGTTTGTTTGTTTGTTTGTTTGTTTGTTTGTTTGTTTGTTTGTTTGTTTGTTTGTTTGTTTGTTTGTTTGTTTGTTTGTTTGTTTGTTTGTTTGTTTGTTTGTTTGTTTGTTTGTTTGTTCTTTTACTACTTGTTCATAGACGTGCTTGAACGTCAACAAGAGGGTGTTGCTTCTTTTAGGGTACCCCTTTTGTTTTTGTTTAAGGGAAGCTAAAAGTAAAACCGAAGCCAGGATGAACGAAATCCATTTCGCACCACCTACGAAACCTTGGAAGACTGATTCCCCTGTATATACCAGCAAACCATGGTCTCCCATCTTTTCTTAGGTGGTGCGTAGTGGATTTCGCCCCAAAGCATTCTGAAGCTTTCCTAAAAAACGACACACCTCAGATGCCCGGTGGGTTTCCATGGGAAAAAAGGAATCGGTTGGTTGGATGAGCTGAAAGGAACCCAAAACCCCAAAAAAAAGTGGACAAACCCTGCTCAAAAAAAAAGTCGGAAAACAAGGGGCGGACTCGAGCTTAGAGGGAACCCTTTTCAGAAAAACTTGAAAATGGGTTCCCTTGTCTAAAGGTTGCTCAGTGGGTTTCCGTGGGAGAAAAAAAGGGGCGGAATCCGCTGGTTGCAACTGGGACACCTAAGACACGGCAGGCCGCCGAGCCTTTTGCTTCACAGCTGGGGACCCCGGCCCAAAGGTGCCAGGCTTGGCTGGCAGGCACCTCCACCTGGCACCGGTGGGTGGGTGGGTGGGTGTGAATGTGGATGTGTGTGTGTGTGTACCCAGATGTGTATATGTGTATATGTGCATATGAGTATGTGCATAGGTGTATGTAGATAAATCTGTGTATGTGTGTATATGTGTGCATGTGTGTATGTGTGTATGTGTGTATGTGGGTATACTTGTATATGTGCGACAATAGGTTTGGGTACACCCTGAAGGGGGTACACCACAGAAGCTCTTGACTTACATTGTCGAAAAAAAGACTTGGGTCCCGCCTATATGCTTGAAAAATGGGACGAATGGTCATCTGTTGCTCATTTGTTCACCCAAAAAACCCAGCCAATTGGGGGGAAAGCAACAGGCAGAATTGGGCGGAGGACATTGGAAGACAAGTTGACAAACATGAGCTGCAGTTGCCAACTATTGGCGGGGATTCAGCGGAGCAAGTCTTTGCCATGTTGTGTAGCTGTTTACCTCACAAGAGCCCTAAGTGGAAGCTGACCTGAAACAGTAAACTCCAACTCCCAAAGATCAAAACCGAAATGGCGACGCGGTCTTCAAATGTCTCCGTTCGGCTTCCTTTTCCTGATACCACCCCCCAAAACTACCTTTTTTTCCTGCTTGTCTTCCTTTTTTTTGTAGTTACCACCCCCAAAGAGCACGGTTTTTTGGGGGTTCTTTTTGGCTTCCACTTTTTGGCACCACCTCAAAAAAGAGCACCCGCCGCCCTATCGCTCGATCGCTGCCTCCGCGAGGCCCTCCAGCCAGTCTTCGCCTCGCGACAAATCCGAGGGACACCGCGAGTGGATCCGAAAAAGGTACGATGGGTTGCTTTTGTACCACCAGATTGTAGCCAAAAAAGGTAGGCCGTGTCTTTTGTTTACCACAGAAATGGCCATCACAAAAAGTGACTAAAGCCCGTTTTCTCATAGATGCTACACTCATTTACCCAAAGGAGCCAAAAGTAAAAGGTTCCGCAACCTTTTCGGACCTTAGTTCACTATAGACTTGTTTAGAATCCGTAGATGGGGAGAAGCCTGTCAGCACCTTTGAAACAGATCTGTTTTGTTTTATTGTCACATGTGGGCTCATCTCATAATATGGGTCCGTTGAATATGGTGAAGAAACTTCTTCTTTTTTGGGGGTGGTGGGGGGTTAAAGCTAGATCCAATGACAGTTGTTTGTTCCGCGATAAGAGCACAGCTTCTCTGGTCTTGCAATACATTTGGGCGGTCCCACCATCCTAACCGACCGTCTTGCTGGCAAAAGCAAAGGCACATGGTCGTCTTTCTGTGATATCAAAGTGGGCCGTTTGAGGGACTTTATCGCTTTAAGGGGCTTCCCCTTGGTTTCGAGAAAAGTGTCCCTAACACGCTTTTGGGTTTGTCGCATGAGGGGCCCCCAAGAAATGATGGTGTCCCTTCAGTTTGCCTTTAAAACAGCCGCAAAAAAGGGACACTCGAAAAGAGACGAGCCACCGGTTCCCCGCAAAATCATGTTTTGTTGCCAACCGGCGCTCCACAAAAAGGGCAAGCCAAAAAGAGACGCAGCTTGGTCTGTGCCTCGGGCAGTGCTGGGAAGGCTTTCCGGATGGAAGGGCGTTTAGCCCCGGCATGCTGGTGCTGCCCATGGTCAATCCAGGCCAGTGCACAACCACCACGGGACCGTCAACTATGACATCCACGAGTATGACGGCGACCACTGTCACAGCCACGACCGTGACAGCAACAAGCAGCACAGCCACAACAATCACTGGCACGGCAACCAGCGTGACAGCAACAAGCACCACGACATCCAGAGTCACAACAACAAGCGTCACAACAACAAGCATGACAACCACAGCAACAAGCATTACAGCCACATCAACGTCTACCACATCGGCCACTTCGACTGTCACAACTAAAACAGCTACCACATCGACCACTGTCACAGCCACAACTGTCACAACAACAATGACTACAGCCACAACAACGGCTACCACATCTACGACTGTCACAGCCACAACTGTGACAGCTCTCGTGTTGACATTAGTTGGATGGCTTCTGTGATACTTGCCTTGCGAATTTCACGGAACGAAACGTGCGTTGCAAGACAAAAACAAACACACACACACACACACACACACAGCTGACCGAGCCAAACCTCTGAAACTAACAGAGTGTGCTTCTTACCCCTTAAAACTCCAAGCCCTGGGGAAGTTAATCTTTTACAGACATATAGCCCATGTTACCCAAAAAGTTGAAAAGCTGTGTTTTAAAGAGGTAAGGCTTAGTCTCAGTTTGATATTCTGCAAAGTTGAGACAAGTGTTGCTTGGGTCCTGCAAAGCACCCAGCCCGCACGAAAAGCTCTGAGTGTTGCTTCGCAAGTCTTCGCGCAAGCAGCGCGTGCCTGTGAAGACCATCGACAGCCCCTCGATCCTGTCCTCGCCTGCAAAGGCGGAGTTGAAACAAATGCTAGGCTGTTGGTTGTTGAGGTTCTGTATGGATGCGTGTGTGTGTGTGTGAGCGCGCTTGGTTTTGATGATACTTTTTCTGGGTTGTCTTTGTTGACGTGATACCAAAAAGGGAAAACAGAGTTGGAGCCCCAGAGCTCAGAGACAAAAGTTTTTTAGTTTTTTTGCGGGGGTGCCTCAAAGCACGTGGTGTGTGGTTCCATGTTCATCTGTAGGAAATGTTGATTCTGGAGGTTTTTACACACGAAACACCCTTCAAACATTCCTATTGTGAGAAAAAGGCCAATGCCTCTCAGTCATGTTCAATTAAAAATTCAAACGAGGCGACCCCAATCAATGGTGGGTTTACACTCGTGTGTCCTCGGAAAGCAATCTACGGGGAGCCCCAATCTTTCTCCGAAGCGATATGCGCCCCGACGATGGGACTTCCGATTTTAGGCCTGAGGGAAAGGGGGAAACCTACTGTGGATGGACGAAATCCGCTTCGCACCTAAGAAACTCTGCAAGGATCCGATTCCCTGTATACACATACCAACAAACAACGGTTTCAACCTCTTAGGACCATCCACAGTACGAACAGGCACAGGAGAGGTAATCCAATAGAAAGAGGGCAGGGAAGGACATCCGCAACACAGAGGAAACCCAATATCTAAAAAACAGCCAAGGGAGGTGTAGGTGTCATGAGCGTGACGTGGGGAAAACACTCAAAAAAGCTTGGTGGGGTTGGTGGACACAAATCCCCACTGAAACGATGTTCGCTTGAACAAAATCCACGTATGGGCGTGTCTTTTTTGAGGGTACTGCTTTTTGGTAAGTTTGAAAGGGAAACAAGGAAACTCCCCCTTATGGGTGTGAATTTCAATCGGTTCTGATAGAAGTGACAGGTACCTTTTTTCTGGCCGTTGTTCTTTTGCAGAAAAATCCAGGCTGCAGGATTTGGGTGTGACTTTTCTTGAGGGTACCCGCTTTTACGTTACTTCAGTTTACAGGGACATGGAGAACGCAGCCCCTTTGTTGAGGCGCCCCCATCTGGGCTGTCCTCAGACCGCCCCTAAAAGTTTCACTTTTCGTGGGATAAATGGAAACCCGACCACTCCCTAAAAAGCAAAAAAGCTAAGGAATCGGCTGGCTGGGAACCAAGCCATTGCTCTAAGCTCCAGGCTGGAGGCGGCACATCCACCGCTGCTGCCGTCCTTGTTCATGCCTGGAGATGGTAAGGGAAACTGTCCAACCCTTAGTAGCAAAACGCAACGAACATCTGCAGCCCCCAAATCTAAAGATGAGTTCCAGCGTCGTCTGACTCTGAAGTCCAGTCCACTTCGCTGTGCTCTTCGGCTCACAGCCTTAAACCCTACTGTGGATGGACAAAATTATACACCAGCTAAGAAGGGTTCATTCGATCCCCTATTGTTGGCTCACAGCCTTACACCACCGGCTAAGAAACCCTGGAATGATTCGATTCCCCAAACGTAAATACCAACGAACCAGGGGCTCCCACGGCCCACGGCTTCCAAGTGGTGGCGAAATGGAGTTCGAGGACCCATCCACAGTATCAAAGAGGGCCTTCAAACAAAGACACAACCTGTTTAACGCACGGCCAATCGAACCCAGAACCCCCAGCAAAAGCCATCACTTAAGGGGAAAAGGACTTTTGCTGGCTCGTCGATCGGGGAAGGGAACCGACCTGACCTGAATCCCTGGTGTTCTTTGACCCGTTTCCCTGTCAAAAATCTACCCCTCCCCCCAAAAAAACGGGGAAAAAACAAGTACCTCACTTCCTGAGTGCATGGGCCAACAAAACTTCTGATTTACCACCAACATGGTCTTCCCAAAAAGTGGCTAAAGTCGAAGTGAGGGTACCTTAAAAGACATACACCAGAAGGCAAAAGGCCCTTTCGTTGATACTCTTTAGTTGCCTCCGCAGGACAAAAGAAGTATCAAAGACAAGCTGACTCTGGCAATGAGAGGGGATGCGCGGCACATCCAAGTGCCCCTTGCTCACATTTCCTGAATGTTCCGGCGAGCCAACATCAAGGAATCTAGTGGTAGCTTCCGCCGTTCCTGCATCCTGCAAAAACCCGTAGAACACAGCTGTTGACTGAAAGACTTCGGATTGAAGGTTGCAGCAAGCAGCTACACGAACTTCTGGTGGAGATGGGCAAGCAGCAGCTAGAAACCAAGGATTTCCCGTAGACAGGCTGTGGGATGTCTTGCGTCTGGTTTCTTAGAGACGAAAAAAAGGGAGTCCAACCGTTTGCGAGCCACAGCTAGGTCCTCCAGTAGAGAGGTTAGAAAATAATGGTACCAACTGTTTTTCTGTAGTCTATTTTAGCAGGGGAACCTTCCCCAAAAAAAGGTAAAAGGGCACCTAGCCGGGGGACCTAGACAGACATGGCAGCCCTGAACTGGCACCCAGACCAGAAACCTGCAGGCTTGGTTCACTCGAAACGCGCGAATGGCTGCTGAAACGTGTAGCTCGAAATGGGTTTGCACGTACCCTCCACTAAGATGGAACCTGACAGAGGGGTCCCGGAAGACCATGTTCTTTGAAAAATGAACCCTCTGGTGGATTCTACGTTAGTGGTATCCCTTTGACACACCTCTGAATCAAATGACATTGTTTTCAGGCCTGGTGTTGCTCATATGGCCGTGGCTCAAAAAACCGGTACCAAAATGGAAGCCTGGTAAGTGGAAACATGAACCAAAACCTGCGTAACCCCTCCTGTTGAATTTTGAGCCACACCCATATTTCCGTCCCCAACACACAAAAAATTGGGGGTAACCAGGGACCAAGGAAGCGGCGTGGACGGGGAACATGTACCGCTCTGCACCCATCAGTTTGGGCAACCGGAACCCACCAGGCCTGGGAACTTGAGGCCTAGTTGAGCGTCGTTTTTTTTGTGAAAACCCTTTTGGAGGGTGGTTGAAAGGGATGAAGGAGAAACTACCCATCTTGCTGTTTGATGTCATTCGCTAAGCAAAATCACACAAGTCCTGCTCAGCTTTCCGCGCGCGCCAAGCTCTTGTACTGGCAAAATCAAGGAACCACCATCTCTGGGCTGTTCGCAGATCCCCTGCTAAAAACCTAAAAGACAACCCAAGGAACCGAACGGCTGGGAACCAACACCTTTTTGAAGAGTCTTGACCTTTCTCGAAGGGGCTCCCTGCATGTCCCGAAGAAAAGAAAAAAAAACCTGCCGGTTGGATCAGTGACGTGGCCGTGGGTGCCGGGCATTCGAGGGTGTTCGTCCCGAAGTCGTCCGACACCTTCTTGGCCTGCCGTGTGTGCTTCTAGGTCCTCCAGATTTGAGAGGTTACAATAACGTCTTTTTTCTGTAGTCTATTTAGTAGGGGAACCCTCCCCCAAAAAAGGGCTGAGAAAGGGCACTACTGGGGGACCTAGGCTTTGTAGGCCTTTGGGTTTTCACTTTTGGGTGTCCATGGCCAAGGAAGTGGAATTCGACCCAAAGGATGGCCGACGCATGACAAAGGCAGGCAATATCACAGCCGCTTGGTAGACCTCATCCTGGGCTCCTGAAAGGATCCATTTGGGCCATTGGATCCCCGAGTGACTTACCCCAGCGAATCAATTGGGCACCACCAGAAAAGAGGGCAGTGTGGAGCACATGGGGGTGGATCAAAAGGTCTGTTACATGGGATGACCATTGGGGACTAACGCCACGAAAAAGAGAAGGTTTGTCCCTCCAAATGGGAAAAGTTGCCCATGCGCTGGGGGCCGAAGGGAAGATTGAGGTCAGCCCCCACATGTCATGGCCCCCCTTCACGGCCCCATGAGCTGAGGAATCCGACGCTTCCCAAGCCGATTTGCCCTTCGGGAGATTTGGGTTGCTCAGCCTGCCCGGTTTTCAGGGCTTCGGGGACTGGATAGATCCAATACCCGGCTGCTTTACAAATCCCC
This sequence comes from Effrenium voratum, assembly GCA_963377175.1. NCBI lineage: Eukaryota > Dinophyceae > Suessiales > Symbiodiniaceae > Effrenium > Effrenium voratum. The sequence continues at coordinate 196,292 of CAUJNA010003544.1, read as the reverse complement.
CGACATCCGCCCTTTTGAGGGGCCCTGGATGACGCCTGAACCCGATGTGTGTTTTTTTGTTTCTGTTTTCCTTTTTTGCCTTTGAACCACCCTTTGAGTGGACCCGGCAAGAGCTGCCAAGCTCGCCAAAGCCCAGAGAAGACTGACCAAAACAAAATTGGACTGAAAGGTGAGGTTTAAAACTTTAAGTCGACGTCCCAAAAAATCAGTGTTTGAAGCCTGGCCAAAAATCAGCTCCCCCCGAATTGGTGGTTTGGATTGGTGGTTTGATAGTTGAGGAGGGGTTTCCCATTTACCCTCCACAAGAACCAGGGGTTCAAAGCCCCCATACCACCAATCCAACACACCTAAGGGGAACCTGAGAAACCACCCGCGGCTCGAGACGACGTCTCGCCTTCACCGCGTCGAAGTAGTACAGTGCCATCAGCCCGGTGTTGGTACCTACGTGTTCTACCCGGTCGTGGTAAGTTCTCAGAACAAAATCGAGCATGACATATCGCGCTGGAGTCACTTGCGAGAAATCATGAGTTGACGTTTACAGGGGGGCTACAGGACAAGGAGGGTCTACCATGGACACTTAGAGCATACAGCCAAGAACCCTAAACCACCAGTACCCTAAATGGCGAGAAGGGCCCAAAAGGCTGGCTGGGTGTTCCAAATGTTGGTCTCCCTGAAAAACCCAACAGACCTCGAAGCCCACGCTTTTTTCGAGACGTTCCCGCGAAGCGCACGCAGCGCCGCCGAGAGGTTCCCGCGGAGCAGACACCCGAAGGCCTCGGAATTTGGGGTTTCGTGGCGACCCGGCCCGTGGTTTTGTTGTTTTTTTCTTCGGGGTACCCTCCCTCCAACAATCATGGAAGCTGACAGGAGGGTTTTGGAAGACTCCTTTCCTTTTGGGCAACCCCTTTGTCCACTTCCATGATTGTTGGACAAAGGGTACGTCGCTTTTTTGGACCGCTGGCGCGGGCGCCCGGCAACGAACATCAGATGCGGCAAACGACCCAAAGGTAAACCATCCAAACGTACCTACTGAGCACCAGCAAGTCTGGCTGGTTTGTTTGTTTGTTTTTGTTTTTGTTTTTCGTTTCTTGTCTGTTTCCCCAAGGGGGGGCTTAAAGGAAAACCGAAAGGAAAGCGGAATCCAAGCTGGGGGGAAGGTTCGCATGGAGACTAAATGAGTAGAATGGGGTTGTGGGTTGCGTTGAAACCAATCTTAGTCATCATAGGCATTAGTAGTTTAGCCACAGGGTGCTTCGCGAATGGCTCTTTTTTGGGGGAAACCCCCTCCCAAAAATCACATGTTATCTTCCCTCTGGTGTCCACCAACAAAATATAAAAGGGGGGTTACCCCAAAACAAAGACCCGTGTCAAAGTAGGGATTCTGATCCTTAAGATTGATTTCGGTGCTCCTTATCGCTTCCCTTGGCACCAAACTGCAAAGGGTACCTCTTTCAAACAAACAAGCGAAACCAAACAAAACAAAACAAAACAAAACAAACAAACAAACAAACACACACACACACAAACAAACAAACAAACAAACAAACAAACAAACAAACAAACAAACAAACAAACAAGCAAGCAAGCAAACAAAACAAAACAAGACAAAACAAAACAAACACACTAACAAACAGACACACAAACACACACAAACAAACAAACACACACACACACACACACAAACGAACGAACAAACCAACAAACGAACAAACGAACGAACGAACAAACAAACAAACAAACAAAGAAACAAACAAACAAACAAGCGAGCAAGCAAGCAAGCAAGCAAATCAAAGCAAGCAAGCAAAGCAAGCAAGCAAGCAAGCAAACAAACAAACAAACAAACAAACAAACAAACAAACAACAAACACCTGGGAATCGAATCATTCCAAATCCTCTTGGCTGGTGCAGAGTTTCGTGCCCCCATAGCATTGAGGAATTCAACATGAGCCTGGCACAAACTGCAAACAAATGGCTGTGGTTCGAAGCCCTAATCCCCCCCTACCGCCCAAATTCCCTTCCAAGATGGACCAAACAAAAGGGGAGTTACCCCAAGAAGGGTATCTGGGTTTTTGACCTAGGCCCATATGGACATCACTTCACTCTGCGCCCTGGGCCGACAGGTTGTCTTAAAAGATATGGCCCCCTTGCTCGCTGGTCTGCGACAACTCGCAACACACTGTCTCCAGAGCGGTATCATGCTTCCAAGTGCTTGCACAGGCCGAGCGGTGGAAGAATCATGTTCCCTATGTGGAAGATCGCCTTCTTGGTGTACAGCTTCCACGATGCGATGCGTAGGTGAAGCGCTGATTTGGCAATGGACAAATCAGCTCCGCCGCGATCTTCCATCCAGCAGTGGAGATTCCCGGAACACACAACCCCAACTCATTGCCATTGCTGGCGCGCTTTACAGGGTTCCCCAAATGATGCACCCAAAAATCACCTGACTCACATTTCACAAACCTGAGCGAAGGATTCCCTATGGGCTCATGAGTTTTTACTCGCAGGGCTCGCTATGATCTGTGCAGAGGGCGCGGGGAAGGGATCAAGTTGTGCGAAGGAAGGGATCAGGTACTGTGACGACTGCGTGAGTCTCCACGCGTCCACTGCCCTATCTCAGAGTGATGTCAACATGAACCTATCCTTAAACCGGCTGTTCAAAATGGCAAACCCCCGCAGAGCGGACCGCCTTAACCCTTTGGTGGTCAAGGAAAGGGATGCTGTTGACTGCCTTGACCCGCAAGGATTAAGCAACCCCTGGTTCCGTAAACCAAACTCCCGCCTCTCGCTGCTGCGCTTGCGGGCGGGCCTGACACGCGCCCGGTTGCGCCGCGAGAAGTTTTTCAGTTGAGGTAAAAAGGTTCGCTAGTGACACACTTTCCCGAGCCAAATGGCTGTGGCTCACAAAACCGGTACCAAAATGGAACCCTGGTAAGTGGAGAACATGGACCAACACCTGCGTAACCCCTCCTGTTGAATTTTGAGCCACACCCAAATGGGTTTGTCTTGAAATTGGGAATCCCGCAAAACATAGCGGTCCTTTTGGTTTCCTCTTAATATCAACCAAGCGGGGTTCCCTAATGAAAGGACACACCCAAATGGTGCTTGACCGGAAAATGACAAAAGTCATTTCATTTTTGCCCCCGGAAATGAAGCCACTTTAAGGATTTCAGGGGACCAGAACCAAGGCGTCTGGTCAACTCACGCTGAGAAAAGGGTTCGGTCCAAAATCCTGGCGTTTGTCAGGCCTCATTTGGAGCGAAACGCGGGGAGGCTGGGGCGCTACGAAAGTGCGCCGAAGGAAGGCAATTCAACTAAGAAGGACGGGGGAGGGGGGATCCACGGATTCATGTGGACCCCGGAGAATTCAACCCCGACAAACAGCTGGCGATTCCCCCAAACGAGAAGTCCTAAGCTTCACAACCTTGGCTGAGGTTTGTGAAGGGACGCAATGTGTGACAAAACCACCCGGGCTCCCAATTTCGAAGATGCCTCCAGAACTGTCTGTTAACTTCTTTCGGGGGGGGCGGGGTGTCCCAGCCAATGCCAAAACAACAGAGCCACACATCAAATCGGGGTTACATCTGGCACGCACCACGAAACACATGTTTTCTGATTCCGCGTCATAGTTGGGTCCGTCGTTTTTTGTTTTTGTTTTTTCCCCCGAAGTTGGTACCACTTGACCTTTCCTTCAGGGCCGCCAAAAGGAAAACCTAAAATCCCCTTTGGGGGCCCCCTAAACCGGAGACACGCGCCTCCAGGCAGGAGCAGGGCGCAAAGTCCGCAGACGTGGGGTCGCAAGCGCGGTCCCTCAGCCTCCGAGATGGAGCTACCCGGAGGGATCCAAAGTGCACATGTGTTTTGTTGTTTTTTTCTTTTTTTTGTGTGTGGCGACGAAGTGTTTCTTGGTCTGAGATTTCTGATGTCTGCCTGTTTTTTTAGTTGCTTGGGGTTGTTGTCGCTGGTGTAAAAAATGGGTGTGGCTCCAGACCTGAAGAGATGTCCAGGGGACCGCAGGCTTTAGTCTTTCCCATTTACCAGGGTTTGGGCCGGTTCCTACTTTTGAGCCACGGGCATATGGCTATTTTGCGGCTGTCTACCCCCCAAACCAATTCTTGGGTTGCAAAACAGCAGCAGCTGCCTCCCCCCAAAAGTGACTCGGACTCCGCGGCAGCCAGTGGTTTGGTGGTTAAGGAGGGGTCTCCTGCCTACAAGAACCAGAGGTTCAAGTCCCATGCCACCAATCCAAAACCACCCATAGAGGGAAGCTGACTTAAAGTGAGGATCACGCCCGAAACAACCCAAAACAGACGTGTGTTCCTCCTCCTTTGGTCCCTTTGTGATAAGGGTCCTAATTTTTCTGAGTGTTCATTGACCCGCCCTCCCCCTAAAAGGGTAAATGCTCGCAGTGACCGGTATGAAGAAGGGACAGGACATGATTCGAAGGCAAGCCATCCTCTTAAAAGCCGCTCGTTTGGCAAAAGGGTATGAACACCCGCACCGGGGCCAGAAACCCACTTTGTTTGCTTTGCGTGGGTTCATGTTGGTTGCTTTTCCCGCATTTGCTTCCATTTTGAAACTTGTCAAAAGGCCCCGAGAAGTTGCCTCACTGCCCCTCGGCTAGGGATCATGGCTCATCTGAGAAGCAAGGCAAGTGGTGTAAGCAGTTATTCTTTGGATGGACAAAATCCACTTCGCACCACCGAAGAATCCCGGGAATCATGATTCCAGGCAGTTATGACAAATGAACCGGGTTTCTATTCGGATTCCCTTTTTCGGAAAACCCATAAGATGGACTGCTTTTCTTCTGGTCGTTCCAGCTCACTCCCAAAAAACATCGGTCCCCCCTGTTGAAGACACACCCACTTGGCATCTTATGACAAAGCTCCCTGGCGCCAAGGCCGCGGCACGGAGCAGATTTTCGCCTCAAGACCAAAACGAGGCCCTGTGCGGAATACAGCACGAGTTGCTTCTGCTTGACACTCAAAATGGACTTCCCAAAAAGTCAGTAAGGTCGAGGAACTCGGGGAAGGAGAAGTATACGGAGACATAAAAAGAAAGCTCTTTTTCTTTCCTGCGTGGTGCAAGCATGGTTCCTTGACTGGTTTTTGTTGGGGTTAGAAGCCAGCAACTGAGGTTGTTCCCTTTGACCTACCAAAAAGGATTGCAGGGGCCTAGCAGTCTGCCTAACTTCGCCGTTTCAAACGTCCGCACTTCCGCCGGGAACTCAGCCTCGCGCATGCCCCAGGTCGTGGATCCGCTGGTGGAAGCTGAATCCAACGAGGCCGTTAAGGCCGGGGATTCCAAAGGTGAACTCTCAGAGCTTCTTCCGCATGTTCGGTTCCACACATGGCTGTGGCTCAAAAAACCAGTGCCAAAATGGAACCCTGGTAAGTGGAAACTTGGACCAAAACCTGCGTAACCCCTCCTGCTTAATTTTGAGCCGCACCCACATCAAGCAGAAAAAGCCCAAGTGCTTGTGTACAAACTTTGAGAGCAGCTCACCATCGTGAGGGCGTAAAAAAGCGTGCCCCTCTTGTGGCCTCCAACAACCCAAGCCCAGCAGCCCTAGCCAAAAACCGCCTTCTGACTTCCACGACCCTTCCTCAGCTCCCAGGGTCCCAGGGTCCCAGGGTCCCAGGCGTCGCACTGCACAGCGCTGCCGCCTGGAGAAAGAAAAACGCGAGGCGCGCTTGTAACGCGAAAGGCGGCTGGAGCTTTGGCAGCCAGCCAGGGGTCCTGAAAAATTCCCGGGGGTTTCCTGCGCCTTTTTTTGCGGGTCGTGCCTTTTTGGGCTTACTTTGAAGCAAAAAAACGAAAGGGAGACCCTCGTTTGTTGGAGCCCCCCAGTTTGAGACACACCCTTCCGAGCTGCCAAAAGTTTTTGGATCTGCAAACAGCGACGACAACTTAGTGGGGTAAATACGGAAACTGCCACTAAACCAAGGACAAGTAAAAGCTAAGCTGAACCGGACTTTGGGGTGGATGTGTTTGAGTAATCCCCCAAGCCCAAATCCAGCCAGAAGGGTACCCTCTCCCAGGCGAAACAATAGCTCCGAGCACCCCTTTGGAAGACTCGGCACCTACCCCAAAATGGCTCTTCTTGGTTGATTTTAGCAGTTGAGTGGGGATTTCCCGCTAAACCACGACAAGCAAAAATGTAAAATGTTTCCCAACAACCACCAGTCACTTACGGCCAATCTTGCTCGGAGCCCTCTGGCCGCCGTTCCATTCCACTCGCCTGGTGGGATCTTCATGACGCTGCAGCGCGCCGCTTCCTCGCTGCTCAGGTTGCCCAACGGCCTCGATGCGAATTCGGCTCGGCGCGTTGGCGCCGCCGATTCAGCGGAAAAAGGCGCTGGCCGGGGCTTGTGGGGAGATACTCTGAATGCCTGGATCGCCAGTGGCGTTTTTGCTTTTTTCCATCTACTTTACCCCAAAAACCAGCAACAGTGACTGAAAAAACAGCAACTGAAAAAACAGCAACTTGCCCATTCAGAAACCCAAGCGAACTGGAATGATTCGATTCCCCCTCTAGATGCCAACAAACGTTATGGTTTCAACCATGGCAAAGTGGTGCGAAACGGACTTCGTCGATCCACTGTTCCGGTTCCGGGTGCGTTTTGCCATGCGCGCACTTTACCGCTCGGATTTGTTTGCATTCGGATTTATTTTTTGCGTTCCCAGATCTTGGAATCCCGCTGGCTCCCCATCTGCTCTTTCCACCAAGCTCGGGGGTAAATTTAAGGATGTCTACAAGCAGATTCCCGCGAGATCGCCGGCATAGGAACCCGGAATCACTACCCCCCTGTCACATTGCCATGGAATCGAACCCACCATGCTCCGCCCCCGACGTCAGGCTGCGTGATGGGAGGGTATGTTATACATGATGTTTCCCAAGGCAGGTCTCAAAAGGACGGAAACCCAGCGGGGTGCCATCTGGTCACCTGAAGATTCCCATGATTTTTGCCAAAGGCCAACCGCCTTTTGGCGGAATAGCCCTTCAAATTCAAACAAAAAAGAAGAGAAGGGCTGGCAGGCAAACCAAACCCGGAAACAAATTCATGCTAACCGCGAATGCCTTCCCGCCGAAATGGCGAGACATCTATTGCCGACAACGGATTCTTCAACCAAGCAGACCAACAGCGTGCTGCCAAAGAGGACCAACTACAACTCCGTTGTCAGCACAGTAGCGAACTCTGGCGTTCTGCAGGGTGCAAAAAACATGTTCAGGGTCTGCTTGAATTCTAACGACTCATTGCCCCCCCCGAAGAATGGATCCTACCATAAGGTCCTTTCTAGAGGGAAATAGTCGTTGTGTGACCTGAAGGCAAAGGGGCTCCCGTAGATGCTAGACGATTCATGCGTAGCAAGCCGGAAGTTGTCATTTAGACCTCGAATTTCCGCTTCTGCCTTCTTGAGGGGTGCGTATCTGCCCTCGTAGCGTCAGATTCAAGTATAAAGAAGCTAGGGAATCCCGGTTGGCCCCTCACATTGAATCGGTTCCGAAGAGTGGCCTGTGGCTCCGCCCAACTTCCCAATCAACCTGAAAAGGCCAGCGGCTTTTGCCCGTGACAACTGGTGAATCAACTCGTTGCGTTCATGCCGGCCGACGCCTCAAGTTGCCCCAAGATGTCAAGCAGCGTTTGCGGCAACCTTGCGTTTGCGGTACAACTGTGCAAGATGTGAAAACCGTCAATGAAGTGACCGGAGCAGGGGGGTTCTCTTTGCCACCTTTTGTGAGAAAATTGGCGACCCCCCTCAACAAGGGAATGCTTCACTACAAGGGGGTCGATCATATTTCCACCAAAGGTGGCAAAAAGACCCCCCTGGACCAGAAGTGGAGAAGAACAAAAACGGAGCTGGAGTTGGGCCCTTCCCTGGAACTGTCGAAGCTCCCAGCGCCGGGCGTAGTGCATTCCATGCAGGCGGAGGCCTGGAATGCATCGTCGCTAGCGGATCGCGAGTTGCGATCGTTTTTCCCAATGCATTTTTCCCCAAAAAACAACAGCAGTGACTGAAAAAAGCGATCGCAACTTGGCTCTCTAGGTTGTTGTTTGCTCAAAAGTTATCTTCCCAAAAAGTGACTGAAGTCTGAAATGGACCTCAGAGCGAGGAAGAGCCCAGAAACCAGGCGCCGGTTTCGGCAAGGGTTTCCGCCTCGCCGGAGCCTTTCAAACGGCAACCCGGAAGCATCCCCCCTACCCTGTCTGGGTTGGGGGAGGTGGAGGCGTAGGGCAAAAAATACTCCCAATTCCTTGTTTCCTCTATTTCCCATAGGGAGAATGGGAAAAAAGGGGCTCACAAAACCATACCAGTAGTAAGGATCCACTCATACACCAGTACAAAGAAAGCCATGTGTGCAGATTCTGCTTCATATTTCGACCACCCTAAGATTAAACAAAATGATTGGAAGGGCTCAGTTCAAAGGAGGCCGCTCCTGATGGCTTGTTTCCAAACACAATGGCCCAAACATGGGAGCAAACATTTGTGGGGGTTGTTCACAAGGTCCCTTCACATGACACAACCATCAGAAAAAAAAACACCAACAAGTTACCCATGGTCCTTTTGGGGGCAGGAATACAGAGAAAATCCTGGGGGTCTGGGAGGGACAGTGCTTACTTTAGCTTTGCCAATTCTACTTTAGTATTGCCAAGGCTGACTCTCAGATTCCCAGTGCTTACTTTACAATTGCCAACTCGACTTTACTATTGCCAAGACCCGTTTTTTCAGCAACCTCCAGAAAGGTTGGACACTAAAAAGACCCCAACACAGTCACATTAAAGAGGCTCAGGGCCTCTTGTTGGCAACCCTCTTTGTGCGAATGTTGACCATACTTTTGTGTAAATAAGTTATCTCAAAATTGACGGTTTGGGGACCACTTCAAAAACATCCTAGTGGTGTCCAGCAGTTTTTCCGGCAAAAAACATAGAGGACCCCAAAATGGTCACAGGATCCTGAATTGCAAAAGAACTTTTCACAAATACAGGGTACTGCCATTCAAGTGGGTCCAACATTACCATCTGCGGCAACACGGGCCTTACATGCCATGGGCGCCCAGCTGGGACTTTTGCCGATAAAAAATCTGAGTCTCTGAATTCTATGCGTTGAGCCAAACAAAAGCATGCCTGCCAACTGACACCCGCCACAATTGCACACCACAAGCGCCAGGCTTGGGGGAACAAATGATGCACACGTAGATGATAGACGCATGGCATGTAGTGGCTTACCGCAGTGACAAGAGCTGATTCCAAATTGCAAAGGCTTCCGCTCCCCTGATTATCATATCGATGTTTCGCTCGCTGCCCTTGAAAGAGTTGCCCTAGAACCAACATTAGCTGGATGGCGCAAGTGCTGATCTTAGGTGTTCACCACGATGTTCTCAAGGCGTCTGCGCAAAGCAGATCCAAGCTCTTCACTGCTGGTGGAATGCGGTCGATTCAGGTCGACGCCAGCGAAGAAGCTGGACGGCAGCTTAAAGACCGCGTGCTTTGACGGGGGCCTCCTTTGCCGGGAGAGCGTGGAACGTGTAGTTGAGACACACGCATGCAAATCTATTTTGATGTACGCTGCTCAACCCCACCATGAACTACATTTTGCAGTATATGTTTGCAGTTCACTTAAGCCCATATTTGGAAAGGAACTCCTACTTAATTCCTGAATCGGACTGGCCATTCAAAAGACAGAATACAAAGCAATTAAGTCTACCAAAATCATATTTGGAAAGGCTTCAAAATCCAAATCCACTCACACTCACTCATATTCGCTCATACTCACTCATACTCGCACATACTCACTCATACTCACTCACACTGGCTCATACTCACTCATGCATACTCACCCACACCCGCTCACACACTCACTCACACTCACTCACTCACTCACTCACTCACTCACTCACTCACTCACTCACTCACTCACTCACTCACTCACTCACTCACTCACTCACTCACTCACTTACGCACTCAGCGCCCACTCACAAACACTCAACACTTAATTGAAAGGTCTCAAAACGGGCAAGTCGATGCTTTGCAGATTGTGCAAGCTTTCAAGTCCACAGGATCATCCCGGGCCTCCAGCGCTTCCAAGTCCGTGGCCGCTTGAAGGCAGCCAAAGCGCAGCGCTGACTGGCGCTCGCTTCCTGTCGTTTTCTCCGGGGCCATTTCAAACAAACCTCCAGGGTCATCGCAAAACATCCCATCATACGATGAGACGAGCCGAGTGTAGGCGCCACAACTGGCGCTCCGGCGTTGGCGGGCGACCCATCATTTCTTGCCGTGCAGTTCTCCGATTCCTGGGCGCGCGCATGCAGCGACTAGGGGAGATTCAGGGTGGTTTCGTGTTGGGCCCAGGGCTTGTGGGAGTTTAGGGTAGGTTTACGGTAGCGGTGTTGATTTGGGAACCCGCGGGGTTGTAGTTTGTTTGGGGTCGTTGGGGTGGTTTAAGCGTGGGTGCGCCCTCCTCCAAACAGGGTGGGGGGGGGGGGGGCGGCACCGGCTGCCACTCACCACTGCCGCATGAATGCGAATGAATACGAATGCATCAGATCCAAAAACATACAATAAGAACAATGAATAAAAATGCCGTGCGCTGAAGGCCCACAGCTGACGTCATCTGACGATCTGACGCTGTGGCTCGAAACTCCGAGCGCAGCCTGGCCAAATTGGCCGCCAGCGCCTAAGCTTTCGGCCCGGTTCGTCGCATCCACTTAGCTGACCATGGCTCTGCATCCAAGAGACGAAGTTGGAGGCACATGCTTCAAACCCCGGCGCACACCGTGGCCCTCAAGAACACAGCACGTGTGCGCGCCGAGGTCCGAGGTCCAGCACGGCGTCACCGGAGCCAGCCCAGGTCATCCAGGCGTAGATCCTTGCCGCCCTCAACAGGCGCAGCTCTCAGCCGACCCTGGCCCCTCAAATGCGACATGTAAAGCGCTGGTGTTCACTGATTTCCTGCAACGAATGGCCTTTCATCCCAACTCGAAACCCCTGCAGAGTTGGTTGGGGGTGGGCTTCCTTTGTCAGTTTTCAATGGTCTTTCTGGGGGGTTGTCCGGCGGTGTGTCGTTTTGGGCGCTGGCGTGGGCAGGTGACGTGTGCGTTTTTACGTGGGGCTTGTCGCTTTTCCATGGCATGTCTCTGGGTTTTCTGGCGTGGGATGTCTCTGGGTTTTGTAGGGTTTGCTTAGGGATTGTGCTCTTGGGCGCGGGCGTGGTCAGTGAGGTGCGTGTTTTTGCGTGGGGGCTGCAGCTTCTCTCTGGGTTATCTTTGGGTTTTCTCGCGATTCTGCGTGCTTACATTCGGGCTTCATTTTGTGCGCCGTGTGCGTTTTGCGTGGGGTTCCTCCCTTTTCAGACGGATTGTGCTGGCGTGGTTGGTGAGGTGCGTGTTTTTTGTGCGCGGGCTGTAGCTTTTGTGTGGGTTCTCCCCGGTTTTTCTTGGGGTTCTGCGCGCTTAGGTTCAGTTTTTCGGTGGTGGTTGGGGTGCCAGCGTGGTGGGTGACGCGTGCGTTTTTCCGTGGGGTTTGTAGCTTTTCTCGCGGTTGTGCTCTTCGGCGCGGGCGTGGCGGAGAGGCGCACGTTTGTGGGGTTTCCGGGGTTCTGCGCGCAAGCGGTGGGTTGGGTTTGGGCTTCCGGGTTGTCCGACGGTGTGTCGTTCGTATGGGGTTCGGGGCGCCGAGCGCACGTAGCGGGTTGCAGTTTGGAATCAGCTCTTTTCACTGCGCTAAGCCACTACATACCATGCGTCCATCATCTACGTATGCACTGTACAGATATGTAAGCACATACTCCTCCAAGCCTGGCCTGTGGTGTGCTCAGTTGTCAGGCATGTTTTTTTTTATTTGGCTCAAGCGCTCATTTCTGGTGTCGCTTGTGCCTACCCCCTCCTGCCGCAATGAGATAAAATACTCAGAGATTCACATTTATTGTTGGCAAAAGTCCTAGCTAGGTCCCATGCAACCCAGCCCTCCGCCCACGGCATGTAAGGCCTGTTGCCGCATGTGGTAATGTTGGACCCGCTTTCATGGCAGTACCCTGCATTGTGAAAAGTATTTTTCGCAATTCAGGACCCTGTGACTGTTTTGGGGTCCTCTATGTTTTTGCCGGAAAAAATGCTGGAACGAATCCGGGCAACAAAAACACAGGCCAAAAAAACTCGGACAAAACCGGGCAAACAAATCCGGGCAACCACTAGGAAGTCCTTTTTTGAAGTGGTGCCCAAACACACAATTTTAAGATAACTTCTTTACGCAAAAGCAAGGTCAAAATTCGCACAAAGGGGGTTTGCCTGAGCCTCTTTAATGCTGTGTTGGGGGCCTCTTTAGTGTCCAACCTTTTGCGGGTTGCTGAAAAAACAGGCCTTCGCAATACTAAAGTAGAGTTGGCAATACTAAAGTAAGTACTGGGAATCTGAGAGTCAGCCCTGGCAATACTAAAGTAGAATTGGCAATAGTAAAGTAAGCACTGTGCCTCCCAGACCCTCAGGATTTTCTCTAAAGAGGCTGGTTCCACTGTTCAGGGGAGGGGAGGGTCACATTAAAACAGGTCCAACATGAACCAAGCGCCTAGTGGAGCGCTCATATTCTTTTTGCGTGTGTCCCGACGCAAAAAGGGAGGAAACAAAAGGCAATGTGCGGAATTGCTTTCCTTCAGGTGTCCATGTTAGATCCGTTCATTCACATCCCCGGGCCGGGCAAAGCAGAACAAAGAAATGAGTAACAATCAAAACCGATCGGTACATAAAATGGTCGATCCCCAGAACCATGCTTCAAGAATTGAAAAGCCCGATCTCCGCACCAAAAAGCGGGATTGTCCCTTAGCCTCCAATTGCCCGGGTTTTGAGCGCGTGCCTCAAATGGGTTTTGCAGTCTGCAACAAAAACGCCGAAGCAGGAGGTTGCAGCAAATCGAAACATGCCATGCTGAAGCATTGCACCTTCCCAAGAGCCCCAACTCCTTTCAAATCAACCCGCGTGGCTTTTTCTCATCCTCTCCAAATCCCAGAAAAATAACGGAACTCGCGATAAGGCAAGGCCCGGCAACACGGTGAAAAATCAATCGGCGCGAGTGTCAAAAGACCCCGGTGGCCTTCTCAACTGCTGACTTCAGCTTTGACAGGGGCGCCTCTAAGCCAGCTGACCTCAGGCCTTGCAACCAACTGGCGCATGCTCAAGCAGAGTTTCTCCTTCCACGGGACGAGGAGTTGGTATCCACTAAGATTCCTAGAATTTCGGGGGACGCCCGAATTTCCAAGAAGGCGGCCTTGAACGGCAAAAAAAAAACATGCAAGCCACCGACCCCCTCCTTTCGGTTTGCCCTCTTGAAAAGCCCGGGGTCCCCACCGCAGTGTCGCTGTCAGCGCACCGGCCAGGCGGCCTCGGCGTTTAGTCACCCAGGCAAATGTCCCATTGCCAGCTGCGTCATCTGGGCATGGGTCAAAACCCAAATCGCACCCCCAGTGAATATCCGCTTCAATCCCCACTGGCGCACCGAAAACCACAAACCGGGATCTTGGTTTGAACCCACAGCCTGGGCTCAGGTCCCCCCAGCTCGACCTCTAATTTCCCCAAAGGAAAGTGAAACTGATGGAGACCGAGGAGATGAAATCCACCGCGTTCCATGTCGGTGCGTCTTTCTGGACCTCCCAAATTGGTGCCTTTCCTTTCGGCTTTCCCGTAAAACCACAAAACGTGGGTACCCTCAAACATTGCACCTGTCATCTCCAAAGGCAAAGGCCAAACTCAGCGGGCCGGAGATACGCAAAGCTTGGTGCTCCGATTTGTTTCTTAAGCTGGGCATGATGATGACCACCCAAGAAACCATGGTTGCAACAGTGTTTGTTGGTATTTACGCTGGGGAATCGAACCATTCCAGGGGATCTGGTCCATCCACAGTATGATGATGTCGTCTTTCTGCTCTCTCTTTGTGTTTCTTTGGGATGCTTGAGATGAAAGTCAAGGGAGAAGCCGAAGCCCATTTTGGAGGTTTCCAGAGAAACAAACCTTTATGAGCCAGTCAGAACCCCCCCCCCCCCCACGTCCCGAACCCTGAGTAGACCATACATGGGTGTTTGTTTTTTTTTTGAGGGTAACCACCCCCCCTTTTTGGTGTTTTAACGGGGGAGCCACACATATTGACAAGCCTCGTAGGTGCTGGTCTCAAACTGGTGAAACATGGTGAAACCCTGCTGGGATGGCTTAAGAGGAGGAAACGAAAGGCAACCACTCAGAGGGTCCCATACTTTCATGCGAGACACGCTCAAATTTCATTGGGGCCTCAAGTGACAGGTGACTTTGTTGAGTAGCCCGTGCTTCCTGCCCGCATCAGCCCCTTTACTATAGACAGCAAATATTGACCATGCTCACGCCAGGGTCAGAACTCCGTACTGCCAAACAAATTAGTCTGGAATCCAAAACGGGGGGTCCCCCAAATTGACTGAGTTTCCTCAAATGATGGTCAATTCTGGGGTTCCATGTCAATCTCTAGGCTATCAATTTGCTTACAGAACTCCTGGTAGCTCCTTAGCTCCCTCTTGAAAGGCAAATGGGTAAACCCCGGGCTCCTTAGCTTGGTTGACGTGGGAAGGGGAGCAAAAAAAAATAGATTTAGCAGCTAAGTGGGTGGGGATTTCCACCACTAAACCACAACAAGTAAAAATGGTAACATGTTTCCCACCAACAACCATGTTAGCTCCCTTCCACCCACCAAGCAGAGCGCGTGGGCCATCCCCTCACGTTTGTCCATGGTCCATTGGGCCGCGCGCTTTTGGAGCCTCGGGCGCCCGGCAGCTTGCAACTCGCATTGGAAGCACCCGCCTCGCTTCTCGCTGGTTCCAAACCCGGGCCCACCTCTCGAAACGAGCGAGAACTGGTTTTTGATAAGCTAGGATGGAACATCATTAGAGTGAAACCTGCGGAGTTACATAGGCAACTTTGGAGGGAGACATCTGCACAGTTGTTTTCCTTTTTTTCTGTGGGTGCCCCAAGAGAGCGGTTGGAAATGGAAATTGAAGGGAAACCTGTTGCCACTTTGGGGTTGGCCTGGAGCCAAGGGGCGAACCTCAACCGTTTTCTTGCTTTTTCCAAACAGGAGTTTCTCATTTGCTCCATGCGTACCGGTCCAGCCCAGTGACCGGTTTTGCCAGGGCCCCTACATATCCGATCACCGTTTCTAAGTGCGTTTTCCCAAAACTTTTGATGTGGGCAAGAAGAAGAGCCCCGCTTTCGACAAAGCGCCACAGCTTGATTTCCGAAGGAGTCAGCAATGTGTTTAAGCAACTCTAGTTCAGCATATTTAAGTGCGGATGAAAACATAATATATTTTCCCCCCCCAAGCCAACATGGGCGTGTCTTTTCTTGAGGGTAGCCCTGTTTGGTGGTTTCAAAGAGAATCCAAAAGGAAAACCACCTCTTCCTTCTTCTTCTTCTTCTTCTTCTTCTTCTTCTTCTTCTTCTTCTTCCTCTTTTTGAGGGGGGGGGGGGGGGGGGGGGGGAAAGGGGAGGGGGAGGGAAAGGGGAGGGGGAGGGGTGGGGTGGGGAAGGGGTGGGGAGGGGGAAGGGGGGGGAGGCGGCCTTTCAACAAAAGTTCAGCTCCCAGGGTTTAGGGCTTCAAGGATCAAGTTCACCTTGTCTTGTTGTGGGTGCGTCGACCCCCCCACCAACAAAAAAGAGGTGGGGGCCAAAACTCTGAGCCCTCGACAATTTCAGCCTAAGTGGTATCCCCAACAGCCCCAGAATCCGGAACCCTCCCAACTACTCCTTGTCGCCTATCTGGGCCTATCAACCCCACACTGCGGAGGGACAAAATCCTGCACGAAGAAACCCTGGAATGATTCGATTCCCCTGTAAATTCCAGCAAGCCACGGTTTCGACCGTGGTTGGATTTTGTGGTGCGAGATGGACTTCGACTTCAACCACCCACAGCAGCTTTCAGCTGTTGGGAAAAACAACCATTTCTAGGTTCCACAACAACAAAACACAACACCCTGTATTCCCCATATCCCATATACGTTTTGGTTTTGGGGGGGGGGGGCGGTGGTACACCAAACAAAACAAAAAAACAAGCCGGAAATTCCCCCCCCCCCCTCCCGCCACTCCCGCCACTTCCGCCCCCAGCCGCGCCGAACCCGGGCGTCCCGGGCCAGGGAGCCGCAGGCTCGGCAGCCCAACTCGTCCGTGGCGTTGAGGCACTCCTCGCCACACGCCGCGGAAGGCGCGGGGACAAGGCGAAGAGGGCGAGCGAAGGCGAAGAGGGCGGTGCCTTTTTCCCCCCCGCGCGTGGATTTGGTGGGGGTCCTTTTTTGGCGGGGCGGCTTTTTCCCTTCCTGATTTTGCTGCGAAAAGTGAGAAGAACTTTCGGCTCTTCTGGTGGCTGGGCTGGCCGGTTTCAGACCGCATCTCCTGCGAAAAGTCTACCGGTAACTTTTGGAGGTTTAGTTGAAACCCCCCTAGATAGCCAAGTGGCTGCTTTTTTCAGTCACTGTTGCTGGTGTTTGGGGCAAAGTAGCTGGAAAAAACAAAAACACAACTGGCGATCCAGGCAACCTCTACAGGGATCCTTACATGAAAAACACCTGAACATTGCAACTTGTAAATGGTGGTTTCCTCAATTTGTTTGATGTTGAAAAAGCCATGCATGTTTCAAATGGTGGCAAAATGGAGATCTTTTAAGGAGCCCAGCTCTAAACCAACGAAGTCCCCAACAAACCGCATGCCTGGCCTTGCCACCTGGTCAGTGGGGGAAGCCCCATTTTCGGGGGCTTCCCCGGTTTCTTTTTGGAAGGATGTTGTTTCTTGGAAGCAATTTTCGGGGGCGTCCCCGTTCTTTTTCAAGGATTTTGTTTCTTGGACACCAAATAGGGAAAAACACACACACACACACACCTCCAAGGCTCTCAAAACCTAAGACACGCTCACATGGGACCCGTGGGGCTTGGGGCTTCCTGGCTCACACCTCCAGAGATGAAGCCTGCGTGGCCATCTCAAAACCCCCCGAAGGATGCGCAGGCCTTCGGGTTTTCGCTTTGGAAAACGGCAGGGCCGTGGGAAACGAACACTTCTGTGATACAACCAAATGGGCCTAACCCCAAAGACTGCCGATTCCCAGGTAAAGGGGGAGATTCCAACTTGTATCACAGAAGTGGGGATCAACTTTGAGTGATCCAACAACCCTGGAACACAGGGATTCCTGCCCTTCTGACACAAATTGGACACAAAATGTAAGCACGGATGGGGGGGAAAAGGATAGACTTGGGGTCAAACCGTACCTTTGCTTCGGTGTTCTGTTTAATCCAACCTGGGGAATGGGGAAACCGGATGAATAAACCCCTGCGGGTGTCCCCCACTGGGAAGGGTTTATTAATCCCAGGGTCAACATTACCCTCAAAAGGACACAACATCCACCGCGGCGGCGACCAAGCAAGCCGGATCAAATTGCGCAACCCATTTTGGATTGGTTGATTGACCTCCATTTGCGTTGATCGTCCCCGGAAGTAATAAATATAAGGATCCCTTTTCAAACCAATGGAGGAAGAGGAACATGATTTTCTTGAGCAAATGGAAGTTGAGGGAAAGCAAATTACATGGAAACTTGGACATGCGGGAAGATTGTATGGTCTAAACAAAGCGAGACCAAAGGGACACAACCCATTATTGTTTGGGGGTCTTTAAACTGCCAACCGAAAGAGCAGCGCCCAAAAACCCAGTGACGCTTGGTACTGGCAAGGGAATCAAGGTTGATATACAAGCGGTTTTGCCCCCCCACTAGTTGGGGGTCCCCTAAGTATCCACAAGAATGGTTCTATTCACCTGTCTAAGACCTCCTTAAAAGCAAAAGGTTGCTGTGAGCTCTCTACAAAAGACTTGCTGGTGCAATAGCTAGGGAATGTGACATGGAATGAACCATTTTGGGATTCCCGAATAAAGGAAACCAGTTGGACAGGTTGTAAAATGGTCATTCCCTCTTTCATTCCCTGCCTATCCTTGGTTGACGTGGCAGGGGAGCAAAAATTTAAATGTTAGCAGCCAAGTGGGGATTTCAACCACTAAACCACCATAAGCAAAAATTGGAAAAATGTGTCCCAACAACAACCGAGTATCACACCAGCAAGAAAAAAGTTGCTCACTGTTCCGCGCCTCGAAGCCATCGCAGCGCTTCGCGCACACCTGGCGCTCGCTCAACACGCGCATTCTTGTGGCTCGGAGTCGCGCGGATGTCTCCAGCGGTGTCTTGTGGGAGAAAAGTATCTGGGCTGTCTGTTTTCAGATCCCCTGCAAGGGTTTTTAAGTTAGAGTGGGTTAAATGGAACCCCCCGCTAAGCCAACTAAAAAAGCTAAAAGGCGTGGGATGGCGAACCCCCAGGGTAAGGAGATGCCCCTGAAAGGAAACTTTCCATGAACACCTTGGAGTCCCTTCCTCCTTGGGCTGACAAAGGAGTCGACCGAGTGCTGAAGCCTAAGGAAAAAGAGAGAGGGGAAACAAAGGGGACCCCCCTCCGCTCCAGGCAACGGGAGAAAGCGGCCTGCTGGTCTCCATCAAACTTCGAAGTAGTCCATGAGCTGTGTAGAAAGGAAATGGGTATGAGCTTCCATGCAAAAACCCTTTGGACATCATGCAGGGGGACTCATGTCCACCAATCATTTCTCAGGTGGTTCCCACTCTTGCAACTCATGGCCGCAAAGCCTTGTGGCCCTGGCAACGGAGAGAGAGGGCATCCTCTTGCTTTTGGGTTGCTTGACAGGAAAGCCCGAAAGGCCGGCTTTGTTCCAATACCAAGTACGCCCCAGAGAAAGCGAAACATGTTTTTGTTTCTTAGGTTCGGCCGACCTGCTTGGACATGTGGATTGGCACGCATCACTGGAGTGGGTGCGGTGCGTATGGCTTTGGCTTCCCCATTACACTAAGGTAAAGGGGGCTTGCATGAGTCATCAAAATTGGCCTTAAAAGTTGTCTAGCCCAAAACCATGTGAAGAACTGGAACAACGAACTCCCGCACCTATTCCCTGTACGCATCCAAGGATGCTACAAACTGCGCTATAAGTTAAAGAAGGGCCGTGGACGCCCTATTTCAGGGTCGCTTTTCGAAATTCTCCAGTTTTGTTGGCACAGCTATGTGTGAAAAGAACACAGGGACAGCTTTGGTGCCAACCTTCCCTCCAGAAAACACCCCTCCCCCGCGGATTTTTTCTGAGCCTCTTCCTGAAGACGGTTGAAGCAGCGGACGCTTCCCAGATCACCTCAAACTTGAGGGACCAGCAACAGGTTGCGCTCACGATCGGGGGGGGGGGGCTCGTTCTGAATGGAAAACAATTTGTCCCCGGAAAAACTAGAAACCCTTTTAACTGGTCACTTCCCTCCAAAGAGGGCTGAACAAAAACAAAGGAACAAAGGAACAAGAATGGAGTCAGTCCCCTGCGTGCCCCATCTCCGAAGCCTATGGGTCTATGGTCACAAAAAACCAGGTTGGGTGAGGCAACAAAGACACTTCCGCCGGCTACTTTCACGAGCCAAAGGCGAAATGGCGGTGGGCCAAAACCCTGTACCCCTGGTGAACGTCAAAATAGGCGGCAAATGGATGTTCATCCGCTCCAAAATGGGATCGCCATAGGTGATGCAACCCATGGCCCAAATGAGTTTCTGGCTCCGGCTCCGCCTCACCCAGTTGCCCCCTTTTTTTGAGGAGCGAAGCTTTGAGCCCGGCGGCTCCAGTTCCGCATCGCTCGGAATCCCACACGTACCAACACCGGTCCAGCCAGGCTGGCGAATGTTGAGCAACGCACTTTTGTAAGATGACACACAGGGCATCCTTCAAACAAAGGCGACTGAGGCACCCATCGGCGCTAAGGCTGTGAATAGCGGTGGGTGTTTCTAAGGGACCTCAGCTGTTGACTTCCTTTGGCTAACTTGCGAAAATCGCAAGCTGGCTCGCTGAGGTTTCCAAAATGTCCATTCCCTTTCTTCTCGTGTGCTCGTCTTCCTGAATGCAAGGTGGCTGTTTGGTGTCCCTTCGGCAATCCTGGGTAGAAAACCCTCCAAACCTCCCTCTGACTGTAATGTCTGCTTTTTATTGGTACCCTCTTGTCAGGGGTGGTTCTCCGCAGGAGAACCGAAGACAAGCACCAGTTCCCTTGGCTACGATTTGTCGAACCCTCAAAAATTGGTTAATGCCTTCAAACCCAACCAAAAAAAGAAGCTGGCGTCTCATTTGGGGCAATCTTGGGTAGACGACCTATGATTTGCCGCTTGGGCCCACATCAACCCCGAATTCTGTCCGCCACATGGGGCGCCCTCCTCCAACCCCGTAGCCAACGCGACCCAAGCGCCCCGGCAGCGAAGGGCCGTGTCACAGCCGCGGCCCCTCAGGCTCGCGAAATGGGCTTCTCCTTTTCTTGAGGCCTCTCTTTTTGTGGTGCTTTGGGAACACCAAAGGAACACGACCTGTTTTGTGAGTGTTGCTCTTTTTGTTTTCGTGCGGGGGGGACTTCCTTGCTTTGAGATATATGCGGAAACTTCCCTCAAGGAGGAAGGTTCAAGGGAAAGGGGGGGTGGGACGTTAAGGGGGAATCATCCCGCCTATGGCCCCAAACCGGGGCGATCCGGTCAAAGACCAGGCAAAGTTGTCCGGGCACATCTGACAGATCTCTTCCAAAGCGTCCCTTCCAAGCTCGACCAAAAACGGGGACGATACCGCTGAAAGTCGCAACCCCAAACAATGCCCTGCGAAAAGGGGGTCGCGCCCTCCGTGCGGAACCCAGGAATGCTGGCCGATCGGACGGAAAAGAGCGGCTCCGAACACTAAATGATGGTCAAAGAGAAAAGCGGAAAAGACACATGTTAAAAGGGGGCTTCGTGCGAAGATTCAGCCAATGATCCATCCCGTTCTAAGGAAAGCAACAATCGGTTCGGATTGTTTAGCACGCAAACTGAATCCTCTATTTCTCAGCAAGATTGTTCCTGAATTTTCGGAACCGTTGGTGGGATTCGAATCCATTTCCGGTGGGTGGACAAACCCTCCACCAGGTGATAGTGATTTAACCCGGAAAAAATCGGGCTTCATTGATCCTAACTGGTGCAGGCTTATGTCCATACACCGTACGACTACTTCAACAGATCTACTTTGGTATCACATTAGGTTGCCCCTCCCCAGCAACCGAAAAGACCCCAAATCGCAACCGCTCGCTTGCGACAATGTTCCTTTGAGGGCCTCTCCAAAATCCGTCAAAAATCCGAAATGGTCAGGTGGGTCGAATCAAGACCTAGCAGAGCTGAGCCAAGGAACTTGGAACCGGGACCATAGGTGTCCTTGGAGCCTCACCAATCTCTACCTGCGCCCTCTTTGTCTAATCAAACTCACTGATCAAAAGGACGCCTGTGACTGGCTCTCTCCTCAAATTTGGCCATGGGTCAAAATCCCGGTTATCCCCCAGTGAACATCCCAGTCCCCACTAAAATAGACTAAAATGGGTGGTCCCAAAACAGTTTTGACCCACAGCCATTTCACCACTTTGGTGCCCAAAGGGGAAGTGGTTGGATTTCCCGCTAAACCACAATAAGCAAAAATGTAACATGTTTCCCAACAACAACCATGCATGCGGGGATCAGGAAGGGGGCAAGACATCGGATTCGTCACAGCCTCAAGCTGCCCCGCCTTGCCTTTCTCGGCCCTTCGGTCAATCCATGGCCTGCTCTTTGCCGTCGTGGGCTACGCTTTGCTAGTACGGAGTTTTCAACTCCTCCTCCGCCAATTCAAAGATCTTACCCAACTGGCACTCAGGGTCATGCGCTGTCACTTCTTGGCACATCCCTTGCGCTCAAGAGCCTTTTGGCGACAAGGAAGCATCTCTCGCACGTCTCCTCGTCGTTGAAGTGAGACAGCAACGGCTTCCATTGTGTTGCCCTGATTTCCGCATCCTGCTTGCTGGTGTCAGAAGCAACTATCATGGGTTCGGTTGCAAACCAGCTCAGTTGCAAGCCTGCTGTGACTTGCCTAGATAAATGAACCTCTGGAGTGGCTGCATACCCCTAAACGCTGACAACCACCGAATTTTGCGACCTTCGGTGTTGCGACATCATTCGCGACCTTGGCTTAAAAAATGTAGTTGTGGGATAATGATAACGCCGGATTAATAAACCCCGGGTTGATCAATGAGAGGGGGTCCTCTTTCAGTGGGGATTCACCACTTTTGGAGGGAACACCCCCCAATAATGGGACGGGTTTGTTAATCCTGGGTCAACATTACTATACACCCGGATCAAAGCAGTAAGTCTTTAGACGCGGCACATGGTCCCCACTGCGCCCAGTGGACGAGTCCCCCGGCAAGGGTGGTCCGGGGAAGATGCTGATGGGTAGAACCCCCTGCATGCCGAGGGCCGAAGATGTCATCCGGTGATTCTTATTGTAGCAACAATTATCATAGTCATACTGTGGATGGACGAAATCCTACAACACCTAAGAAACCATGAGAAACCCTTGTTTGCCGGTGTTTACGAGGGGACCATCGTTCCAGGGTTTCTAAACGGTGGTGCAGGATTTTGTCCATCCACAGAATTTACAAAGTGTGGTGCGGATCGTTAGTTCAGTTGGCATAGGGTAGACAGGTACAATCGTTTCTCGTGAGAAATAATCGAACAACCAAAATTATAACAAGAACTAAAATAAACATAAGTAACACAATACTAATCATAATTGCAATAATAAAAACTAAGATGCTCTTGAACAGACCCGAAGTGAAGAGCCGACTTCGGGTGACTTGCCAAACCATGGGACAGGGGGAGGCCCAGTATCGATATGCGACAGAAAGGGGCGAAACAACAGGGTTGCTCATGTCAAGAGGCCCTTGGTGGCAACCATAGTTTCACTTTTGAAGTGGGAGTACCAAGCTACTGTGGATGGGCGAAATCCTGCACCACTTTGAAACCATAGAAAACCAAGTTTGCTGGTACAGTGGAATCATCATGCCAAGGTTTCTTAGGTGGTGCAGGATTTCGTCCATCCACAGTATGTATAGATAAAATAAACCAAGGCTGTAGAATGAGATGTAAGGAGAATAATATATATATATATATATATGTATATACACATATGTTTTCCTGTATTCCTTCACTTCCTAATTAATTGACTTGGTTGTGGATTTATGTACTTTGTCTATACATTGCTCGGTGCAAGTATCCCAAGACCACCCGGTTCTTCCCCTTTCAAGGTTGCTCACAAGAGGTCGAGCAGGAAGGCTCAAGACGTCTCAAAACAAAAAACCCTTGCTCTACCCAAGCTCCGCTGCCTCGGCTTCCAAAGTGGGCGAGCGTTTCGTTGGCAGGATGCCTGTTTTTTTCTCGCGGCCGATCGAGATTGGAGCCCGGAGGAAGAGCCAAGTTGGTAGTTTCAGGGGGTGGTCTTCTGAGCTGTTGAAAGTATGGAAATTGCTTAAAAAGGCCAAGGTTGTACGACCTCGCAGTCAACCGATCGGTTTCTTTTTTCCCCTGCAAATGAACCTAGTACACAAACAACCCCCTTTTGACAAAAACCTGGTTCCTGTGGGTTCCATATTGATCTGCGGGGCTTCCGGCGTAACGAATCTCTGCTCGGATCAAGAGCCCTTCCACATCGATGAGTCGATTTTTGCGGAATCGTCCGCGCCAGCAAGCGCTGGGTCTGCAACGTCTCCTTCACCTCGTCGCTCGGGTTTCCCAAGATTCCCCAGGCGGAACAACCGAAATGCATCTCAGGGCTGTGTCCTCTTTACCCCACTGAAAGGGAAGCTCGTGTTGGCGAAAAAAGAGAGGTGCTGGTTTGACTGGGCCGACTGGGGAAATCATAGGACACTTTGCTCAAGGCATCCCTGAAGGAGACATGGCGCTGATAAGTGATTAACAACCCGAGAACACCCAGTGCCATCAATTCTGAACCAAGCTGACCACCTCTGGGTTGGGCACGGGCATGATTCGGGGCATGGGGGCTTTGAGCGGCATGGGGCCGTTGGGGCAAATTCAAAATGCAATGGGTCAAATTCCGAAGGGTGGCAGGTCGACTCTGCAGATTGGCAGTGAATGAAACAAGCTTAGCGGACCACATGAGCCACTTGCGGCCATGGGAAACTCCGTTTTGAGTCCTCTGCTTTGGGAAATTTCGGGCCCGTCAGTGCCCTTGAATGGAGCAAAGACTGGAAATGCTGGCAGAACCTCTGTCCAAAGGCCCCACAAGGAGGGGGTCCACGGCCCTGTGACCTCTGAAAGTAGAGGGACAGTTGCGTAGAACCGAAGGGCGGTGCCAAAAACCCGAGACGGTTTGGTTCGACCGAAATGCTCAGAAAGGTTTACGCGGGCTCTACAATAACGCCCATGTACCAGGAGGAAGCACCACTTGCCCAGCCCTGCTCAGTTCATGCGCAGGGTTGCCCAAACGAGCTCTTTCTCTCTCTCTCTCTCTCTCTCTGGCAAGTGTGTGCGAACAAAATCAAAGAGGTTCGATTCATTTGCAAAATACTGTGGATGGACGACATCCTGCGCCAGGCATGTGGTTTATCCCGGAATTCACAGGGTCGGTCATGCCAACTAGTGCAGAAGTTGGTCCTTCCACAGAATGTCAAGCAAGTAAACGAAGCACAAACCAAGGAAAAGCATCGCCGATTTGCGATTTGCAAATCTGGCAACCTCCAAGCAGAGTATGACCAATCACTGGAAAACTTGGTGGACACTTGTTTTGAAGCCCCATCCCTTGTTCTGAAATGGCCCAAGTACCCTGGCGATCGAGCTTGGAACCAAAACCCACCTTCCACAACAAAGGGGGAGACATCTGGAAAGAAGCCCACCGGAGCCAACCTTTAATAGGTGCAGTCGGTTGCAACTCCAGTTCCTTTGTGAGGCCGCGAAGTCTTTTGGGTCGACGGCGGAAGCCATGCAGCTCCGAGACCTCCGGCTCCGAGGGCCTGGGGCGCCGGGCGGTGGCCAGCGGCGTCTGTGAGGGGTCGAAGGGGTCTTTGAAGTCGCCTCAGGCCGCGAGGCGACGAATGCGCGGGGCTTGGAGCTTGGTGATTCGGGGAGCGAAGGCGGGGGGGGGGGGTTAGGTTGGGTGGGGGGGGGGGTTTAGGGTTGGGGAGGGTTTAGGGTGGGGGGGTGGGGGGAGGGGGAGGTGATGGGGGGTGATGAGAAGGTTTCCGTGCTGGCACTTGGTTGGCTCCTGAAGGCAGGGGCCACTTTTTGGGGCCCTGACTTGGCAAACTCTGGGCCGTCCTCACATCTGAGTTTCACTTTTTCTTGTGGGTCAAATACGGAAACTACCACTAATCTAGCGGACACTTCTTCCCCATTCTTTCCAGTGATCCTTCTTTCTAAAAAAAAGAAACTCAGAACCCCTACAAAACCGCTGGTTTATTTAAAAGCACCATGGTTCAAAAGAATGGACAAGGAATCAACCCCTAGAACTAAACCCACTGAAACACCAAAGAAGCTAAGGCATCGCATGGCTGGGAGAAAAACCAAGCCTTGCCTTCGCATCACGTCGCCACGTCGCCAGAAATCACTCCGAGGGCTGGGCAGGTCAAGGCTTTCAGCTGCAGCCCGTCCTTGCTGCAGACGCTGAGGTCCGTCTCCCAGGTGAAGACCTCGGCTACGCCCGAGCTACGCCCGCGCCTTCTGCCCCCCTGGATGATTTCTTGCAATGGGGTCGAAAGGCAGGGAATGAGAAACTAGGTCCTCCAGATTTGAGAGGTTAGAATAAGGGTACCCCATTTTTTCCCGTAGTCTATTTTAGTAGGGGCTTCCCCTCCCAACCAAAACAGGGTATAAGGGCACTAGTGGGGGACCTATATAGGAGTTGAAATAACATGTCTAAATAATGTTTGGTGGTTTCCTTTAAAAAAAAACTAGCTTTCATGAGGAAACAACTGGTCTAAACAGTTTTTGCCGGTTTCCTTTAAGGGAATCGGTCCATTCCCAAGGCGCAGGCTTGGGATCTCGCCAGAAGCAACAAAAGCGGACCCCTTCCAACTAGGCCTGGTTGAGGCCAAGTATCGCCAAACACGTGGTGAAGGCCAAACGGAAGACCTTGGCCGAAGGGGGCAACTCAGGCCCGGCCCTTGGCAAGCCAGCCTTTTAAAGGGCCACATGCGTTGCTGGAAAAAGTCGGACTGTGTCAAAGACCAGAAGAAGGTCACATGAGGAACAGGAGACCACCAAAGTCTGCGCCGAAAAACTGTGTTGCAGGAACCTCCAGTAACTGGAAGGGAAGTGGGTCTGTGTTTTGCCTGAGGGTACCCTTGTCTGGCTGGCTCTTAAAGGGCAACCGTTCTTCTAAGGATCTTCATGCTACACCCTCACATTACACCCGAGAAAGACTACCCAACAGAATCCCAAACCGACCAAAGTAACTAGCAGATAAAATTCGGTGATTCTCCAGGGCATAAAAACCTACGGAGAATTGGAAAGCCCTTGGAGTTTCGCGAAGAGAACGCGCCACCCATGCGGCTTGGACTGCCCCGAGGTCCCGAGGTCCCGAGGTCCCGAGCCCGGCCCGGAAGGCTCAGGGGCAGCAGATCGGTGGGGCTTGGGTCCTGATGCGAAGAGCGGTCTCTGTAGGTTGGACCCCCCAAAATGCGGGGTTTTCCCTACCGTCTCGGGGTTACCAATTCTTGGGACTTTGGAAACCAGGAAAAGAAAATGGGCCGGGCTCCCTTTGGCCCTCTAAACCAACCCGGAAAATGCTCATGGGGGGTGGAAGCTCAAAACAAAAGGTTCCAGGGCTACCTTCCAACCATTCTTTCCAGGATCCGGATCTTTCTAGAAAACCTCCAGAAAGTCAGGGAAAACAGATCCGGTTTTTGGAAAGAACGATGCTTGAAAAGAATGGGGAATCAAACCCTAGTGTTTTAGGTCGGACCCCCCAAATGCTGGTTATCCTTTCGGCTGACCCCTTTAATACCACCCCAAAAGAAGTACCAACCCAGAAATGACACTGAAATGTCTTTTAGGGGTTTTCCTTTTGGCTGACCCCTTTACAAAAAAACCACCAAACAAGGAACAAGGGGTAGCAACTCCAAGAAACATCCACACCCAAATGTCTTTTAGGGATGCTACTATACAATCAGCAGGCAAAGGAGATATCGTACTGACATGTCGAAGCAAGCCAAAAGCCTCGGCCAAAGGTTCTTAGGGAAGTGCGTGGGGGGGGGGGATGCTGAAGGCTGGGCGCTCGGGATCTGAATGATGCAACTCATTTCGTCGGGTGCTGATACTGTGGATGGACGAAATACCGCACCACCGTTCAGAACCCCTGGAATGATGATTCCCTTGCAAATACCAACAAACAATGGTTTCCCATGGTTTTAAAGTGGTGCAGGATTTTGTCCATCCACAGTAGTTCACGAAGGAAAGGCTCCAAGCACCACAGCGGCGCCCTTGAGTTGTCGGCGGTCAACCCATGATTTCCCGTAGGGGGTTGAGGAGCACAAGGTTCCGCAGCATGTATCCCTTTTTGGAACGAGGCCATGGATACCTGAACCATGCCACTCGCTTAGGAAGCCAAATGGTTCAGACCAATCCCCTGAAGGAGAGCGTGCCCCTGTTAGTTCAGCGATGAAACCCGCGCGCAAAACTGCCGAGGCCTGCAAGGAAGGATTCTTGGCCAAAGCTTTGAATTCCGCTTGGGTCAGCTATTAGTCAGCCTTTGGCTAGCCAAAGGTCTGAGAAAGCACGCAACGTCTTTTCCCTCGACGTGGAGGGCATTTGAGTCATAAGCAAAACCCGGTATTAAAAAGGTCTACCCAGAACCATGTAAAGAATTAAGAAGGCGGATATCCGCAGCTACTTATGGTTTGGATTGTGCCTTACCAAGCTTCATCTACCCGGGTTTTGAGGACGTGGCTCATTTGCTAAGGCAATCCATGTGATGTTCAGCTCCCGAGGCTCGAGGCTCGCGATCGATCCTGCCACTCTGGAACCCCAGCGATCACCGCCCGGCCCAACTAAAAGCATCTGCCGCCCAGCCCGGAAGTTCGGAAGTTGCTTGGGGACCCCGCGAAAAAGTGATTTGTGAGCGTTCCTCTTTGCTTCGACTCTTGGTGCCTCTTACAATGACCACAATGACCACAATGACCACAACTAGGGTCTCCAGATTTGAGAGGTTAGAATAAGGGTACCCGATCTTTTTTCGGTAGTCTATTTTAGTAGGGGAACCCAAAACCCCAACCAAACAAGCTAAATAGAATAGGGGCACCCTGAAAACCCAGGAAGACCTGAACCCCTTTTCCTGTAGTCCGTTTTAGTATATAGGGTAGCCCTCCCAACCAAACAAGTTGGTGAGACAGGGCACCAATCGCTCGGGGACCTAGGTGTTCCTCTTGGTTTCCCTTTCGGACTCCTGGCAGTCGCAGCTTGGACCGGCACAAGGGCAGCCGCAGGTCTCTGCACCTCGCAGCGGATGAGTGGATGGGCTGAAGTGGATGGGCTAACTGTTGGTTTAAACTAAGACGGTTTTGCCAAAAAGTTTTTGAAGTCCAGGACCTCCTGGAGAGGGTGCTTGATGAAAATGAGTTGAATCGATTGTGTTGGAGGTGGACGTTTGACGAAACAAACTCGAAGAGAGGCAGCTAAATGAAGGTCTGGATGGCATTGGTTGGAAGGGGTTGGTCCAAACCTGAAACCCAGGCACTTTGCGGGTTCAGGGAAAAGGGGTGAAGCACGGTCATCTGGATTAAAGCCGCTTTTTCGGCTGGCGTGTTGATGTGAGACCGGGTCCAGATTGCAAGAGGTCAGTAGTACGGATTCCAATCCCTGAAACAGAAACATCAGACCTATCATGTTAAACTGGGTACACCAACAAATCGGGATCCCCTATAAACGCAACCTTGGCGAGGTCTAAAACTCGAGTTCAGAAGCCACCAAACTGAGGCACCTGTTTTTAAACCCTCCTACATGTCTGCCCCTCGCTGCGATGCCAGAGTTGCTGGGACGTGTGGCCAGAATTGCCTGCAGTTGGCACAGGCCACAGCTCCTTGGTTCAGGTTTTGTTGTGCTTACACGGGAATCGCGGCATCTACTCTCGCAGTAGATGTCCTAACCGGAAATCAGGAATACCTAAGGGCTCATCATTTTTTTGCCAAAAAATCCGCGCGATCCAGGGCCCTGCTGCCATGGTTAGGTGTTTGTGTTTGAGGCTCGGTACCCCTTGCAGCTTGGTGTACTGCAACCACCTAGTGGAGGGCGGTGTCGGCCCCGTTAAAAAGTGAAGGATCCCCTCAAGGGGACGATCCCGTATCAATCAGCCAGCTTACAAATCCGTTCCGATTGAAAAGGAACTCACAAGGACAACCACCTTTTTCGGCGCCCATTGCCACATGGTGCGTCTTTTTGGGGGAACCCCCAGAAGGGCGGTTTTCCTGTTGGTGTGCCCTTAAAACCAACCAAAAGGGGGCACCCTCACAAAGTCACACACCCACACATAGCCATGGGTCAAAATCCCGCACCCCCAGTGAACATCCCAATCCCCACTAAAATAGACTAAAATGGGTGGTGTGCCTACCCCAAAATGGTACCATTGGTTTTGACCCACACCCACATCCCCATTTCATTTCGAGGCCCCTGCAAAGGCAGCGGTAGCTCCTCGGCACGTTGGCGCAGAAGGGCACCCCCAGCAGGCCCATGCGCGCAAAGTCCTGCAGGGCGAATGCGCGACTAAAAGATCTGACGGCCGACTCGGAGATTTGTTGGGGGACCCCCAAAAAAACTACGTGCCTGGATCGCCAGTGGTGTTTTTGCTTTTTTCCATGAACTTTACCCCAAAAACCAGCAACAGTGACTGAAAAAGCGATCGCAACTTGGCTATCTAGGTGGTCTCCCTTGGGTTACCAATTGAAACACACACACAAAATGTGGCGTAGAAACCGCTGGGATCCGTCCCATCGTTGGAAAAAAACAACAACAAAACGTGGAAAAGAGCTGTTTGAAAGAACAACGGTCAATAAACGTAGAGATCAGTTGCAGCACACTCCACAGCACATTGGCCAAACAACCGCCAGAAACACGGATGTCCTGTAGAATTTCCAGCAGCTGTTTTCTTAGAGTTTGCGACTCTTTAAAGGGCCTGACGAACTACGGAAAGTTCATTCGTTGATGATCGTGAACCTACTTGGTGTTAAAGTACACCACAAGCCCAGACAAATAATACCCCAAACATACACCTTTCTGTATATATGGTTTAAGGCTACCATAACCATGGTGGGGGGGGGGGGTGACAAACCTCTACCATATATATATATACTCCATGTGTTGTTTGGGTCACGGGGAGTGCAACACATGGAACTTGAAAGTTAGGGACCCTTCGACGATTTTCCTCAAAGCGACCCCAAGCGGGCTTCAAGGGTTCCAGAGTCACCATATGACCTCGGATGAATCTGGACCCCACTCGGAGAGAGGACTCCCCACCAAAACAAAAAACAACCAGGTCCTCCAGATTTGAGAGGTTAGAATAAGGGTACCCTCTATTTCTTTCTGGTTTGTCTATTTTAGTCGGGGAACCCTCCCCTATAAAAGGATGGGCTGCGCAGGTTTCGGGTGCCAAACAAGTAGTTCCGCAGCTTTCGGGTGCCAATGGGTTCTGTGGCAGGTTTCGGGTGCCAATGGTTCCTGGCCTACATTATGGTTTCCATACGGATCTAGTTGGCGAACTTGCTAAGTTCGACAAGGTGACTTATAAGGGGGGGCAAGTCATGTTATAAGTGGGCTTAAATAATGCATAAGGTCGCCTCACTTATAACTGTTTGGCAGATATAGCGGGCAGTTAGCGCAATTGCTTCTAGGTGCTTGCTGCGGACTTGGCGGGAACTTAGCAACTACATATAATTAAAAACTTAGCCAGAACTTAGCGAACTTAGAAAATGCACCCGGCCAGTGGCCTCGGAAGGGTGTCAGAAATGCACACACGAAGCCTTATATTCTGCGCCATGTTTGCCAGCTCCAGACTGGCAGCTGCCAGCTCCACACTGGCAGCTGCCAACTCCACACAGGCAGCTCGAGACTGGCAGCTGCCAACTCCAGACTGCAGCTGCCAGTCTGGAGCAGCTCCAGACTGGCAGCTGCCAGCTCCAGACTGGCAGCTGCCAGCTCCGGACTGCAGCTGCCAGCTCCAGACTGGCAGCTGCCAGCTTTACACTGGCAGCTGCCAACTCCACACAGGCACCTCGAGACTGGCAGCTGCCAGCTCCAGACTGCAGCTGCCAGCTCCAGACTGGCAGCTGCCAGCTCCAGACTGGCAGCTGCCAGCTCCACACTGGCAGCTGCCAACTCCACACTGGCAGCTCGAGACTGGCAGCTGCCAGCTCCAGACTGCAGCTGCCAGCTCCAGACTGGCAGCTGCCAGCTCCAGCTGCCAGCTCCAGACTGGCAGCTGCCAGCTCCAGACTGGCAGCTGCCAACTCCACACAGGCAGCTCGAGACTGCAGCTGCCAGCTCCAGACTGGCAGCTGCCAGTTCTAGACTGGCAGCTCCAGACTGGAAGCTCAGGACTGGCAGCTGCCAGGTCCAGACTGGCAGCTGCCCAGCTCCAACTCGACTCCCGCTCCCAACGCCACTCCACCCCACATCCCCATGCCATCCCCGACACATCCCCGACGCATTCCCGACGCATCCCCGACGCATTCCCGACGCATTCCCGACGCATTCCCGACGCATCCCCGACGCATCCCGACGCATCCCCGACGCATCCCGACGCATCCCCGACGCATCCCCGACGCATCCCGACGCATCCCCGACGCATCCCGACGCATTCCCGACGCATCCCCGACGCATCCCGACGCATCCCCGACGCATCCCGACGCATTCCCGACGCATCCCGACGCATCCCCGACGCATCCCGACGCATTCCCGACGCATCCCCGACGCATCCTGTCGCATCCCGACACATTCCCGACACGTTCCTGACACATCCCTGTCGACACGTCCCCGACACATCCCGAGACTTTCCCGACACTGCAGGAGAGGCCAAGAGAGCTTAAAATCCAACCCCAACACATTTCTAAACACCCCCACACATCCCGGCACATCCCGGCAAATCCATCCCCAACAGTTTTCTTTTAGTGTTTTAGCGGCATAGCCGCTAAAGTTCGTCTAGCTGTCGGCCAAGCATACTCAAGTTTTTGAGCGGTTTAGCGGCCCCTGGCCCGCTTAGCGCCCCCCTATAGCGCTTGCTTTTTTTGTTGGCTGCCCCTGGGCACTATAGTCACAGAGGCGTGGCCCAAAACTATAGTGGCTTAGCGGCCCCGGCCGCTAAAGTTTGCTTCTATATAGCGGTTTAGCGCATGCCGCTAAAGTGCGATTGTTCAGCAGCTTAGCGGCCCCTGGCCGCTACAGATCCTCCCTTGCGCTAAAGTGCGTTTTGTTTGGTTGGCTGCCCCTTGCCCAGTATACGCGCCAAAAAAAACCGGAGCCCCTTTGCTCAGCAGGCGTGCCCAAAACGAAGCCCCTTTGCTCAAGCAAATGAACAAACAATCCCTGCAGGGCACTAAAACCCGTCACAGACATGGCCCGTATAGTAGTCTCTGCACTTATTTACTTCCTATATGGCCCCTGATGTTTTTACTTGAGTCTGGTCGCCGCGCCGCTAAAGGCTACATAATGCGCACGCCGCCAAGACACTGCATGCATGGGGGGGGGGGGGGGAATTGAAAATATAGCGGCCTCAATGTAGCGGCCCTATAGCCGCTAAACGTAGGCGCACAAAACATGTCCATGTTTGAAGGCCAGCAGTTCTCCCAGCATGTCCTTTCATCCATGCAAAAGCGCGCTGCAAACACACGCATCTGCGGTCAAAAGCCCTGTTGGTTTTGCGGTGCGATGTGGGCTTAGCTGGATACACGCGCACGCGTGTCGGGGAGACAGCGATATACCCTTCTCCGCGCACGCTCCAATAACTTAGCTAGAGCTTAGCCAGAACTTAGGTCAAGACTTAGCGAACTTAGTAAGTGAGCTATAACCACTTAGCGGATGCAGTTTTGCTAAGTTAGATAAATGGGAGCTAAGTTCGCCAAATAAATCTGTACGCTAAAGTATCGAGCTTCTCCAACGCTCCAAACGTGTCGAACTTTTCGAAAATTTCGGAAAGTACGAACTTTTCGAACTTTCCGAACGTTTCAAACGTTTCGACTGTTTCGAACGTCTCGAACGTTTCGAACGTTTCGAACTTTCCGAAATGTTCGATCGTTTCGATCGTTTCGATCGTTTCGAACTTTTCAATCGTTTCGATCCAACTTGTCGAACGGTTCGAACGTCTCGAACGTTTCGAACGGTTCGAACGTTTCGAACTTTCCGAACTTTCCGATCGTTTCGATCGTTTCGAACGTTTCGAACTTTTCGAACGTTTCGATCGTTTCGAACTTTCCTAAAACTTTCCGAGCTTTTCGATCGTTTCGAACGTTTCGAAGCCCGAATGGCCGCCCAGGAGGGGGGAAATAGCTAGCACAAAACCTACAACTGCAGCAAGCAAATGGCGCATCGTGAGCATCCACTATCGAGCTTCTCCAACGCTCCAAACGTTTCGAACTTTCCGAAATTTTCGATCGTTTCGATCGTTGCGGTTTCGAACTTTTCAAACGTTTCGATCCAACTTTTCGAAAGTATGAACTTTTCGAACTTTCCGAACGTTTCAAACGCTTCGAACGTTTCGAGCGTTTCGAACGTTTCGAACTTTCCGAACTGTTCGATCGTTTCGAACGTTTCGATCGTGTCGAACGTTTCGAACGTTTTGAATGTTTCGAACTTTCCGAAATTTTCGGTCGTTTCGATCGTTTCGATCGTGTCGAACTTTTCAATCGTTTCGATCCAACTTTTCGAAAGTATGAACTTTTCGAACTTTTCGAACGTTTCAAACGCTTCGAACGTTTCGAGCGTTTCGAACGTTTCGAACTTTCCGAACTGTTCGATCGTTTCGAACGTTTCGATCGTTTCGAACGTTTCGAACTTTCCGAACTTTTCGATCGTTTCGAACGTTTCGATCGTTTCGAACGTTTCGAACTTTTCGAACGTCTCGAACTTTCCGACCTTTCCGAACTTCTGGAACGTTTCGAACTTTTCGAACGTTTCGAACGTCTCGAACGTCTCGAACTTTCCGAACTTCTCGAACTTTTCGAACGTTTCTAACACTTCGAACGTTTCGTTTCGACCTTTTCGAACTTTTCGAGCGTTTCGAACGTTCCGATCGCTTCGAAGCGTTTGGCGCCCTAAACCTGCCGAAAAGACGCTTGGCGCCCTAAACCTGCCGAGTGCACCTTGGGGCGCCCCAAACCAGCCCAACCCAAAAGGATAAAAGGGCACTACTGCGGGACCTAGACAAACAAAGGGGAATCTCCCCTGAAATCGGTCCAGATCAATCCGAAGCTAACGTTACTCCCTAGCCCTTCTGGAAGACGAACTCCTCCAAAAGACCCCTTCCTTTTCTGAGGGGGATCGCCCAAGGGTACGACCCTGGAGTTCTTGAGAGCTTAGCACTGCCCAAACAAAGCCTTTGGCTCTGTGGACACTATGAATGGTGTGACCTTTTTCGGTACCCGTTTGGGGTGTTCAAGGGAAGCAAAAACGAACGAAACACGTTTTGCGGCGTTCCCCGACTTGGATAAGGGGCAACTCACTGCTGGTAGTTCATGTTCCGGCTTTTCGTTGAGGAAACCGGACAGTTTCTTGGAAAAAAGGGCTACCCCAAAAGTGGATTTCGGCTCTCCTTTTGCTCTGTTGCTTTCCCTTTCAAGCAAGCCCAACGGTACCCCGCGGCAAAGGTCGGGTCGGACCTTTGGTAGGTGTTCTGGAAAAAGCCGACCTTGTGTCCAAAACACCCTTTTGGGGGCAAGTTAGCAAGGACCAGCCCTGAACTGCCTAGATAGCCAAGTTGCTGTTGTTTTCAGTCACTGTTGCTGGTTTTTGCATGGGGAAAAAAAGGAAAAACGATCGCAACTGGCGATCCAACTGGGTCTTTGCGGGCTTTCACAACACGAATCAAACGCCGCGGAAACATCGATGTTCGCGCCTTGCAGGATGCCAGCGCCTCCGTTCCCGACCTTCGACACGACCCGTTCTCCGCGGCCGAAAAGGCAAAGTCTGTAACGGCGATCGCCTTCTTCCGTTTGCGTTTTCGTCCCCTGAAAAAAAAAAAATGATGTCCAGTAGTGACTAGTGATAGATTCCCTTGGAAAAGTAAAAACAAATATTGACCAAATGGAAGCCTTTTGGCGCCCTTGCGGGACCGAGGGAGCAGGAAAAATCGCAAACGTGATGTGGCAAAGGACTGGCCCAAAGGACCTTCACTGAAGCCTTGGCACGTACCCTTTTCACATACCCCTCAATGACCCCCAAAAGCGCATTTTGTTCTCCAGGTTTAACACAAACAAAATGGCAAACACAAAGAAGCATGTTTGCTTTTCCAGACTAGAAGAGTTTGACCTCCCATTCGTTTCACTGGCCCGCTTTCGACACCGCCCATGTTCCCGGATTGGCCCAGTTTCAAAGATCATTGTTCCCACTTTTGGATTTGAGAACAGCCCAGTGTAGTCCGTCCAACGTACCCTGGTTGCTGCAACGACCCCCCTGCAAAAAAATCATCTTT
This sequence comes from Effrenium voratum, assembly GCA_963377175.1. NCBI lineage: Eukaryota > Dinophyceae > Suessiales > Symbiodiniaceae > Effrenium > Effrenium voratum. Next base: position 160,724 of record CAUJNA010003544.1, on the reverse strand, counting down.
TTGGGGGGTTTAGTGCAACACCCCCTGATTTCAACCAAACAGTTAAAGTCTAAAGATCCAACCCAATAGCAGTCAAGTTACGGCCATTGTTGTGCATTCCGCTTCGTAGCACCATGGGTCTTTCGTCTATCAGGGCAGCATACATGGCGTTTGACCGCTTCACCCTTTGCCCCCACCCGCCCAGGGCGTTTCAGGGACTCGAAGGGCAAGTACTTGGTGCTTGGGTGTCTTTTTTGTGCTGGCTACCCATTTTTGGTTGTCTAAGGAAACCCAAGAACTCCCCATGTGTTTTGGGAAGTGCCCTAAAAGAAGACACCCATTTCCTTAGTAACAATGATTTGTTTATCCCTTGGGCGTACGCTTTCCGGGTTAGTCACTACTTTGCCTGAAGTACCAATTCAACGCTTTAAGGAGCTCTTTTGGCGATCAGAAGCAGCGTCGTTTTGGGTTGGATGGGAAAGGGAAAGAGAAAGCGAAAGGACAATTAGCGCTTCCGAATTTGACGGGGGGGTAGGGTGCAGGACCCCCTGAACAAAATCATCATGAACCTTCCAAAGAAAGGCGCGAATCCAACATGAGTTTCTTGGGTTCCATCTATGGGCAAGTCAGTTTCCCAGATCTCCGTGGAAAAACTGTGAACCTGTTGTTGACAAGTGATTTTTAAAAGGCAACCCCCCTACGAAGAATTAAAAGGCAACCCCCCTCCAAAGAAAACAGATGAAACGATTGGGGCCCACCCCAGCGGAGGTCTGGATTTTCATGGACAAAGGGGGAACCAGTATGTTATGAAACCCTGCAGGCTCCTCTAGGAGGTGTCCCTTTTATTGTCAAAGTGGGGCAAAATATGATTTAAACACCACCTTCACAGGAAATCGTCGTCATAACCAGTGGCTTAAACATGTTTAAACCAATGGGTAGCCCCACCCTATTTATTGCACGGCCCAAATATGGCCATGGGTCAAATCCAAATCGTACCCCCAGTGAACATCTCAATCCCCACTAAAATAGGTTCTAAAATGGGTGGTGAATTCATATTTATTGGTGTGGGCCAACATTAAACCACTAGGGGCCCGCAGGTTTTAGTCCATGCTTCCATTTACTACGCCTCCATTTTGGGGTTACCCTATTTTTGACAGCCACCGCCATATGGCAACTTGCGGCTCTTCGGGCCTAGGCCTGGCCTAACCAAAGCCCGGGCCTAAGGCAGGCGCTCGAGCCGCTCGAGTCGCTCGACCGGGTCGAGGCCGCGGCCCGGACAAGCCCAGCCACTCCTTGAGCCTGGGGGCCGCGTCGCTGGCGTCCCCGCCTCAGCCGACGGCTTCAGAAACCCAGCGCCAAGTCCCTGTGGGTGCTGTAGATCCCCCAGCAAAAAGTTTAACCTTTTGCTGGGTAAAGGGAAATATGAGGGGAATCCAAAAAGTTAAAGTCTAAAGATCCAACCCAATAGCAGTAGAGCTGTGGGGCTTTTGGTTTTGCTTTTGAAACCAATCAGCTGGTTACATCCCAAGGCTTCCAAAGACCCCTTGTTAAACTGGGTTGTTGCTGACAAAAACCCTGCTTCACCAGTTAAAAGGTGTCCTTTTGTAGGTGGGTGAAATGGGGTTATGGACCTCCCAGGCATTCTAAAATACAACACTTGGCTTCCATTTGGTTTCCCTCATTTTTTTCGACCTCCATTTGGGTGTCTTTTTGGCCTCAAACCTTGTACCCTCAAAAGACCACGTGGGGCCTCTGCAACCACGCCCTCGGCTTCGTGGCCGCTGTCCCACAAAGCTTGACGGCCAGTGGCGAGAAACCCCACCAGTTCCGAAATAGAAATAAGCCCACAGCCGCACCATCAAGTCGATTCCTGTTTTGTGTGTGGTGCCCCTTTTCGGGTTGTACTCGCGTCCGGAGGGGCCACAGGAAACGTCCTAAGCTTGCCAAAACGTTTCTACAGGGAAGCCTACACATGGCATTCTGCAACCAATACTTTGCTGCAATTGTCTCAGTGACCAACAAACACATGGTCTTGCAAAAAACCAAAGGCACCCCCATGTTGGAGGTGCTCAACTTCAAACACACCCGGCTCGCTCCCAGTTGCCTCTTTCTCTGAGCACCGGGCATGGCGTAGCCTGCGGGCCCAAACTACAAGTGGGAAAAGGAACGGGAAGCCTTGGGACAGGTTTGGAGGAGGCATCAACCACTTCCGGTGGAAACCTAAAGTATGGGAGGCGCGGGTTGTTCGAGGGACTTGTTTTTTGGTGTTGAGGGGCAAGCCCAAGGACAACCACCATTTTGGGGTCCCCTAAAAGAAGAAACGCCCACATGTTCCGACATGTTGCAAAAAAATCGGCACCAAAAATGGACCCCTTGCCACAGGGGCCCAAAGTCTTAGCAACTCTCCTGCCTGCTTTTGTGGATTGAATTGAAGGGGGTCCATCGCCCTCCAGGCGCCAAGTCTTCGATGGCACCTCTGGGAACTGCGCCCTCGAAACATTACCTGCTATGGAAACTCACTGCAGCTCGACCCAACAAGTGATGGCTTCATATCCAGGATACATTCCAATGAGCTTCGCGAGGAGCTGCAAGTGCTTGAAACTGGCGGCGTGCATCCTACGAGCCAATCCCACGAAAGAGAGCTTCTGAATGGAACCCCATGGTTGAAAAGAACCATGGTTGGAAGCAACCCAGAGAAGAAATCAAACTGGGTCTTCTGAAAAAAAAAAAAGAAACGACAAAAACAAACAGAGAAAAAGCAACTACAAAAACAAACAAACAAAAGTTATCCTCAAAACCCTGGACCCCTGAAATGGGGGGCGGATTCGGATTTTCCGCCACCTTCTCAGGTCCGGGCCTCCGGTGCGGGCGGCGGCACAGTGGGGGGCGTCACCTGAGACGGGCGCCGAGAACGGATCACTGGGGGGGGGGTGCAAGCGGAACTGTCCCACCCGCGGTACCCGAAAAACCAGGTTCCCGACAGTTTTACGGGTAAAACGGTCTTCTTTACTGGTGCATCCAGGTTCCACTTGGTTGCAACCAGGTACCAAAAAGAACCTGGATGTACCAGTAAGACGAAGAACTGTCCAACCCTCGGTAAGAACGTGGCAACAGTGAAGACAAGCAATATCAAGCTGGTGACTTAGGGTGGATGGTCCACACCTCGTGGACAAGTACAAAGGTTCCTAAGGAAGCCGTTGGACTCTTTTGCCCCTTGGAACTTTTCGTGAAAGAGCGAGTGCTGGTCCATCCATCGGAAGCAACGCATCTTCTGAATCCCCAAGGTGGAATCAACCATGACAATGATGTTGACCGCACATGCGCATGAAGGGGTGGGCAACAAAGACAGTTGAAGCGTACCCAAGGGGTTGCTTTGAAACTGAGAAGGGGTTACCTGGGAGTACATGTACCATGACTAAGTTGGGGTACCAGTACATCTGGTAACTAAGAAAGTGGTGGTGGACATCATGCGATTGGCACAAAAGGTTCAGTTTCCTAGACACAAACGGCCAGGGACGGCTGGCTCCAAACAACCCACTGAAAACTAGAGTGACTACGGAATGCTGGGGGCAAATCCAGCCCGATTTTCCCAACTCCAACTCCAAATGGCCATGGGTCAAAACCCCGTACCCCCAGTGAACATCCCAATCCAACCACAAAAATAGGTTCTGAACATGGGTGGTGAATTCACCTACCAACCAAAATGGGATCCCCAAACGGTTTTGGACCCATGGCCAACTCAGTCCCGGAAGGTGACCTTTTGGAACAGGTGGGCCCTGGTAAAAACGGAATCGAACCGATCCAAACCGGTGGGGCAAACCTGTCCAAAGAATTGTTCGCCGATGCAGCGGTGAAAAAAGTCCCGGGAGCCCTCCAAAACGGGGAGCTCGTCCTTTTTGCCTCGCCCTTAACACCGCAAAAAAAGACAAGGGCACCAACTCAAAAAAGTGGGGGGGGGGACACACCGCCCAAAAAAAGGCACACCAACTCAAAAAAGTGGGGGGACACACCGCCAAAAAAAGGGCACATCAACTCCAAAAAAAAGTGGGGACACACCCAGTCTCAGTCATCCGGGATGGATGCGCGCGAAAGTTCCGGAGAAGAACATTTTCTCGGAGGCCGGGCCATGAAGACGTAGGGCTTCCTGACGCCTGGGATTGAGAGGACTGGGGGATCGATCCCATGGATCCTCCATCTCTCACTGGTGGGACCCAAAAAACAAAAAGAGCTGCCATCTGCAATCTTGCAGAGGCCAAGCTAAATGGTTCCTAAGTTCCAAGGGCAAACGGGTTGGGAAAATGCACGGTGGTAGATTGTGACACAGGCAACTGGGGCCATCGATGTTCGATCAACTATGAACCAGAGGAAGCCAAGGAAACGAAAGGAAACCAAAGGAAACCAAAGGAAACCAAAAAAAAACAAAAGGAGCCAAAGGAACCAAAGGAACCAAAGGAGCCAATATTCGATCCTTGCGGTTTGGTCAAGACTTCGGAATCCTGAACCACTTTGACTGAACTGAGGGCGCGACAAGACTTCGGTGGCGTATATATTTTTTAGGTGCCATGGATTGCCAAGGTTGGAACCATGGTACGGCTCCAATGGCTTTGACATATTGCAAGTAAGCCAACCACAAACCACGGGATTTTATATTGGGTGTCCATTGCTCCCTACTTGCCATATTAATCCACCGCAACCAATGTTTAACCATGGCTCCTGTTGGTTCTTTCGGGAAAACCGTGGGTTGGTGAAACCGATTGCTCGGAGAAGGCTTTGGTGCTTTCCGATTTCACCGAGACGTTGGCTCCTCAAAAGTTGCCAGACTAAGCCGTGGAACTTGGCACCAAGGATCTCCGCACCGCTTAGGAAGGTTTCGTTCCAGGTTCCTTTTGGCGCGAATCACCGGAAGTTGCCGAGAGTTTGAGACTGGTTTCAGGGATAGCAAGAGAGTTTGGTACTTTCGCTGAAGCGCAAGCCCGGAGTAATCTGGTTCCAGTCCAAAAGTGATTTCCGCGCTAAACTTTCACTAAAGCAAGGGACACCCATTGCTTGATCCGGGGTTGCCATTTCGGGGCGGTTGCTTCGCAGGAATCCACGGGGCAGAGGTCCAAGGCTTCACAGAACCGTCAGTGACAGACCCATTTTTCCCAAAAAAAACTTCGTTTGCTAAACGGAAACCCAACCACCAAACCACCTAAAAATCACTAAAAACCAAAGTTGAACCGGACGATTCGCTGGGAACCTCCGAGTTTTCAGGCTTTGGGGACTTTGCCAACGTCATGGCCTTGCCGCGTCCAGGTCCCGGCGTTGTCCAAAACGTCGCCAACGTTCCTAGGGGTACCTTCCCCATTCATTCCAGGGATCCTTCTTCCTCTAAAACCAGGGAAAACGGATCCGGCTGTTGAAAAGAACGATGGTTGAGAAGAATGGACAAGGAATCAACCCATACAAAAAAGAACGATGGTCGAAAAGAACGATGGTTGGAATCAACCCATAGCCGAAAAGGGGGGAAATAAAAAAAACAAAAACAAAAAGCATACATACATATATATATATATATGTATACATGAACCGGGGTTTTTCTGAAAACCCTGGAAGCATCTGGGCATCCGGCTGGACGTGTCCGCCAGCACCGTCGGGGCTTCGCCCAGCGCCTAGGCTTATAGAGAAAAATGGGATTCGGGACCCGATTTCGCTTAAAAAAACCGAGGAGAAAAACCCCCTGGCCAACCCTTGGGCGCACAAATCGCCCTGTGAAAAGACACAATTTCAGCGGGTAGTTATTACTCACATCCTGAGTGGATTGGCCCAAACAGGATCAAACTCTCTGTTCGCCACGTTGCCCGTCTTACGGGTCCCGTAAAGTGGTGGGTTCGCATGGGAAACCCAGAAGAAAACCACCTTGTGGCTCTGGTAGGTTTGGGGATCTCTATAGGGTAACCCCACGCTTGATAAAAATATTCAACCCAGCCCTATCAATGCATATGTATTGAAGTCCAAGCTCCAAAACGACTTCCCCTCTTTTACTGTTCCTGAGTGGATGGGCTACTAAAAAAAGTTCCAAACTTGTGGTTTGCCCCAAACATGTCCACTAAAATGGTCTAAACCCATACAGAGCTTGAGGTCCAGGAACTCAGGGAGTGACTTCTCTTTTTTGAGTGGGTATGGTGGCCTTGGAGGTTTGAAACTGGATCCGGCCATGGCACGAAGCAGAGTGAGTCAACACGCGGCAGCGTTTCAACACAGTCGCATGTGTCAACAACTTCAAAGCCAAAGCCATGAGGGTATTTTTCATTTCAAAGGACCATAAATGGTGATACGGTTCAAACAACCTCCTGCTTCTTCTGTCAAAGGGAACTAGGGTTGGTTGCTGTTCTCGCTGTTTTTTTTTTGCCGGGGTTGGGCTTGCAGTTTACACACATTCACCTGTAACACATTCGTTCAAACAACCTCCTTCTTGTTATTTGTTTTGAAAAGCCAGGGGTTTGTTTTTCTTGTGGCCTGGTCGGTCTTTGTCCCAAGTCTTTCGCCCAACTCTTCCCTTAGGCCCCTCGCCGTGGTGAGCGCAGTCTTCAGCAAAGTCTTCAGAGAGCCGCTGCCACCCACCCTGAGCTCAGCGAGCTGCGAGCTGATCGCTGGGTTTGGGCTTGGTTGACGTTGAAGGGGAGCAAAAACTCTCAAATTTTAGCAGTTAAGTGGTTGGATTTCAACCACTAAACCACAATAAGCAAAAATGTAAAATGTTTCCCAACAACAACCATGTGGGAATGGTTTGTTGGCCTCCTTTGGATTTCCGGGAATCAAACGAAACAAACGAAGGGTCCACCATTTCATAGCAACACCAAGACTGGTGTTGGGCCTAGGAGCCGAAAAACTGGTGACCAAGGAACAGGGATGAGATATTCAGCTCAGATTGGTTCAGCTAGAAGTCGACAAAGCAAACAATGCGTTAGATTATTCTTTATTTACAGGAATATGTGGACTAAATTCCAGCAATAATGATAACCAATGTGTCACTTAATATGAGTCAACCCAGTTTGGGTCGACACTTGCGCTCTCGGTCTTGAGGCTAAAAATGGGGAATCTCGGAATCGATTTTCCCCCGATCTCAAGCTGGCCCTTCGCAAGAGGGGGGACTCCATTCTTGGCGCCGGACGACAGGAAGACGGCCTGGTATCGGATGGTGTAGGTGATGAGGCTGGTGTTGTAAGTGCCTGGGAGAGAACCCCCAAGCTCCAAACGAATGTTGGCCCCATGTTCATCCACCCCCAGTTTTTTTCAAGGGGGGCGTCCTCCCCGTTGATTAATATCCTTGCCATCCTGGGTGGCAACAAACAAATCTACATCGGAGAAAGCAAGGCCCACTGGAATTCCCCACAGGAAACCCGCATTGGACAGCAAATCCCATCCAAACCAGCAGCATCAGGTTCATGCGTAGTGCCGGTATGTGTGGAGCCAGCATGTTGGGCTCATTTCGAAGACGCTTTCAACCGTCCATTCAATTTCAAGGGGTAGAAGTTAGAGCTACGAGCCCAGCTGGCGAGGTACAACCAGATCGGATGCTCGAAGCACCGCGAAGAGCCGCACTCCGGAGCCGCGGCAGAGGGGCGTTCTCCGGAAAAAACTGCGGGCGGCGGATCGCGGTCTGACCCGGCGGAAAGTGAAAAAAGGGGGGAAAAAAAGGAGAAGGAAAAAAAAGAGGAAAACACGAGTAAGAAGCAAAAAACGATGCCAACAGCTGCGGAACAAGAAGGAGGAAGCCCGCTGACAGGGGGCTGCGGAAAAAGAAGGACGACAAGAACACGGTGTAGGTTCCCAACTATCTTCAAGGGGTGTGCTTGTTTTGCACTTCTTGTTGATGCTCGGACATTACCCGTTTTGGGGATGAGTTTAAAGGGAAGCCAAACCACCCATTTTGAGGCTTCCCTATTTAGAGACAAACCCAAACAACTCTTGCTTCAACACCCTTGGCCCTTCGAACGAGCAAACATGTTTTTCCGGGGCTTGGTTTTTTCAACAGGCGCTTCTGTTTTTTGTTTTGTTCTTTTCTCAGTGGTGTTTCTCCAATTGCTCCAAGAAAAGCACCCAGCAAAGCGCCGCGCCGGAACCCTCCCCCCCGACCCCGACAGCGCCCCCCCCCCCCGATTCTCAGCCCACCACCCAGCTCCACCCAAGGGCAGGAGCCGCTGAGGCGCCTCCGCGACTGGAACGCCAACAAAACCAAAAAGTGGGTGGCATGGCCCTGGGTCCCTTTCCTGGGTGCCCAAAAGTGGGACCCAACTTTTTGGAGATTCTTTGTATTTATTGTCCCTTTCTTGGGGTCCATTGGCGTGTCTTTTTTCCCTAGCAGACTCCCCAAAATGGCTTCGGGTTGTCCGTGTCCGTGTTCCAAGTGGTGTCCCTTTGACACCAACCCAAAAGGAGTACCAACTCCAAAACAGACACACCGAGACTCACTTCCTGAGTTGATGGTTCGAAAAACATCGAACTTGTTGCTTGCCACTCACATCCTGGATCGCCAGTTGCTGTTTCTTTTCTTCCCCATGCACTTTACCATCCAAAAACCAGCAACAATGACTGAAACAAGCAACTTGGCTCTCCAGGATGGTCCAAACCCAAAAAGTGACCAAAGCCCAGGGCTTCAGGACGTGAGGACATGTACCCAGCGGCACCAAACACGCCCAAATCGGACTCCCCTGACCCCATTGGGAGGCCCTGCCACTTGGGATATTTTTGGGGCGGCCGCAGACGAAATGACTCCGCACTTGGCATTTGCGCCCCTTGCAGTACCTTTGTCCATGAATTTGTTTTGTCAAAGAGCCCTCGCTTCTTTGACGCAAACTCGCCCATCTTCCAGCCGCGCCTGGAAACGTCTTCCAAGCTCGTCGGGGACGGCAACTCCTCTCTCCTGTCAGGCGACTAAACCCTGGCTGAAGTCAGTAATGGCTGAGTGTCCCATTCTGAGTATTTCTCACGTTCAAAAGTGTCCATGCTCATCGCCGTTAGGGTTGAGAATGTCACTCTCACAAAAACATGCCGCTGGACGTTTACTTCTGTTTGAGGTTTGGCATCGAGAGGTGGTTTCGCCGCTTGACAGTTGGGGATTCAATCCCCTTGTTGAAACCACCTTCAATCGGTTTCTCAGGAGAGTTCATCCATGGCAGGTCTTGCAAACAGAAGACCACCGCCGCCTTTTTGGCCATGGCAACTGGTTGCTCAATCAAACTTGGCAACAAGCCCTGCAGGACATAGACTCTGCGAAACCTGCCACCCAAATCTGTTGCAATTGTCTGCCTTTCCGCATCGGATTGTTGGGTGTCTCTCAGAACCCCTCCGTGTGCCAAGCAGTTGTTTTTTGAGCCGTCCAGAAGGGCGTTCCCTTTAAGATAGACCCAAATTTTGCCAACCGCTGGAAACAAACCGCCTGCGACCATCTCGGAATTCCTTCAGAAATACATCCCAAACCAAGGCAGAGATCCAGTTGCCCTACACGAGCTACGAGTGAGGCGTTGTCTTTGCAGCGGCTCACGCTGAGAAGCAAATTGTGGAGGTTTGACTCCTCCTTGGATCGCCTTGTCACAGCTTGCGTTCCATGAGAGGCAATCCTCTCCACATGTACATAAACATGTGTATGCATATATATATATAAATATGTGTGTATGTGTATGCTAACGAGTGCGTTAACAGGCTCCCTTGAAGATGTTTTCTCTGTCGCTGCACCCTGCCAGCCTTTTACCCACACAAGCAGTCATAAAGGAAAACACTGCCCCTTTCGTGAATGTCTTCCATGCCTCGTAGTGGTTCCCATAGGCGCATGCGCAGCCAGGTGTCTTGAGAGAGCTGGGGGTTCATCCGCCTCATCTCCGGCCGCATGCTCATGTATACCACAGCGCGAACACTATATGAGTAGATGGGTGTACATACCTGCATATATATATATATATATATTTAACCATGCAACTTTGGCAACCGGCAGTGAAAGCCAAACTACCAAGAGCAAAGTCATGAGCGGCAAACTACCAGAGCCGAAGGCGAGCAGGATCTCCCGCAAAAGGCCGTCAGGGAGGCACGGGCTATGTTCCGAACTAACTTGGCAGGTCAAGAAAAGGGCTCTGCATTTTGCTCCACGAAATGGCGCCTGCAAGTGCGCCTGTTGGGATATATAAATAGATAGATAGATTGACAAACAGACAAACAGACAGACACACAGATGAATAGAAAGATAGACAGATAGATAGATAGATAGATACATCGATACATAGATAGGTTGCTAGATGCTGGTGACGTCGCAGGTCGCTTGCGCACGGATAGCAATTTTGCAGAAGAAGCTTTTTGGCAGAGTCACTCAGCATCGCGCAGGGAGGAGGGGGGCTTTGTTGGGGGGGGCTTTGTTGGGGGGGAGGGGGGGGAGTGGGGTATGGTTGCGTTCATGGGATGGTTGCGTTCCTGATGCGCAAGACGCATTGGAAATCCCGCATTGCGGAGACCACGGCCAGTAGTTCGTTCGGCCTGGACACGCCGTGGTTTTGGGAAATACAAGAAGGTGCCGCAGGAGCGGGCAGGTCACCTTAAAAGTTCCGAACCCTGAGCAACCCACAGGTACGTCTTTTTGTGAATCATTCCCGAGCCACAGGCCTGTGAAATGGAAATATTTCAGCATGGTCACCTGGAAACAACTGTTGGTCGAATTGTGCTTTGGCTCAAGTTCCCCTGGCGCTCCTCGAAATACGCGGAGCAAGAGGGAAGAGGCAAAAGAGTGCGGCAAAGCGTTGCCGACATCCACGGTGCAAGTGCAATCATTAAAAGCCTATTCGTGTTGTTTAAATTTGCCCCTGCCCCACTGGCACAGCCGACAGCAACACGTCGGAAGAGACTGCTGGGAACGCAACGCGTTGACAGAAGTTGGCAAAGCTTGAAAATGTTTGCCGTAGGACAGAAAAAGGGCCAGGGTTCACGGGCACAGCGCTGGATCGACGACTTTCAAATTAAGACTTCCGCAGCGGAGCTTTCGTCGGAACAAGGCGCAACAGAATGCCAATGAGTTCCTCTCCTGTGTCAAGAAAGTTGCTCAGGCCAAATAGTTTTTCCAGAGGCCACAAAGACGGCTTTTGCAAACCCCATTGGAAAATGGAGCGCTGAGTGTGTTTCGCGATGTTTAGCGCACAGGCGACTCATGCGCTTCTGGCCTAGTTTTGCCAGATACATACATACCCACCCCGGGCGGCTCCTCTCGAATGCAGCGCTCATCTCTTCAGCCTCGAGAGGAGATGGTTGAAAAACAGCACCCATTTTAAAGCAAAGGGAAAAAGGGGTTTTTAAGCGCAACCGAAGGGAAGCACCTATTCTAGGGCTGCCCAGTTTAGAGAGGCTGGGCCCAGCGCCAATGCCAGACAGCTGAGCCGAAAGAAACACGACCAGCAAATGAGCAGCGCCGAACACTTCGTTGCGCAAAGCGGCACAATGAGTTGCGGACCCTGCGTTGCTTTCGCGGGCGATGTTTCCCACGCTGCACCATTGATCCTTCCAAAAAGGGAATACAACGAAAACTGCGAAAGGGTCGAGTTCTGCTACTTCACTCGTTGCGGTTCGAATGTTCGGACTTTCCTTCCGCCAGAAATCGCCCCCTTCCCTTTCGGGCGCTGCAACATAGGGACCTGTCTGGGCGACGCCTGGCTCAAACCAAAAAAAAAAAAAAGGCGCGCTCGGAGCCAAATCGCGTCACCAACGCCGCCCAGCCCCGGCCGCCTCAAGCTCCAGGCGCCGGGAGGCCTCGGATCCAAATGAAGGGCCGCTCAAGCCGAAGCTCCGAACCAAAAACCGCAGGCATTTGGATGCCCCGAAGCCCTGGATCGCCGGCGATCGGTTGCTTCTTTTTTTTCCATCCTGCGCTTTACCCCCGAAAACCGATCGCAACAGTGACTGAAAAAAGCAAGATCCCAACTTGGCGATCTAGGCAGGGACTGAAGTCCGAAACGCGACTCAAAGGAGTCAGTCAGGAAGGCGGATGACCCTCGCACTAAACCATCCAACTGGATGTTTTGTCCTTCGACCGTTCCCAAAACTCTTGAGAAGCAAGGAAGTGTTACCTTTTGATCCGAAAGGCAAAAGCACACTGACCTGTCAAGAGGGTGTGTGTCCCGTGTTTGCAAGAACCACGGATCCAAATTTCCAAACCATCAATCAAGGGTTATCCCAGTCCCTGTAATTCCCCCTCAACAAAACATTAAAACCAAAAAGAAGCGGCGCTCACCTGCTCACCTGCTCGGGCGTGGGCGGGGCAGGTGCCTGTGACTCCGCACGACAGGGAGTCCAGCTTGATGGGCTCCTGATCGGATTGAGTGAGTCAAACCCGCATGCTGAAACGAGGGACGCCGAGGAGGCAAACCCATCCGGGGCTTGAAAAACAACCTGGGTGGCATAAAAAGTTTGGCCTTCAAACTCTTCAAACAACTTCATGTTGATTTCCTTTCCAGGGATTCGATTCGGATGTAGCAAAGGACTTGGAGTGAGTGATAGAGATAAAAGCCAAGAATTGGGTGAGGGAATAGCGTTGGGGTCTATCTACTGTATGCCTACATATATATATATATATATATATATACATATTTATTATATTTTGGGCATGTTTACTGTCTATCTTTTTATCTCTGTCCTCACCAAATGCTAAAGTATGATGAAACGATGAGGACAAAGAGATTGAAATACATAATGAAATGCTAGCTAATAATCAAAGGAGAAATGAAATGATGAACATACAAGAATACGAACAGTGAACAAAAAAAAAAAGTTTTACAGAGGTTCTAAAAGAGACAATAGAATGAGAGAGCCTGGTGAATAATATCAATTCGCTTCTCACATTACCCTTCAAGTCCTATCACCCTTTCATGCCAGGCTTGGGCCAATGTGTTGTTGCAAAACTTGCCCAAGCCTCAGAATGGATCTTACTGTGGATGGTTGCGAAAATCCCTTTTGCGCTATCTAAGATCTAAGAAATGGCTGTCGTTACACGGGAATCATCATTCCAGGATATTTTAGATGGTGCGAAATTGATTTCGTCCAACAGCAGGTTGGCCTGCAACAGCCTGTACCTCGGCAAATGACTATTCCCAAACTGAGAGGTTAGAATAGTAGGGGAACCCTACTGGGGGAGCACAGGACCATCAGCGCGTTCAAGCCCCAACTGGGCACGCCAAAAAACTGTTCAAAAATGCATGTGCCTTGGTCATGGTTACGGCTCCCTTCCTGGGCGCCTTGACGCTAGGGCCGCGCCTTTCTTTTTCGGGGTGCGCCTTCATTTTGGGGTTCCCTGACAAATAAGAAAAAAGGCGCATCCGACAAAGGCCTACACCGGTCGGAAGACCGAGTTTTGACCATTGTTTCACCTGAGACATGAGAATTGTACCTGTCAATGCATTGGGTTTCGGTGAGTAGCCGAAGCCATTTCCTGGCATTTTGATGAGAATGTCCAGCTTCACTACGGCAGACGACAGCACATATTGACTGTTGCGCAAATAACCCTTTCCAAACCACTGCAGAAAAGAGAAATACACTTAATGGCTTTGTTGGTGGTTGCATCTCCCATCAAACCCTGGATCAGACCAGATTCGGGCACCTGTAACTTGGCCCGCAAGAAAAGGTGTGCGCTCAGAAAACGGTTTGCGGCGCGTCAATTTTGTCTACCCCAAAACCATAAAATAGCAAAGATTTCAGGAGAAGCAAAAAGCAAGAAAAAGATTGGGTCATACAGTTTGGCGGTTTTCTGGGACCCAGGTGTCACTTTGATTCATGGTTCAAGGAGGTGTCACCTCACGCAGCACTCTGCCGTGAAACGCGTGCAGCACGAAGTCGCATCAGATTCGGCCACCTGAAGTTTCTGATGGAGCTTGTGCCGCTCACCTGCAAGTAAACCCGCACAAGCTTTGCTTGAGCGTAGACAAAGCCGCCACTGTCCGTTCCCAACGTCTGAGCCGACGGGAGATATGAGCCCACCTGGGCCTTGGGAGCCTCAAACCTCAACTGGAGTCCTCAAAGCCTCAGCTCGGCCCTTGGCCGTCCAACCTCAACTCCTGACGGCCCAACGCTCGCTTCCCGCGGTGGCAACCTTCGCAGCCCGGGGGAAACCGCGGTTTCCAAAGCTGCGGCGAAGCTCGTGGTCATCTGCAAAGTTTATCAGTCCAGGCATTGAACAATACAGGCCCCACACATACACGCACACAGAGGGGTTCCTCATAAGCCTTTTAAGATCACCCCGAACAATCATCGAAATCAGTGCACGTCAGCCCCAAAAGTGATGCTCCCCCTGGGGAAAAAGAAAGGTTCAACCCGCTTTGGCCTTGGGACGAATGCACAGACTGTGGATGGGCGAAATCCTCCACCACCCAAGAAACCCAAACCCAGGAATGATAATTCCCCTGTAAATGCCAACAACCAACGGTTCCGCATGGGTTCCAAGTGGTGCGAAATGGATTTCGTCCATCCACCGTATCTTCAAATTACCCTACCCTGTACGAATGAATGTACCAACATAGTTCCCCTGAGCAATGTTCATTCATGGTTCATTGATTTTTCTTCGTTCAACTTACCCTGAACATATGTTCCATACTTCTCCACCCTACGAAATGTTTGGAGGAACCACAACCCGCAGCCATCCACCCTGGGATCCGCTGATATCGAGCCCCCAACCCAGCAGTTTGAAGGCCGCCAGTCGTTCATGCACCTCGGAAAACCCGCGAGAAAGGCGCGGTGGCATTGCGCTTGATTATTTCTTCTGGTTTGTTCCTCTTTTTGGTACTTTTATTCGGACTATCATTAGTTGTTGATTGTTTCGTCCTTCGTTCTTCTTCCCTGTTCCTTCTTCCTTCTTCATTCTTCCTTCTCTGTTCTTCATTGTAGCTTATTATTGTTACTGCTCTTATGATTATTAGCTTCTTATTATTCTTCTGACCCTAAACCTAACCCTAAACCCAAACCCTAAAAACCCTAAACCTAAACCCTGAAACCCTAAACCTAAACCCTAAAACCCTAAGCCTAAACCCTAAAAAACCCAAACCTGCTTGCAGAAACCTTCACCCTAAAAACCCTAAACCTAAACCCCAAAAACCCTAAACCTAAACCCTAAAACCCTAAACCAAAACCCTAAAAAACCCCAGACCTGCCTGCTACCCATGCGCTCGTGGTACCACGGGCCCACGTTCTGAAGAGAACGCAGGTCACCACTTGTCAGGTATGGCTGCACGAGTTCTGCTACTTGAGTAGTAAAGGGTGCCATACTTGAACCACGTGCTGGACAAGGGTGGATTCGGGGGTGCCGGCAAACCACGGGGGCTGTGGGTAGTAGTAGTAATAGTAGTAGTAGTAGTAGTAGTAGTAGTAGCAGTAGTCATCGTCGTCGTCGTATAAGTACAAGTACTAGCATTGGTATTTTCAGTATTGGTATTCTCATCATTCTGCCACTTTGGCACGCCTCCGTTCTAACCGCTTGGCTTATGCATGTCTAAAATCGCTCGCCATCAACCACGTGCCAAGTGCATCAGGACATCAGTTTTTGGTCGTCCCCTATCAGGTTGTCGTGGTAATACTGTCGACTATGCAAATGGAAACCACAAATCTCCCGAACTCCCAAAAACAAAAACGGGGCCAAAAGGGGCCAAGGAATTGTGTGAACCAAGGAATTCTGTGAACCCTTGCGGAAAAAAAAAAACAGAAAAAAAGGGGGAAAAGAGAAAAAACAAGCGGGCCCAGCATTCGGCCTGTCACTTGACCACAGCTCTGGGCCCCGGGCATGCTGCCCCCTGCAAAGTTCCGGTCCTGCACGAAGCGCAGGCCTGCGTCCCCACCTGGCAGAAAGCAACTCGGGGTGTTCCGCATATCCGCATGCCCTACCCTTCCTCCCATAAACATAGCATCGGGAGGGTGCCTGGAAGATCAAGTTCCTTTTTACCTGACGCTATGTCAGGTGCCATGTTAGTGGGAGTGAGGGTAAATATTGCGGATCACAACATTCGGTGTCTAGGTGCTCCAGTAGAGAGGTTAGGATAAGGGTATCCTTTTTGCTGTAGTCTGTTTAGTAGGGGAACCCTCCCCCAAAAAAAGGGTGAGAAAGGGCACTACTGGGGGACCTAGGTGTCTTTCCCGTTGATGTAAACTGCTCGCTGGACACCACCGATGTTGGACCCGACTGAAAGGCTGACTGCATGAACCCAAAGTCGTCCCTCTTGTCGTCGCAAAGCAAATAAACCCTTCGCCCACAATCTTCACTGTGTCTTCAGCCTGACTTGGCCGACCTCCGCCAAAATCATGCCCCCCCCCCCCCCATGTCATTAATATGGCTACCCCCAAAGCTTTGGGTGGTGTTCTTCAGTTTCCCTCTAAAACCACCCACAAGAAGAACACAAGCCCATATCAGACTCCCCACAAATGCTACCCCCCACTCCCCACCAATGCGTTCCGCGGCCCTTCCGCTCAGATCCCTTAGGCTCCTGATGGATGAAAAAGGTCCTGCACCGCACCACTTTTGAAACCATGGTTGAAACGGGAGTCCATTTCGCACCGCCTAGCAAACCATGGCTGAAACCGTTGAAACCATGGTTCAACCCATTGCGTTGGTATTTGCAGGGGAATCGAACTCCCTTGGGTTTCTGCACGGCGCGTTGGATGGATTTCGCCTCTATCCACAGGGATTTGGACACCCAAAGTGGACTTCGCTTCCCTTTCGGTTCCCCAAACAAAAACCGACCGCGAGAGTGGTACCCTCCAAGCCACACGCGTGGATGTGTTCGACTTTCTGCTCCCCTTGAAACCAACCAAACGGTTTTTGGTCGAAGGCAAAGGGGCAAAACCCAAAAGGAAATGCTGAAGCCACCCCCGCCCCAAAACAAAACAAGAAAGAAGAAGAAAAAAAACACCCCCCCAAAAAAAAAGTCAAGGGGCAAACCCCCCCCAAAAAAAAAATAAAACAAAAAAGCGGCCTTCCCAAGACTCCTTCCTGCAAATCTGTTTCCTTCCAAACCAACCCAAATCAACCCAAATCGTGCCCCCAGTGAACATGCCAATCCAACCACTACAATGGGTCCTAAAATGGGTGGTGAATTCACCTACCAACCAAAATGGGATCCCAAAACGGTTTTGACAACCACAGCCATGTTGGTTAGCCACTGGTTCTGGTTTCAAGGCAAACCCTTCCTTGTGATGTTCTTCCAGGGGGTCCCAAACGCATTCCCAAAACAACAAAGGAAACATCTTGGTGGCACACGCCCAACAAGCCGCCCAAAAAAAGCCACCGCCGGGGTGTTCTGGGTGTTCTGGGCATCCGGGCCCACTGGCAGGCCGTTGCTGGAGACCTAAAGCCAAAGATCGGAAACTTCCCCTAAAGGAAGGCGGTCCTGTTTAAATTAAACAAACAATGTAATAATAATAATAATAATAATAATAGTAATAATAATAATGATAATAATAGTAATAATAATGATAATAATAATAATAATAATGATAATAATAATAATGATAATAATAAATCACCAAAATGGGGCATGGGCGTATGGTGCCCCTTTTTTCGGGTCCCGACCCCCAAAATGATAGGGGTGTCCTCGTGAGTTCCCTTCCAAAAACAAATCCTTTAAAAAATGCGGGGGGAAAAGCGTCCATGACTGAGAGGATCAGGCGTCCAAGCCCGACATCCTCGCCAGGGCCGAAACCACAAGGATGACTTGCCCCCGGAAAGCGGGTCAATGTTTCCCTTGGGCACCTGTCCATCGGTCGAAAACTCCCTTTGATGACCAACCCCTACAAACGCCTTTTGATGGCACACATAGTACAGATAGACAGCCACCAGTTGGGATTGGCGGAGTCTATTGACCAGCATTCATATCAACCGGCATTCAGCCTGTGAATGGACGAAATCGATTTCGCACCACCTAAGAAGGCCTGGAATGAAGATTGTCCTGCAAATACCAACAAGCAATAGTCTCCCATCATTTCTTAGGCGGTGCGAAATGGATTTCGTCCATCCACAGTAGCGTTTCATGTGGAGCGTGGCCATGAATGTTTTTAGGAAACAGCCTCCAACTTTCCGTGGACATAAATCCCCGTACAAGTGATGTTTATGAACGGATCCCCAATTCAAAACTCACGCCCATGTGCATGGATAGACTCCACTTCGCGCCAGTTGGTACGGTGATGCCCAAATATTGCAAGTAGGGACCAAAGGAAACCCTTAAATTCAACCATGGTTTGTGCTTGGTCTACTTGCACTGTTGAGTTGCCACCACCACAGCTGCTTGATCAGCCAGTCTTAGGGTTTCATAAATCCCCAATCGACTGTTGTCCATCCACACCTCTTCAGCATCAACCCCGCCACGGGGATTGGATTGACCCGCATGCAGAGCTGGACAAAAAGTTCCGTCTCGGGGCTAACAGAGCTGGGCAATTGAAAACCTGTAGCTTTCTAGGGGTAACTTCCATTTCCATTCTTTCCAGGGATCCGGAGCTTTCTAGAAACCAAAAAGCCCTTGGGAAATGGATCTGGTTTTTGGGGAATCAACCCCTAGAAGCTTCCTCTACATGGTCAGGAGCTTTGAACGTAAAGGATTTCTTTGTGCGAGCACAAGTCCAAGCATGCTGTGGATGAACAATCTGCACCAGGTGGCATGAATAATCCCATACATGCTGGGATAAACCACCTACCAAGAAAAAATCCACCAAGCATAGACCTTGCCTGAATGACACATAATGGCTCGCACTTCAGATACGGGAAGTCCAAACAGCGCTCATAGATTCAGCTCTCCCTGGAGCCGGAAGTGCGTGCAAAAACACACATGTGGGAGTCTCCCAAATAAATAGTTGGCTGTCTTGTTTTCCTTTGAACCAACTTCAAAGATGGGCCCATGTTCAGATACCCCAAATGTGGGCAAAACCCCTCTCGGTGGTGTCTCTAAGAGCGCCATCGTTCGTTGATTTGACCGTCTGTTTTTACCTCTTTGTTCTTAGGTACAAACTCAAACATTGCTTCAAAGGCTTGTTGAGGTCGGCTTTCAGCGCCAGCCTCCAAGTCAGTTTGAGAACCTCTCCCAAGACTTGAGGGCCCGGGACATCGCACGAACGAACCACCTGACAGAAAAGTCGAAATCCTGCACCAGTTGGTTGTGATGCAGCATATCATACTGTGGATGGACGAAATCCGTTTCGCACCACATAAGACACCCTACATGGATGCGCCCAACGTAAATACCAACAAACGCTATGATTTCAACCATGGTTTCTTAGGTCGTGCGAAAAGGGATTGTGCACCCATCCAAAGTCGGGATTCATTCATGCCAACTGCTCTGGGCTGTTCTCAGATCCCCTGCTAAAAGTTTCACTTTTACTGGGCAAATTACCACTAAACCAACGAGAAAAAAATATGTATTAAAAAAAGAAGAAACAAAACAAAACAAAAAAACGAGGACAAAAAAACCCACGCAACAACAAAAACCTAAGGAACCGGCTCCAGGAGCCATCCACCTTTTTTGCCCAGATGTTTGGTTTCCGGAGCTGGGGCCGCCAGCCCACATGTAGGGGGCCAAGCGCGTCTGACAGAGCCTCGGCGGCTGGCGGCGCTTCCCGAACACAGCTCACCCAAGGAGACCCAGCCGAAATGCCGGGTGTCCGAGCCCCGAGCCCCTGTTTGGAGCCAAAAAAGTGGCAGTTTCAGTGCCGCAGTCATGTCCCTTCTTGGAGCCGAAAAAAGTGGCAGTTAAAAAGTGGGGTAACCAGGGGCAAGTTGAAACTGAAGGGGAAGTCTGGTGACAGCTGAATGACCCTTTTGAATGAAACTTGAAATGGGCGGTGTTTTCTGTTGCTGTTCTTTTTCCGCTTTTTTTTTCTCCGGGGGACTTGTTGGTGATTCACGTCCCCCACGTGGCTGCGAAGTCGGTCCGTCTACTTGGGTCTGGAAGGAAGCGCTAAGTATTGACACCGGAGATATGAAATTGCCGACTTGGGACAAGCTACTGGCTGTGCCGTTGTTTGCGGGTTCTCAATTCAAACCCCAATGGTAGTCCACCCATCTAAGCCTCTGTAAACCCTGTTCGCTATTTGGTTTGTTTGCGGAAGCCGGAGGGAACCCATCTGGGGAAGCTGCCCGTGAGACAAAACCCCAATGCTCCACCCAAAGCCTTCAGCCCTGGACTTCTCCTTGTCCAGCCTCGACTTATCTTGGGGTGATCCCTGATGTTTCCTGCTTGCAATACTGAGTTGGCATCCCCAAAGCACCGCTTGGTTCATGAATTCGCACGTCCTTAAGTGGGTATGGGTCAAATTACACCACCAGACGACTGCAGGTTTTACACCATTTTCCCATTTACCAGGGTTCCATTTTGGGCCCCTATTTTTGACCCCAAGCCAAACGCAGAACTCTGGGAGCCCGGCGTGTCTGAAAACAGCTCCACCTCGCACACCCGCCAGCAGTTCGCCTCGCACTCCGACTCCGCGGAGGAAATTGATTTCTGTGCCACGGATTGAGGGTTGCAGACAAGGGCTAGCCAGGGGTAATGTTAACCCCGGATTAATAAACCCCTGGTTGATTAATAGGAGGGTGTCCCCGTTTAGGGAACACCCCCCTAATAGTGGGACGGGTTTTTTAATCCTGGGTGAACATTATATGGCCATGGGTGAAAATCCCTACCCCAAAATGGTACCATGGGTTTTGACCCACAGCCATATCAGTCCAAAAACCACCTGCTTTGCAAGCAAGTCCTCTAAATCAGTGCGGAGAGGACTGGGATGGACAAAATCCGGTTCGCACCACCTAAGAAACCTGGAATGATGATTTCTCTGTAACATCAACGAACAACGGTTTCCCATGGCTTCAAAGTGGTGCAGGATTGCGTCCATCCAGAGTATGGACACAATGCGCCTTCTTTCTTTTGGCAAGACATGTGTGTCTGTAGTAACGATCGTTGTTATGACGGTAACCTTTGGAACCGTTTGTGCAAGGGTCCCTGGTTCGACACAAACAACCACATGGATTGAACAACGAGAACCAAAGCAAAGAGTTGCGATCCTTTTTCTGGCCAAGCTTGTAATAATGCAGCAGATTTCCTCTTGCGTTTCCACGTGCTTTAGAATTTTTGACCTTCTTGCGGATGCAACTTGGGAAACAAAGCTCACCCGGTTGGATGGCTCCGATCTTTGGGTGTTCCACATGGGAGAAGACAACTTGTGTTGGACCGGATGTGGGAAAGTGGGGCAACATGACACCCAACAGAACCGGGGCCCCCAAGCCCTTTCCATATTCCTCCAGTTCGATCGCTCGGTCAATGCGGGCCCCAAAAAGGGACTCAGAGGACCATACCCGTAACTTGTGAAGAGGTTAGACCATCCCAAAAAAACGTAACGCCCGAATCAACCTGGCAGTTCAAGTGGGGAGAACGCCCCTCAACCCTAACACCCAGGTGTTTTATTTCAACCAACCAACCCAACATCTCTGTCTAGCCAAATTCCGAAAAAAAATCACCGTGTCAAAAAACCAACTCTCAACACCTCCGTGTGCCACCCCAAGTTCGGGGGGAAAAGAAGAAGAAAAAGAAAGAAAGAGGAAAACCACTTGAACCTACCCCCAAGCCCCTGGGTAGATTCCCTTTGGGCGCCCTGCGCCCGACACGTTGGCCACAGGCTCCGAGATGTTGGTCACCACCCACACCACGGCCTCGCCGCGAGATCGCCCTTCTTCGTTGCAGTTGGCCCCTCTGCAACACGCCTAACCGGTATCAGGAAACCATCAAAAACCCACGGAAAACAGCCTCTACAAAAGGTGTTACGGTACTGTCGATGGACGAAATGTCCAATTCGCACCATGTAAGAAGCCCTGGAATGAGTCGATTCCCCGGTAAATACCAACGAACAATGGGTTCAACCATGGTTTGAAGTGGTGCAGGATATCGTCCATCCGCAGTATCACTTTGTTCTGGGTATGGAAAACCCACAAGGAGTCCACCTAACAGTTGTCCGGTCCAAAAATCCGTTACCAAGTAGCCACAAAGCTTTGTTTGGTGTGGGTTGCCACTGTGTGTGGTTGGTCTACTTGCTTTGCATTCCGTGGTTGACCAACCCAGGGGCAGCAACAGAAACAAACAAGCGCTTCCCAGCCATACGAGGGATGAACCTACTGTGGATGGACGAAATCCTGCACGCACTAAGAAACCCTGGAATGATGATTCCCCTGTAAATACCAACGGACAATGGTTTCCCATGGTTTCCTAGGTGGTGCAGGATTTCGTCCATCTGAGGGATGAACCTGCCAACTGGTGCAGGACTTTGTCCATCCATTGGGGGGTCCAGGGCCATCAACTCAAACACGATCGTCACCTTTATTGATGCTGGACAGAATCGAGTTCGCACAAGTTGCTCGGTGGTGTGACCCCAGTATTCATGGGTTGCCATCCATGCCTGGCGGGTTTTGTCCAAACACAGGGGGTGCGGGGCCATCTCAACGCAAGCATGTTTGGGCGACCAGCGGCCTTTGGGAGCAAAAATGGTGCAATTCCAAAGATCGCATGCTTCCCTCCAGCCTCTTTGTGGGAGAAGACGCCAAAACCACCCACCCAGCCAAATGGGTCTGGCTCAAGCTGAAAGAGCCAGGGCAACCGCAGGATTTAGTTTTTGGCTCCATTTACCAAGGTGCCAGTGTCAGGGATCCTTACATTATACACCTGAACATTGCCTTGTAAATGGTGGTGTCCCTTTATTTTGGTGGAAAAAGCCATGTTTCAAATGGGCAAGATGTATCTTTTAAGGAGCCCTGCAGTGTGGTACCACGTTTTTTTAGCCAAAGCCAAATGGAGTTTCAGGAAAACCTCCACTTCTGCCCAGGCCCAAAACCCCTTTCTACGATGACGCGGCAACCGTTTCGCCGTTTCGCCCGGAAAAGACCGCCCGGAAAAGGAATCTCAAGTTATGATCCGATTCCCACGGCAAGTACCAAGGAACGTGTTGGTGTCAAATACCGCGGATGAACGAAATCCATTTCGCACAACTTTGAAATCATGGGGAAACCGCGGGGAATCATCATTCCAGGGTTTCTTAGCTGGTGCGAGGAGATTTCATCCATCCACAGTGCAGGGATCTCGAAACAGCTCCAAGTTGCTCCCGCTCGATGGAATTGATCGGAGTCAAAACTGACCAACGGAAACCGTTCGCAGCCTCTCATTTTGAAACCATTTGGCAAAGCTGCGCCCCATATCTCCATATTTCCATGAGTCAAAATCCAAATCGGTTATCCCCCAGTGAACATCCCAATCCCCACTAAAATAGGTCCTAAAACGGGTGGTGAATTCACCTACCAACCAAAATGGGATACCATTGGTCTTGACAACCACAGCCATCTCTCCGCTTCAACGGTTGAAATCTCCTTGAAGCCCTGGGCCGCGTTTTTCTTTTTTTTTTTCTTCCGGGACCGGGAGCTTTTCAGCTTTCCGCCTGCATGGGCAGCAAGATGGGATAGAAGACGTGGGTCGTGCCTGTGAAGCAGGCGACCTGACAGGCGCGAAGTCTGCGGCAAAATGGGCTCGGGTCAAAAATCGGGTCACCCCAACATGGCTTGGGACCTCTCGGTTGCTTTCTGCGAAGCCCTGCTAAAAGTGACCAACTACTTAGTGGTTTGCTTCGGGAAATCCATGGGGCAAAAAGTTGTTCAGTCCCAACAGCCCTCGGCAAAATTTTCACCAAGGCCGCTGGGTAAATGGACCGACCCACGGACTAGAACCTGCGGTCCGATTCCTGGTGGTTTTTAGTTTTGACCCATGCCCAAAATGGGCTCTGAAGAGGCAGCAGTCTAAGACTCGGGCCACGAAAATCTTCGGGCTGCCTGGATTTCCGGGGGGGGGGGGGGGAAAAATGCTGAGCAGTTGACTGGTGGTTTCCGATTGCAACGATCGGTGTCCACTTTGGGAGGCTTCCTTTAAAAGGAAATGGCTCGGACATCCTGAAGAAAGGAGATTGCCAAAGAACAACAAGGGTTGCCGTGTCATGCAACTTCCATGGATGTCAATCCTCTTCCCATGCCCGACTCCCTAAGTAACATGGAAACCAACAATTGGGTTCCGCAAAACGAGGCTTGGGCCTCTTGGGTTGCATTTGAGTCACAATCAAAACCTGGTACAAAAATGGTGAACCCAGAAAATATCCCTGTGGGGGTGTCTTTTGCGAGGATACCCTTCTTTTTGGGGGTTGGTGGATTCATCTATCTTTTTTGAGGGAGTTCCCCTATTACTATTATTATTATTATTATTATTATTATTATTATTATTATTATTATTATTATTATTATTATTATTATTATTATTATTATCGTTATTATTATTATTATTATTATTATTATTATTATTATTATTATTATTATTATTATTATTATTATTATTATTATTATTATTATTATTATTATTATTTTTATTATTTGTTATTATTAATATTATGTTTATCATTATTATCATGATCATTACTATTATTATTATGTCCATTTTTGAAATTGTGTTTAAATGTTGGTTGTTTTATTTAAAAAAAAAAAAAAAAAAAAAAAAAAAATCATACACCTGAACATTGCCTTGTAACAAATGGTTTCCCTTTATTTTGGCGTTGAAAAGGCAACATGTTTCAACTGGTCGCAAACTGAATATTTCTTTCAAGGAGCCCTGAAAAAGTTCACCCCCAAGTTACTCCGCAGGAGTACAGCTCGAAGCCAAGTTGTGCCACCCACTCAGAAAACCTCCACGGATCCGAAGCCGAGTGCTTCCCAACGCGGGGCAGTTTTCTTTTTCTGCGGGGCAAGCTGTTCCGGAGAAGGGCGACGGTTCGGTCCGTTTCTGCAAGATCCCCCCCCTCCTCTTAAGAGTCAGGGGAGGGGGGCGGTGCGGCCAAACCGGTGCCCTGGTTTTCTTCCCTTTTCGGGTCCGCACAAAAGGGAAAGTGGGGAGCAATGGAAATTCGGGGATCGCCCCTCACCCAGGTTCAAGTTGCGGGCGGGGATACTGCGCGCAGGGCTCGGCTCGGGCCCCGGCCACAAAAACGAAGAAGAACACCACGCAGCGGCACTGGGCGGCGGCGAAGGGCGGGTTGACGCTGGCTTGTTTGGGCCCAAACTGAGTCCAACTGATACAAACAACGAGTTGAGAACGTGGTGGTGGCACTAACTGGTGGGGTTTCCCAAACAGAAAACGAGCGTGAAAATCTGAAAGTTCTTAAAGGTCCAAACAGTTGACCAGGTCTTACTGCCATAACCCCAACCAGAACTCAGATCCCTAGCTCCGCAAGGCTCCCTCCTCAAAACCACATTTGGACCCCCCCAGCTCCGGACCAAGCACCAGCTATTAGGCTCGGATAAGCAGCCCGTGGATCGGAGCCCAAAGACCCCAACACATCTGCATGCCCAAGGCTATGTTCTTCCATCCCCAAGTCAAGGTATTCATGGCGTCTGCAAAGTGGATCCTATCTTTACCTGCAAAAACCAACCATCTGGGAACACAACACGAGGTTCCCAGTGTCTAGTTGTCATGGGCAAGAGGGTGTTTTGCATGAACCAAAAA
This sequence comes from Effrenium voratum, assembly GCA_963377175.1. Lineage (NCBI taxonomy): Eukaryota > Dinophyceae > Suessiales > Symbiodiniaceae > Effrenium > Effrenium voratum. The sequence goes on along the minus strand of CAUJNA010003544.1, from coordinate 135,195 downwards.
TAACAGAGAGGCAAAAGCATAGGTGTATTTTTTTTTGTGAGTCTTGGCACCCGTTAGGGAAAACAAAAACAAGGCTTAGGCCGGAGACAAGCCAGATCCCATGTGGAGGGTCGTTGGTTTGGGGAATAAGTGTTGGTTGGTTCAACCAAGGTGTTCAGAAGAGTGGGCCCTGGCTGTCTTGGAGAAAAGCTGGGCCCCAACTTCGCCGCACAAACCAATGGAGGGTCATCCGGGCTTATCCTTGGCTTATCCTTGGGCTGGATGGCACAAAAAAAAAGTCCAAGCTTGTTGTTTTCCACTGAAATGGTCCCAACCCAAAGTGACTCAAGTCCAGGAACTCCGGCAGTGAGAGGCGTAGAGACAACCCCACCCCCACTCTTTCTGCCGGTAGACTTGGAGGTCCATGATTCACCGCTGAATCGTCCAAATATTTCAACCCAGCAAGATCCATGGCCGTGAGTTTGATTTGGGTGTCGTGAATTCACCAATCCAGGCGTCCCCCAAATAGACCCAAGTTAGCCAGCGCGGATCGCCAATTGCGGTAACAAAAGAGGCTCTCCCCTAGGGGGACTTACGAGTGGGTTATGACTTAGGTTGCCAACCACTTACGAACTTGCAACGAACACACAAGCAGCAGTTTTCTTGCGATCACCTACAAAACCAAGGGAAACAATGGAAAACGCACAATTCATGAAGGAAAACGCCGGCAACCATTTCGATCGGCACGTTCTCTCGAGGGCGGAGACTTGAGGCTTCCGATTGCCGCCTCCCTCTTTGATCTCCATGTCTTGAGGCCACTGTAACGACCCCTCCGCAAGGAGTGGTTCACTTCTTGTGGGACCCGTCTCAAACAAAAAGCGGTCCAGTCCAAAGATCCGTATAATACATCATACAAAGGCAGGCGTCCCAAAGCTTGAGTGCGACACACTCTTTGGCACCCCGATCACTGAGAGTCCGGGACATAACAACATAAGCCCAGGTATCCCCGACCACCCCGGAACCAAACCACCGCATCTCCGGAACCCTCCCTGAAAGCTGCCCCTGAAACAAAAAAACACCACACCGAAGGAGCCCCGAGTTCTGGGCAGAGCTATTGACCCCCATAGCTCGCCTTCTGGGGAAAACTGGGCCTACCCACCCACCCACCAACACCCACACCCACACCCTCCCACACCCACCCACCCCCACCCACCCACCCCCACCCACCCACCCCCACCCACCCACCCGGTCAAAGGACGTGGCCCAAATCACCTCGCGGCGAAGAGACTTCTTGCCATCAACCTCACTCTGCGGCCCCGGCGATGCCCATGGCAAAGCTCCGCGCCCTGAGTTGACTGCAACAAGTTGGCAGTTTCGCACCGGTCAGAAAACCCCAAGGGGCTCTGGGGGTCGATTCCCCCAACGGAAGGAGAAAAAAAAACGGACCTTATGGCCTCCCCCTCTTGTAGTGGGGTCTTTGGAGCAAACCGGAAAGGCTGGGGGACCAAAGCAAAAGGGGCACCCATACGTGAGCCCCCCCCCAAAAAAAAAGGTCCAGTGAAATCGAATCCAATTAAAACCAACAGGGGAAAAGAAAACATCTTCAAAATAGGAAGAAGGGTGTAAATCAAGAATAACATGAGCCTCCGGGTTAAGTGGCATATGGACTTGGGTCCCCAACAGCTGGAGATCATGTCCTTTGGCGATTCCTACTTGGGTTTGCAGGCGCCTTGCCTTTGTGTTGCGACACATAGACCGCCATACCCCCTACTCCAAATACCCTTTTTTTTAGGGGTATCATGTGGACCCTCTACTCAAAAAGGAAATATGTACCATGGAAAACCCGCCGCTTTTCAAAAACAAATGCCCTGGAAAAAAGAAGAAGCGGGTATTTTGAGTAGGGGGTACTCCAAGATGATTTGGCGCCCTCGAGCGCCACTCCAAAGCCTGAGACTTCGCCCTTCGACCCTGGGCTCGTCCACCTGCTCTTCCGTGGCCCGGGGTCCTCCAAACTTGGGAGCTTGGGGTTCTGGGGTCATGTTGAGTCCTTATATTATACATATATATATATATATATATGTATATATTATATTGTTGTTTACTTGACTGAGAACTGCCTCAGGCCTAGGAACTTCATTCCTGGTGCTTATAGTTTTTGTTATATATATATATATATGTGGTTGGTTTAAAAAATAAAAAGTCTGGACACGGAAATAGCATGTTTCTGCGCCAACACCTGAGAGTTCTCCCCCGGCAAACCTGAAAGGGGAACAATTAAACAAAAGAAACTGGCCTGCCAAATACCTTCGCCATAGCTCAGACCAGCTGTGGGCGCCCTAAAAAAAACACATCAATTTGATGGATACGGCAGGCAAAGCCACAGCACGAAGCAGGGTGTCGCCAAAACACTGGGACTCGAATTCGGCTACTTGGTTTCCCAAAATGAACCCCACGCCCCTCAAATGTCCAATGCCCACGCCTCTTGAGGCACCCTTGAGGCGCCGAAATGCCTTCCAAACCAAACCCGCTTCCGCCGCTTCCAAAAAAGAGATTGCCGGAATCGCCTTGGATCGCCTGGGGCCCGCGCGACCGCATCATGGGCTTGACGTCCATGTTCTGCCAAAGCTGCAGACTCGGGTCCTGCGGGTTGAAGCAGTTTTTGGCCGGTTGAAGCTTTTTGGCGGGGGATCATCCCCTCCTGAAACCCAAATACGTGTCTTTTAAAAAAAGGACCTCAAAACAATGCGGGCTTCTCCTTTCTCTTTGAAAATACCCCCCCCCCCCAACCACATTCTGGGGTAAACTCAAAACTAGGGAGACCTCTTTGACGGTGTTTCTCAAAATTCTGGATCAATTCCAGGTGTTTGGCGTCCTTTTGCTGGGCTGTGATCAAGTCCCCTGCCAAAAGCTTAAAATCTAGTGGCTCATGCGGAAACCCAACCACTAAACCAACTAAAAACCTGGAGAAGAAGGAACAAAAAAATGAGGTTGAACCGGACGTTCGCTTCTCCTTCTTTGCCAGACCCAAACATAGGTGGCCTTCCGGAAAAATCGATGGATTTCCCTGCTTCTTCACGGACGGCATCCCCATCTAAACCCGTGGATGCCATTTTTTTAGTCCCACAGGGACCGAAAAACGACCGTGCCCTTACAGAACCCCGATCGGCTCCGCAAGGCTCCCTCTTTAGGCGAAAAGAATGGATAGCCCCAGCTCCTCACCGGCTCCCTTACCGCCAGCTAGTAGGTTTAAGGGAAACCACCAACCAGTTTCTGACCACCTTGATAACCCACCGCCAAAGAATGAACAAGCTCTTGGGTGCTGTAGATCCCCCGTCAAAAAGTTCAACTTTTTGCCGGGTAAAGGGAAATCTGCAGAAAATCCAAAAAGTTTTCCAGTCTAAAGATCCAACCCATTAGCACTAGAGAGTTGCCGCAGCCGAATCTTCCGCCGAGATCCGTGCCACTAGGCTGCGACTTCGACGCCTGGGTCGGCTCCACGATCAAAGGGAAGGCCACCTCCTCCTCGTCCGGGGGCCCGTCGCTGCCCTCGCTCTCCTGAGCTCGGGGGGAGATTTTTTGAAAGCCGCGGGGGCCCAAGGGGTCCCTGCCCTTTGCATCTTGGTGGATTGATTAGTGGATTGAAATCTTGTTCGCAAGATTCCAGGTTTCGACCCCAACTTGGTGTAGCACCCCCAAAAAAAAAACACTTTGGGAAACCCCGTTAAACGGCAGCCAAGGCCTGGTTGAAGCCAAACCTTGCAACCAACCAACTGCACATAGCCACTTGGTTGCCCTGCAAGAAGTTTAACTGTTTCTGGGTTCAATGAAAAATCACCGTTTCCCACAAAGTTGAAGTCCAAAGAGGCTTGCCAAGTGCACTGAGGGCGCGGCGCTTTGAGGGGGGGGTGAAAAGCAAGCCCAAAGATCCTACCAAATCGCCATAAAGGTCTGGATAGGGTCGTATCTGGGCGGCCGGGCATCCATAGGCAGCTTGAGACCTCACTCGCACCCGGAAACATCGAGTTGAAGTCCCACGCGGATAGGGGAGTCCCCTAGTGGCCAGGGGAGTCCCCGAGCGGATTCTTTCGAAAGGAATTGAGACTTGTGGTTCGCTCCCAGGAAGGAGAATATCTAGGCTGAGCTTGCTCTTGTCTGTCCCCACGAAATGTGCAGGGCCGGAAAAGCAAGAAACTATACGCAAAGACTTGCCAAGCACATGGGCGTGGCTTGTGTGAGGGTGCATTGGTTGCTGTCGTCTTAAAGTTGCGAAACACATGCCAACAAACAACTTTGAATTTTACAATCCTTGGCATAGTAGCAAAAAAGAATCTGCGCTTTGCAGCCACCTACTAAAAATTGAACAGAGCCGGAAAAACAAGAAGGAAGCCTAAACACATGGCAACAACAGTGAAGATGTGATGATCGCGACTTAAGTTGGCTCTAAAGTGCTAAGTTGGCTCTAAAGTGCCCGAGAGCATCTAGCAGGAACCCAAAAGAAGGTTTAACTTGCTGATGCTCAACCGGCAATGAGACATGGAATGACCCTTACAAACCCTCCCTTTCTGGTGGTCTCCTTTCTTCAGGGACCAAAGGTCGTTGCATCTGGGTGACTTGTTCTTTTCACCAGCCTGAAACTTGCGGTGGTTGGGCTGTTCCCCCCATAAACCACCATTTGGGGTGAATTCGGTCGTGCGAGGTCCTTATAATTCACCCAGAAGTTCCATTTCACCTCTACCGACTCGCACCCATCGCTACCGAGAGCCGGGCGGAGGCGCCGGGGCTGGCAGCAGGCGCGGCAGCACCAGGAACCTGAGGTGGGGGCGGGGAAGGAGGGCGCCCCAAAAAAGAACGAACGAAGGAAGCCGGGTCTCTGAGCACTCAGTGCGCGACCTTGAAAAAGCTTGGGGGTGGCCAAATGGCAAAAGGCACAGCGAAGCTCTTCTTGTTTTTAGGCCTTGTTCAGGGCTTCATACAGGCTGATTTGGGCTCCCTCCCCCTCCCCTCCCTCCCCCCCCATGATGAGTCGTTTTGGCGCGCGTCGGCCTTCTAACCTCCGCCAAAAGAGCCTTCCGTGGGCGTCGGTGCTGGGTGCTTGGGAGGCAAGGCGCCTTTCCTTGGGGCTCTCGGAACACCCGGCAGGTGGCTCTTTGTCGTTTTTGGAGGCCGCTCCCCTGGTTTGAAGGGCAAAAGTTGTTTTTCTTGTTTGGTTTTTTTTTCCTGGGCTGTTGAAAACAAAGGCTTGGCCCAATCCTGATTTGTTCTTGGACGGCCACAAAGGGGACCTGTTCCTTGCGCAACCCAAGGCTCTTGCGGATTGCCTTTGAACAGCCCAGTTTTTGGGGGGGGCTGAGGAAAACCCGGCACGGCATGTGGGGTTTGTCATGTTTTCGGGGTTAACGGGAAACCAAGAGAAAAACCGTTGCGCCATTTTGGGGGGCGGGGGAGGGGGTGCGATTCCTAAACAAAGACATACACATGCTGGGTATGTCTTCCCTGTTTGGAGACAAACTCACATGTGGCAAGTAAACCATTTTGAGGGTACCCTTGGGTGGCAATAAAAGAGAATCTAAAGGTAAACAGCTTCTTATTATAACACACGCACCCATACCACGTTTTGCACGTAAGCCAACCAGTTGGTGCACTCAACCCCAGAACCATGCTAAATTACCCCCCCCCCACCCCACCCCCCCCCCACCCTCACCTCCCGTTTTTGAGACAAGCCTGCATAAATCACAAGCTAAACCGCCAAACCCTATTTAATTGCCAAACGCAAATTGCATTGGTGCAAAAAACAAAGATAGGTCATCAAGGTGGTCAGCAAGCCAATGTCAGACTGTCAATTGCCCCGCTCCAAACACCAAGGACCATCCACAAAAAGCACCCAATAAAAACAAGTTCCCTAAAACGCCAATACCCGGGGAGAAAAAAAAAAAAAAAAAAAAACTACCATTCATCCCCCTACAACAGGTGGTCGCAAGATAGACGCCAAGTGGCCCCCCCTCCCCGCCCCTTCCCCCTCCTCCCTCCTCCCCGCGAGCGAAAAGTCGTGGGAAAACTTGGGGCCCAGGCGAGACCAGCCATACTGCCCCAGCACGGCATCCCGGGTGCGCTCGCACCAGAAGACCACAAAGGCGCCCAGGACCTGCGACGGCCACCGAAGCTCCAGTTGAGGCTGGATACCCTTTGGGTGTTGGGGTTGGTGTCCGCCATTAAAATTCAAATTCAAGTCATGGGGGAAAAGCACATGTTTTTGGCAGCGCCCGAGGTGGACACATAAGTTTTCCACGACAAAACCTGGTGAGCTGCCGCTTGAGTCATTCTAGGGGACTCTCCTTGCGATCGCTTCGATGGGCAGGGAATGAGTTGGAATGCACCCGAGAACAAAAACCATCCATCCGACGGGTTCCTTTATTCGGAAATCCCCTTCCGGTTCATTCCCAACACCCGGACTCGGTCATTCCCTACCGAGATCGCACCAGCAAGTCTCAAAGCTACTTGTGTTTCGGTGGGTTTCATGTTCGAAGTAAGGGTTGAGAGCGCTCGCAAGACGCTCTGGACTGTGCGTCTTCTTCCCATGGAGTAAGGCCATTCCTGGCCAATTCTGAGTTGCCCTCGCTGTCACGGGAGCTTTGAACGCGCTTGCTGAACCGACCCACCTTCTTTAGCCCTGCAAAAGGGAAACTGGAGGAAACCCCAAAAAAGCAAAGGGCCCAAACAGGTCACCGGGTCTGGCAATGCTGAGAACCGGTTGTAGGGGTTTCCTCAAATAGGGCACCACTCTTGCATGATGCAATCTGATGGTGCTCTACCTTAAGCCATCTTAAAAAAGTGGGAGAGTGCCTCTTTCAGAAACACCCTTCTGACACTATGCTTGAAGACCCCAAGTAGACACTTTGCCCCCATGTTGATTTGGTCCCTTGCACCCACATCTACCGGATGTTTGTGCCTTCTACAGGGCACCGTGCTGGGGTTTTCCCTTTCCAACAATCAATCCCCTTGGTCTTCTCTCCTTCACTTCCCAAGAAGAACTCTTTGCCTCTTGATCCGATTTAGACCACCAGAAGAATGGCTCGTAAAAGGGCCGCTGGATTTTCCCGTTAGCAATTTGGAGGTTCCGTTTCAAAGGGAAATGGCTCGGGAACCGGACGCCCCCGCAAAAAACATGATGGTGCTCCTTTTGGTGTCTCTTTCAAACCGACTACCAAGGGGTACCCTCGAAAAGACAGACCCGTACCTCCATTTGCTTAAGCCTCCTGGAAAAAGTATGTCCAGTAGTGATGGATTCCTTTTCAAACCCCCACGCATGCTTCCTTTTGGTTCCCATTTAAAACCCATCAACCAAGAAGAGGGGACAACTCCCAAAAAGAGACAGGCCCATTACAAACATATTCCTTTCAGCAAATGAAAGCCAAGGGAAGATAAAAAACATTCTCAAGCACATTCTTAAACAAATGGAAAATACAAGGCGATCAACTTTTGGTTTCCAACCCGAGACCCCGAGACCCTGTTCAGTGATAGATTCCCTTTAAAACCGATGCAACCGAGGGAAAACAGACATATGACCATGAATTTAAATCAGGAACCACCTGGAAAGTGGTTGGTGGACATCAAACCCCACCGAAGTTTGATGTCCCCCATTTCGGGTCCCGTTGAATTCCTGAGCTGGTGGACATCAAACAGAACCTTTCATGTCAGAGGGGCCTTGTTTGGAATGTTCCCTTGCTGGACATCAAACCAATTTTTTTGCCCCAACAACCCACCAGAGGGTCCCCAATTAGAATTTCATGCCCACATGATCCCAAGAACCCCACCATGCACACACCAACCCCCGCACCATTTCGGGGTCCTAGAAACCGAACCCATGGCCCGAGCAACCGAACACACCCCCTGGTCTTTTCTCTGATCCTCGGCCCCGCCTCGCGTTCCGAGGGCTTCAAGTCCTGAGAGACGTGGGGCGGCGAAAAGTTGAGCCCGGAGTGAGGTCTTGAGGCAGAAGGTACACCCGTTGGTTGATGCAAAGGGAAGCAAGAAGGAAAACGACAACATGTTGGAAATCCACATACCAAGCAAGGCACGATGCCAATGGGTTGGAACCGAAGCAAATCGCTGGAGACACCCCAAATGTAGCTTACCAGTGAAAACCTCTCATTGCATTTGGGCACCAATTTTGGGTGAGCTTCCTTGGGGAAATTGGAGGTGTTTTTTTGTTTTGAATCTTTGCGATTTCCCTTTCCAACCCTAAATCAAAGAAGTGCCAAGGGGCCAAAGCAGCGGCTTCCAATTACTCGAAGTGGGTCCGATGGCTTGCACGGGGAAATCATGTCACTAGCATCCCAAAGAGCGAAAACATTGCATCGGTCAGCACACTGCTTGGAGAAAGAAGCCTTGGAGGAACCTGTACGGCTGCCGATTTCGGCCTTCTCTTTGCTTACAAGGCTACAGCTTCTTCTTCTTCTTCTTCTTCTTCTTCTTCTTCTTCCTCTTCTTCTTCTTCTTCTTCTTCTTCTTCTTCTTCATAGCGCCTTGCTGATGCATTTGTTCTGCATTCAATTGCACATTGTATCGAAACTTCCAGCAAGTTCCTCCCTAAGCCTGCATACCGCATGCATGGCACCATGGTAGAACCTATTGAAAAACGCCAAATCTCATATAAAACCTGGGATGAGAACGGAAACCCAAATCAAAAGGCTTGTCTGGGTGTGTCTCAAAATTCAGGCCTGTTAAAGCCAAGTTGTACTGTGGCAAGAACTATTTTGAGAACATCCACATATTGTACCCCGCCCCCCTCCCCCCCCAAAAAAAAATGAAGGAGTTGGTTGCCTGCCCCCTTTTTCGGAGACAGGGCAAAAGGCTCCGGGTTTACTCTGTGACTTCTGACAATGTAAAGTCCGAGGCTGTCAAACAGTTGCGTTTAACCCGGGGGAGAGGAGAATTGTCTTCCAGAAGGGGTGTGTCCACTTCCTGTGGGTGTGTGTTTTTGTGAGGAAAACCTTCGTTTGCGGCTTTCAAGGAAAACCAACCGGAAAACCACTTGTGCTGGGGGTCCGATTCCTCAAGAAAGACCAGAAAGACGAGCCACCCATCTCTTGGAAGCGCCACACCCCGCGGGCGTTCCGCAGCGAAGTTCTGAGCTGCACGCCGAGTGGAGCGCCCGGTCGGTTTCGATCTCGAGGATGGCCTCTTCGATCATGTCGTTCCTCGGAGCGAAGCGCTCGGTGGCGAAGGTGGGCCAACTTACATTCCCCAAATCGACATAGCGACATACCCCACCAAGTGACGAGGGGAAACGTGAAATGGTAGTCAAGAAAATTAATAGACATTCCCCAGAGAGGGGGAAACGTCAAATTTAGCAGCAATCAAAGTGGACATAGTGACATACCCCCACCTATAGCCCTGATAGAGAGTGACGAAACGTGAAATTTAACAGTCGAACATCACGATCATTCGCCCAAACCTTTCCATGAGCTGCGGAAAAGTACAGTTCATGTCTCCAAACGCGTATGAGTCAAAATTACACCACCAGAAATTGGACCACAGGTTTTAGTCCTTGTTTCCATTTACCAGGGCTAGCCACTATTCTTGACCCACAGCCAAAACGTGACTAAAACTGAGTTCCACCAGTTCCGCCCCAAGTCTTCCCCCGTCATCAAAAGGCCATGGCTTTGAAGGCAAAACACATTGGGGTGGCCCTTCAAGCCCAAGGTCGAAAAGGAAATCAAAAGAAAATACCCTGGTGGGCGGTTTCCAACCAAGGGCCGCACAGCCGGTTTTCGTTTGTTTTGTTTTTGTGACTTGCTTTGTCTTCTTTAAACAAGAAAAAGGGAGAAGAAGAAAAAAAGAAGAAGAAAAAAACAGCAAGTGTAACAAACCAACAAGTGGGAAAACCGGGGACAAAAAACACTCCACTCAGGAGTGGCGTCGACTCAAAACAACTCGAAATGGGTATGAGTCAAAAGGGAGCGTGACCCCAACAAATTCAGCCTGAAAAAGTGTAACATCGAAAAAGTTGACCAACTGGAGGTTCACCAACCGTTTGGGAGAGGGTCCAAGCATCAAATTTCATGCGCGTAACATCAACAAACCGGTTTTCCTTGCATGGATCCTTCGTGTCTTTTGCTTTCCTTCCAAGTCGCACCATCAGCCCAGGTAGTATCCCCGACATCCCCGGAACCCTCCGGAGCCCTCCCCGAATGCCGGAGCCTGCTGGCCCAAGCCACCAGGACATGGATCAACTTTTGGAGGGGAGTCCAGTGACTCCTGTAAGGGAAAAAGCCCACAGAGTTTGTTTTAAGAAGTTTTTTTTTCCCAGCACTCAATTGGCTGTGGCTCAGAAACATGCACCAAAATGACACCTTGGTGTATGGAAACAAACACTACAGCATGCGTAACCTAGCTCTTTAATTTTGAGCCACACCCAATCCTAACCATGCAGACCCACATTCCCCCACCCCCAGCTAGATCCCATAGCTTTTAGCTGTTGGCTGTAAGGCCCTTTTCCCAGAAAATGTGTTTTTCCGCAACGTCTAGCCATCAAGGCCCTTTTGATTTTCCTTCATTCCCCAACAGATAAAAGCCCATGGGGTCTCTGCCCAGATAAACGAGAAAGCTTTCCACTTTGGGAGATGTTCCTTTAAAGCAGGGTTGTGGAATCAAGGGGTTTATTCCCACTTGTGCTAGTCTTTGGGAAGCCCTTTTTGTTGTATCACAGAAGTGGTCATTTCCCACAACCCTGCTTTAAATGGCAAAATGGCTCGGAAGCGCAGTACTAAACCAAGTCCCAAAACGATTGCCGCACGGACTACAATGAATCTAAACCAGCGGAGCCCATCTTTCAAACCAAACCAAGCGATCAAAAGGACCACCTTTTCTGACCAACCAAATCCCCATTGAAGAGAGCAAAGCTGCTGAGTTTCTCCACAGGAAACTGAGAGGGTCCCCTAAAAACCAAACCATCGCTAGGTCCTCCAGATAGAAAACAAGGGTACCCGATTTTCTTCGGTACTATTTTATCTGAAACCCTCCCAACCAAAAAAGTTGGGTTAAAGAAAGGGCACTAGTACTGAGAACCAGCAAGCTGAATTTCGGTCTTGCTGTTGGTATCAGGTTCCCCTCAATTGGCTCGGATTGGTTTGGAGGTGTTCCGGGGAGGTTCGAGAAGAACTGCTGGGGGACCTACTTTTTGACCCCAGCCTTTAAGCCCACTGGTTCATGACGCAGGGTTGAAGTCCATGACCCCCAATCAAAATACCCCATTCCAGCCGTCCTTTTTGAGGGTCCCCCTTTTTTTGGCTTGTTTTGTTTTTGGCGGGAAACCAAAAGGATTTGAGGGTACCCCTTTTTTGCTCTTGTTTTTGGAAAGCCAAAAGGAAAGCCGAGAAAGCAACGGCTTTAGACGGGCGCCTCGCACCAAAACCCAGCTGTGGGACCCCGGGCATGGCCAGCAGCTGCTCTTGCCGCGCCGCGAGGCGCTTGCCCGCCCTCTCCTTCGACCGCGTGAGGCGCCGAAAGAGACGGAGACGCCGTGGGAGAAATCGGGGGCCGAAGGGAGAAATCGGGGGGAAACCGTAGCCGGGGGTTTTCCACCTACAGGTGGTTGATTTTTTGTTTCTTCCTGTTTTTGTCTTCTTGCTTTTTCTGGTCTTTAAATAGGATCCCAACAGCCATATGGGTCAAAATGATACCAGGAATTGGACCGCAGGTTTTAATCCTTTCCTTTTGCAGGGTTTCGTTTTGGGTACCTATTTTTGACCCACACTTGTTGTCTAAAAACAGGATCCCCCCAAAAAAAAACAGGTCCCTTCTTTCCACACCGGATTTGGGTTGGTCTCAAATACAACAATCTTCGAAACCGGTGGCTTTTCCCAGATGTGTCCCTTTGAAACCTATCCCAGCCAGGTCAAACAAAAAAGAACGGACGCCAGCCGGCTGCTCAGCAACACCAAAAATGGCGTGGGAAATGGGAAATGTTGTTGTTGGGAAACAGGGTTTCTTAATCCGGGGTCAACATATTGTATATATATATATATACATACAGGTTTGTCCACCTGGAATACAAAGAAAAGAGACACACTCATCGATGAGTATATGGGTATGGGTCGAAATTCAACCACCAGGAATGGGACCGGTTAAATCGTCCATGTTTCCATCAGGGGGGTTGCCCATTTTGGGGTTAGCAGCTCTTTCTGACCCGCCAAATGGAAACAAAGACCCAAAACCCCGCGGCTTGCCCTGGCTCGCTCTTTCAGCTTCCGGGCTTCACCCTCGTTAAGCAAGGTGGAGGGAAACCGAAGGACGCGCCAAACTCCTACGGCCCAAGTCGCTTTTTTTTTTTGGAAGACCTGGTGAAACTCAAACTGGTGAAACGGTTCCACGTGCGTTCCCAATGGTCCACAAAGGACGCTCACCTTGCCCAAAAAAGGAGGGCGAGACGTTCTTGGCCCCAGTTCCAGCGATCGGCCTATCTGAGAAGCAACGATAGGGCCCTCCCACTTTTTGAGCCCAAAAAGTGGGAGGGCCCTCCCATCGCTGACTGGAAGTGTTAAGCAATTCTCAAGGGAAGGCGAGCTGTCGGCTTCGGGTACCGCCCAAGAAGTCTCCATCGAGAGTTCCAAGCGACTGCCGAGTTTCATAGGGGGTGTCAAAATCGGAAATGGACCCCTTTACACGGATGGTTTTTTTAAAGGGAAACCAAAAGGAAACCACCCCGAAAAGGGGGCACCAATTTTGAGAAACACCCATCAAGATCTTGTCTGGTAAGGGCAAATTTGAGCTTGGTCATGTTCAACGGGACAAGGAAACCAAAGAAACCGCAGGGAAACTCGAGTCGAAACCAAGCCAAAGCAAAGCAAACCAAAGCAGCCTAAAGCAGACCAAAGGAAACCAAAGGGAACCCACCAAATGAAACCAAAGAAGAGCAGTTGTCTGCTCTTTGGGGTGAGTTGTTTGTTCAAGGCCTCGGCGCAATACTGGCAGCAAAGGTTCCCAAAAAAAAATCTTGAGGTCCACGCGTCGCCGCGGCTGCACATGCGGTCGTACTTCCTCTCAGCCATGGCAGTTACAGCCTGAGCGCAGCTTTCATCGCAGTCCGTTGCTTTCTTCCGCGTCGGCCATCTGGTTGTGTCTAAATATGCATATATTATAGATATGCATGTGTACAAAATTATCTACATGCATACATATAAGTATACATGCACCCCCCCCATGGACCCTGGTTGTGGTGCCTTTTGGGGATGACAAATCTAGAATCTAGAGACTCAAATTCTCGAATATAAAGATATATATTTATGTATATATACATTATGCACATACTACACGGCGAATAGCATTGTTGAACCACGGCTTGGAAGAAAACGAGAAAAGTCGAGCCGGCCTGGAGGTGTTGCGTGTCACATGCGTCCAAAATCCCAGCACAGGAGCCGCACCCAAGTGGGTGAGCATGGGATTCTAGCCACACAATTTCCTGTCAGGAACCGAAGACCCAATATGGCGGTCCGAAATCGGTGTCCTTAAGCCCGCAAGGTACCCCTGGAAACATGACCAGCCCCGCCGCCAAACGATTTTTCCCCAGCTCCATTCGGATCTCGCTGACTCGGCGTCTGGCGTGCGACCAATCGGCGCCTTCCTCGATACCTGCAGGTGAGAAGATGCCATAGGCGTCTCACCAGCATGGTGGATGCTAACTCAGTATTGCAAGTGAACGAAGGGAAAGAAAAAAAGAAGAAAAAAATGAAAGAAAAAAAACGTCTTTGTTTTTTGCCCATGGTTTGAACGTGTGTGTGTTTGGTTTACGTGAGCAACCAGGGTCGCACCGGGGCATCCGAACCTTACCTTGCCGAAGCGTCCCCGCCAGGCGAAAAACCTTCCGGGCTCCGGGGCTTAATGAACCGGTCTTGGATGGAGTCCCGAAGGGATTTTCCATAGGATGGACGGTTGCGAAATCCATCCAACGCACCACGTTGAAACCATGGTTGAAACCAGTGCTGGTTGGTAATTCCAGGGGAATCGACTCATTCCAGGGTTTCTTAGGTGGTGCATCCATTTCGCACCACCCGTTCAGAAGCCCTGGTTTCTGAGTCGATTCCCCAACGTAAATGACAACCAACGAGATGGTTTCCTATGATTGCAAAGTGGTGCGAAATGGATTTCGTAACCATCCACAGTAGGCTGGACGGTGTCTCTTGGACTCATGGCCGTTTTCCATTCCCTGAGAACCAGCTTGACAAAGGAGACGCCCGAGCGTCCAACCTGTCCGAGTCATCCGGCGGCTACCCTCCACCTTCAACCCTTTGTACTGGAACACATTCGGCAACACGACCCGCTTGGTCTTTGACCCGCAAAACCATCGCAAACTGTCTGGAGCGCAAGCGGGAAACCTTTGTCTTGCTCTGGGCATTTCCTTGCAAGGAAATAAGAAGAGAATGACCGAGTCCGGGTTTTGAGAATGAACCGGAAGGAGAATCCCGAATAAAGGAAACCAGAAGACGGATGGTTTTTGTGGATCATTCCAGTTCGCATTCCCTGCATATCGAATGAGCGACCGGTTCTTACCTGGCGTCCTCCCGGCCGCAAACAAATGAAAAAGAGAATGCCATACGTGCCCGTGCCCTCAGATCCCGTGCTAAAAGTTTGACGCACACTTCTAGCGGGTGAAATACGGAAACTACCACCACACCAACTAAAAAGATCTAAAAAGCAAAGGAACCGGATGGCTGGGCTTGCCACCAAGTCGCTTGTTCAACTTACTTGCCCCGAGAGTTCAAGCTTTTACTTGGAGGAAATCGTATTATGATGCTGCAATTTCGTGCGACGTGTATCTCTGTGGGAAGGACAGGTCGTCGGGCACAGAGAGAGAGAGAGGGAGAGAGAGGGAGAGGGAGAGAGAGAGATCGCAGGGTAGTAGCCAGACTTACCTTTGGTCTGGTTTTGACCTCAAAGAGTAGACCTCGATGCCCTGGCTTGATCAGAGAAGCAGTTGTAACTGGGATAGTGCTACTCTCTTTCTCTCTATGTTTATCTTTATATAGTACAGTGATTGATGGTTGTCAATCCTGTCAATACTATTTTTCTAGTTTAGATTGATTGTTGAACCGTACCGGTTTCTTTCACTTTCCGTGGCAAGGGCCAGGGCATTCATGTGGGGTAAGTAAGTGGGATGTATACTTGGGGCAGCACACCTGGGGACATAATTGTGTCCTTTGATTCAACAAACTAGTCTGC
>CAUJNA010003544.1:62500-115000 GCA_963377175.1 Effrenium voratum | reverse complement strand
ATGACAACGAGTTTCCGGGTTTTGGAAAATGAACCGGGGGATTCCAGAATACAGGAAACCACAGAGCATAGGATGGGTGGTTTCTGTCGGGCTCATTCCAACATCCCCGTGATGCTGTGGATGGTCGCGCAATCCATCCAACGCGCCACCGTTCACAAACCCAAAGACATGATTCGATTCCCCAACGCAAATACCAACAAACGTTGTGGTTTCAACCATGGCTTCAAAGTGGTGCAACATGAATTTCGTCCACAGTTTCCCTGTAAAACCAATAGGGGAAATCAACAATATGTGTCTTCAGATGGAAGCTCATGCAGTAGGCGTATGAGCCGCTTGCACTTCTATGATCGCAAAGCCTACGAGTCAGGTGTTCCATGAGAGGGACCTATCCGCCAAATGGAACAGAACTGCGGCAAAGCGAGGTGAATGCTTGATTTCAAAAAAGCTACCCTCTTTCGTGGGTTAAGAAGGGAAGCCAAAAGAGCCATTTTGGGGGGGCCCTAAAACAAAGACGAGCCAGCCATGTGTGAAAGGATGCCAGCCCAAGGCCATGCCAACGCCTAACATACCAACTACAGGACCTTCTACCGGAAAAGTTTGCCAAACACCCACCAAGAACCAGGGGCGTCCCGTCGAATATCCCTTTTTGCCGGTTGCTATCCCGTCTAACGACTGCCAGCTCTGAATGAACGATCCTTTCGCCAAGCTGTTTCCAGCTTGGATGGCAACAGTTGTTTCTGAGTCTTCTCAACGTCTTCACCCCCACCCCACCCCCTGCCCCACCCCACCCCGCTCCACCACCCCCCACCCCACCCCACCCCCCACCCCACCCCCCACCCCCCACCCCACCCCACCCATCCCACCCCACTCCACAACGTGTCCTTTTTCCAATGACCAGCTGGGGTCAGAAAAACCACACCGCCCCGCCTGAGGTGGGCGCCAGCCTGGCAAAAAAGAGGAATCAATCCTTTTCGCGGATCGCATCGGAGTCCGCCCAAAAATTCCGCGGGTGGATGCGAAATCCAAAAGTCGCACCACGTACAGGGCTCCCTATATTTCCCCTTAAGATATCACTCCAAAAAACACGCACCTTCTGTGGGCCAAAAAGGCGATGTTTAAAACCACGAAAAAGGGAAATATAGGGACCCCTGACCTAAGAAGCCCTGGAAGGAGTCGATTCCCCTGTACATACCCACAAACGATATGGTTCCCATGCTTCAACGTAGTGCGAAATGGATTTCGTCCATGCCAGGAGTTTCGGACCCCCCGAAAACTGGCCTGTGACGCCTTTTGGTGCCACTCCGATTCCTATTGAGGGGGGGGGGGTGATGTGGATGGACGAAATCCCGCACCACTTTGAAACCATAGGAAACCATTGCTGGTTGATATTTACAAGGGAATCAGGATTCCCTTGTTTCTCAGGTGGTGCAGGATTTCGTCCATCCACAGCACCTTGGTTGGGGTCAGACTGTAGCCAATCGCCCAAAAGTTGAAGCAAAGAGTTCTTGATCTACTTCTCGGCATCGTAATTACGATAGGGAATGACCGATCCAGGGTGCTGGATAACCGGAAGGGGATTCCCTTAAAGGAACCATGGTTTATAGGGGTCATTCCAACTCATTCCCTGAGCACCAGCAAGAAAATCTGGGGGTGTCCTTTTGATTTCGCTTCAAAACCAGCCAAAAAGATTACCTTTAGCCTCGCAAAAAGATCCCCAAATCTACAGGTGCAATGGTGTCGATGGTTCACATTGTGGGACCCCCCCAAAATCTGTGGGAACTTTGTTGGCAAACCACCAATGGCAATTCTGCTTGCCAAAAACTCTATCCGGTGGAGTTCGTCGGTTCAAACGGTTACCTTCACAACCCTTGGTACTGCGGATGGTTGCGAAATCCATTTCGAACCACCTATCAAAGCATGGTTGAAACCATAACGTCTACTAGCATTTACGTTGGGAAATCATCAGCAACCAGGGTTTGTTACGTGGTGCGAAATGGATTTCGTCCATCCACAGTATGGTAGCAAAAAGCTGACTTTGGTTGAAGCCGCCCAACCTAAAAATGAACAGAAACAAAAAACACAATAACCAAACAACGTGATCCAAGAGCAGTGCAGGTGTCTTACTCAATTCCTGGAGTCAAACCAAGTAGAAGCCAGAATGAGCTTGTTTTGTGCTACCCATCTTGGTTCCGAAGATTTAGTCTTTGGCCTTCAAATAAGCCCTGGTTCTGGAACCCCCCTCTCAAACAGAAAGGCCAAGCATCCCAGGTCGGACCCCAAAATCATGTTGAATCTGTGGTTGGTCCTGAAAAATCCGTGCAAAGTAAAGTGCGCCACTTTGGAGGTGGGTCCAACTCTTGCCAAATCATCCCAAAAAAATGCCACAAAAGAAAAGAGCACGCCAACAACAAAAACAGACTTTGGGGTCCCAAAAGCAACCAAGGGGGGGGGGTCCCCTTCAAAACACATACCCAAATGGTACCCGGGAAACTTTTAAAAAAAAAAAAGGAAAAAAGGGAAGGAACAAAACGCTGCCCCATGGAGTCGTCTCGCTCGAGGCCCGGGCGACCCTCCGGCGGTGTAGCCTAAGTCGTGCTCCAGGTACTCCGCCAGGCAGTGCTGAACGCAGGGGGCGAGGGGAAATTGGGGGGGAGGGGGTGGGGGGGTTGGGGGGGTGGGGGGGACGGGGGGTTGGGGAAAGAGGAGATGGGGGTGGGGGGGGTGGGGGGGTTGGGGGTGGGGGGGGTGGGGGGGTTGGGGGTGGGGGGGGTGGGGGAAAAAATACAGAAAGGAGATTTGAAGGAACTGAAAATCATTTCTGTATTTTTTCTAACAAGCAATGAAAAAACACATTGAAAAACCAAGTATCAAATAATAGATAAGGTTAATAAATCACAACCTTATTCATTCTAAGTAATTCCTAGAAAGATGCACACCTTATTCATTATTTTTTCACTACTTAACCTATTTCATGTTACTATTTGATTAACCTTATTCATTTTATATTTTAAGTCTTTTTCCAATTCTCAGAAACTCCAGTTATTCTTCATTTTTTCTTTTTACCTTATTCATTGTTCGCGAATTTTTCACTCAGACTTAAAAATATGACTAAAACACATTTCACCTAATAGTTCCACAAAACCAAACAGCCTAAGCACACAAGAAAACTAAGAAAATAAAATATTTCAATCTTTACAAACCATAAGTTCAATATAATTATAACATATAAGATTTTACATGTTATTATTATAGTATGATTATAATTTCAGTACAGGATAATAATTTAATTGACAAATCTTTCTTCTTTCATACATCATTTTAAAAATAATATTAATATCTCTCAATGTATTTTGAATATTAAACTTTTTACTTTCAATAAATAATTTTATATTTTCTTTAACATCTTCCCCTTTCTCTTGACTATAGCCCAACATCCATAATATATCATAAATCATTTCATATTTTTTCTTACTGATTTTAAGAAACTGTTTAACATAATCGTAAGGTGGTATTTTATTTACAGTTAGAAATATTAAAATCTCATCTTCTACACTTCTATTATGTCTTCCTTTTATTCTCAACAAACATTTGATTAAAAATTGATTATCTCTCCATTCCTGACAATTTTCACATTCGTCTTTTTCATCCATTGAATAATTAATAATATTATTCACTGTTTCATTAGGTAAATTCAATTTATACAATTCCATATTTTCTTTTTTGAAGTGACAACAATCATAGCATTTTTTATTGATATAATTATTGATTTTATCACCGTTCATTTTCCTCTTATTATATTAAGGCACTATTTCTTTAAGTCATTTTAAGGCATTAAGAAAAATTAAGAAACAAACTATAATTACAACATATAATATTTACATGTTATAATTGTAGTATGATTAAACATTATGAATTGAAACAATGGCCGGGTAACATGGGGACAGTAACCGCCAGTTTGGGGCCACTAAAACCCCAGTTAGCGGGAAATAAATCCCCAGTTAGTGGGAAATAAATCCCCAGTTAGTGGGAAATAAATCCCCAGTTAATGGGAAATAAATCCCCAGTTCATGGGAAATAAATCCCCAGTTCATGGGAAATAAATCCCCAGTTCATGGGAAATAAATCCCTTTTTCAATGGGAAATATGTTTGAGGTAGTTTGGTCATGCTGTTTGGGAGTTTTACTGTCTCTGACCGCATCGGATAATAAGTTCATTATTAAAGATATTTAGATAATGTTGTCTATGAATAAACCCCCGTGTCTTCATCATAGTCAATTTGATAAAATGTCATAGTTGAAGCCTTCGGTTCTTTAATTTCTTTGTTATTAAGTTTGTTTAAATAAATATGTCTTTTATTTTTATATTCACCATTGGTTCTATCTACTTCTTTACTTTGATAACTGTTTGTTAAAGGTTTCTGCTTTTCCATTTCTTGCAAGATTTCTAAAATATTCTTATTCTGTTCTAAAACCTTGTTCAGTTTTTTAACAATCTTTTCTAATCCTTCATCCATGTAATATATATATTATATTATAAATAAAACTTTTAAAACTAAACTTTTATTTTACAAAATCATATATCATTATAAGTCAATTCAAAATTAGTTATTGTGTAACTCGTTAAATTATTATTCAATTTACCAATTAAATTACAAATAATAGTTTTTCTAAAATTTGAATATTTATGAAACTTTTCAATATTATCTGTAATATAAATTATTAAACATTTAATACATTCAAACACATTAACAACATTAATGTTACTATTTTTGTAAATATTATTCATTTTTCTCAATGTAATTTCATAAAACTGAATAGCATTTTTATTATCATAATTAGCAATAAATCTTAAAGTATATGAATATATTCTTTTACAATAGAATTTTAAATCTGATTGTTCAAATAAATCAGCATAATTAATAGAATTATAAAACATGTTAAAATCAATTTTGCTATTTCTAAAGTCATTAACAAAATTAATTAATATATCATTTTCGTTCTATTCTTCAATAAAATTATTTAATTTCAAGTCTTTTACATCAATGAATTTAATAATATTATTTATAACATCTTGCATTATAAATAATAATAGAAATAATTTTAACTATTATTTTTTCATCATTTCACGAATAGTTTCCTGAGTTTCCTTATCACCATTAACGGATGGTGATGCATGCCTTCCCCATTTGATAGCAATATTATGAACATCTGTTTCTAAGTTGATACTGTCTTTAGTTTTATCAATATTCATTTTCTTATCATTCTTACGTATTTTGAAACTGGTTGGAATAAACGAACATTTACAATGTCCTTTCTTTTGTATTTCTAATTCATTCTTCATTTCTAAGATTTTTTTACACATTGGACAAGCAAACTCAATAACTGATGTTTCTTTAACAATTTCTTCATCAGTTGAAGAAACAACTGGTTCAGTCTTATTCTTTTTCTTTTTTCCCATTTATATTAATATTCACATTTTTATTTTTGATATATTGTATAGCAAACTTAATTAATTCTAAAACAAAATAACATATTTTTTTACATCTATTATTAGTTATAGCAACTTGTTCTATATTCTCTATTTCATCTATTATATCAATATAATCTGAATAACTTCTATTCATATAAAATAATAAATATTAAATTATTTTCTAAATGTCTTTAATATGATTTTTATTATGCCTGATGTAAAACCAATTGATGAAATCAAATATGACTTTAAGCAAAGTAAGCACGAGGTCGTCCCTAAATTGCCGATGAGAGCTATGATTGTAGGCCCGTCTGGTTCTGGAAAATCAACTTTACTTGTATCAATGATACTTGATATTTATAGAGGAGCATTTGAAAGAATTTTTATCTGGTCCCCATCTGTAAATTTGGATAGTACTTGGTTGCCAGTGAAGAAATACATTAAGGAAGGTTTGAAAGTAGATACTGATAAAGAACCGTGTTGGTGGGATGAGTTCAATGTTGAAGATTTAGAAAGAGTTATAGAAACTCAAAATAAAATAATTGAATACCAGAAAAAACAAGGAATGAAGAAGTTATTTAATATTTTGGTAATTTTGGATGATGTATCTGATAACCCAGCAATAACAAGAAATAACAAATTGTTAAATTCTTTATTCTGTAGGGGACGTCATAGTGGAATATCAACGCTTGTCAGTCTTCAGAAATCATCAAGTGTCCCACCAATTATTAGAGTAAATATAAGTCATTTGTTTTATTATAAAGTTAGAAATTTTAAAGAGATAGAAATATTACAAGATGAATTATCAGCAATTGTTAGAAGTGATAATTTACTAGAAAGCAAGAAACTAATTTATAAAATATATGAGACTGCAACTGATGAACCGCATAGCTTTTTATATATTAACCTTCTCCAAAAAGACCCTAACCGTATCTTTATGAAAAACTTCTCACATTATTTGAAAATTACTAATTAAATAAATAAATATATTAATATTATATGATATTTTATGATTTACCATTAGACATTAAAAACCTTGTATTATCTTATAATTTAGGTGATGTTAGATTATTAAAAATAAAAAATAATAATATTATTAAAAATTATATTAATAAATTTAAACCAGTGTATAAGTCTTACAAATTAAAGAATTCAGAATATATTGAAATTGATAATATCAATATGAAAAATATTATCAATAACGGCACATCATATATTTTTAACTTAAGTGAGTTAGATAAATTACATCAAAAACATAAACCATTAAAATTATTAATTGAATATGATATATTTGCTACATCTACCTCATTTACTTGTTTGAATCATGTTCGTAATCGTACTTTAACATCAAATAATTTATTTTATATTTATTATTTTCTTAATAAAGACCTTTATGAAACTAATTTAATGTATAGCCGTAATATGGTTAATTTTATTTCATTACAAGTGAAAAAAATAACTATTAAAGTCATCAATGATGAAAGACAAAGTTTTATTAGTAAATTTTATTCATATTTTTTAATTAATAATGTTAATAACGTTTAATATTATTAATTCAGAACAAACTATAACTACACAAATTTAATGCTGGTAATTTATATATTAATTTGTCACATTTTACTTTCTCCAGTTTTTCTAATCTTTCACTCATTTGTTTAATTGCTTTTAACTGTAATTTATCAATATTACTTAAATCCAATTGTTCTACATCAATATCATTAATTTTATCAATACTTGAAGTTTCAACATTACTGTTCGAATTACCCATTATATATTATTATTTAGATTATAATACAATAATAAATATTCAAAGGAATTAAAATAGGCCATAACAATCCCCAAGCAATAGGAATTAATACCTTACCATACTTATCTATTTTTCTGTGGAATTTCTCTTCTTTCCTTTGTTTTTTTAGTTCTTTAATATATTCATCAAATTTAGAATGACTAAAATTACATTCTTTATTATTACATTTATCTAATGTAAATTCATCTTTATTTAACTTAGTAATTCTACAACCACAGTAACAAATTTTCTCTCTCATACTATCATTTTGAAATAATACTTTTATCTTAACTTTCCTGTCAATGTCCATATATCTATATATAATAGTTATTTATTTAATTATTTATTTATTTGTTTTATATATTTATATATTTATATTTAATTATTTATTTAGATTTTTCTTTTTTCAATTGCTTAATGTCTTTTTCTAATTTTTCAACTTTATCTATTACTTCAAGTAAAGCTTTATGTAATAATATTGGTACTTTTGTATATTCAATACCTAAATATTCGCGACTGCTATGAACTACATTACTAATTTCTTTTGGAACTGCTTTTAACAAATCATCAGCAATGTAACCGATATGGATTGCATCCTTATCGTCTCTATCTTTTCTTTTGAATTTTTTAGGTTTGAATTTCTTAATCATACTAATACAATTACTTTTAAGTAAATCTACATCATATTTTAATCTTGCATCAGAATTATCTATTAGACTTCCATTTTTAGTTACAGTTCCAGCAGTAATATCAATAGCATCACCTGAAGCATCTTGAATATCATTAACAAATAATGTTTTTGTATTAACAACTGTTACATTTTCGTTAAAAGTTGATGGAGCATTATTTGTAAAACTTTCAGTATTTACTGTTGTTCCAAATGTCTTATCAATAGATAATAAAACTGAAGGTGTAGTTGAACTATCTGAAACTCTAAAAGCTGTGTTTGATGTTCTGAATATTACATCAATTGTAGATAAATTAGTTCCATCATAATAAGTTGATATTTCCGATGTTCCCATTTTAATATCAGTTCCAGTAGTCATTGAAATATTATTCAAAAATGAAACCGTTGTTAAATCAAATGATTGAATGGTATTAGTTGCTAAATATGCATTTTGAACTGCTAAGTTAGTATCAACGGTTATTAATGTTCCTCCGTTAGGTGCTAAATGATTGCTTCTTAATGCTCCATTAGTTTTAATATAAACATCATCAGCAAATAAATTACCCATAAAATCAGCAGTAGCAGTATTAAAAGTCCATCCACTAGTAATATTAACTGCCCCGACTATGTTAGACTGAACAGTGGGGTCTCCACAGATAAACCTAATTGAAGAATTAGCATCACTATTCCTCATATCAAAAGATGAAAAAGCACTAACATATCTATATAATTCACAGTTTGTATCAATTGTTAATTTACCATCAGTAGCAATATTAACATTATCACAATTAATATCAGCATTCGTATAAATATTACCTAACACATCTATAGGCTTACTAAAAATAGTTTTATTAACTAATCCATCACACATCATATATTGATTAGAAGCATTTGTAACATCACCAACACTAATGGCAACAAAACCATCATGAGACATATATAAGCCTTCAATAGAACTGGGAGTATATCTTCGTTTTGAACCATTATTATTAAAATTCAAATATGAACCATTGTTAAGATTTATTGCCTTGTCAGTTCCTATAAAATCAACTGCATCAGTAAATCTCGATTTTCCGGCACAGTTTAAAACATAACCAGTAACACCAACAGCACCTAAACCAAATCTATCTTTTACCCAAACTCTTCCAACATTAGCGTCTCCGATTTGTGTTTCCCATTGACCCCCTGCGCTACTCATCCACATTCTACCATCTCTATTAATATTAAATTCACGATTAAACATTTGAAAAGTCATTTGTAATCCTAAATTAGGCGCCGATGTAGTACTAAACTTATTACATATTATAGAACCAGTAGTAAGCATATTTAAATTACTGTGTAAAGTTGTATTATTACTAAAATTAATAGCACCTGCTACTGATTGAGCGTTAGTATCTATTTTATCTAACTTTTGTCCTAATGATGTATCCTGTGAATTATTGATAGTAATTATTGAATTAATTGTATTTGTATTTCCTGTTATTAATCCACTTAATCCATCTGATTGTAAAACATAACGATTATCTGAAGCTGTTTTATCTAAAATAGACGAACAAGAAAAAGTCCCACTTACCTGTAAATTACTTAATATTGTAGTATTATGATTTAATATTATTTTATCATTTTAAAAAGTTGATGAATTATTAATTTCTACATCTCCAAAACCTCTTTGATTTAAAAACATAGTTGCTCCACTTAAATTTCCATAAACATAACTATCAAAATAATTATTATACATTTCATAAAAATTATTATAATTTCCAAAATTTGCTATTTTAAAAGTCGATGTTGTTGTTATATTATGTATTAATGTATTATTTAATATTGATGTATTTAATTTATCTGATAATAAATTATTAGTTGTTATTTTATTATAATAATCTACTTCATTAAATGAACCACCATTCTGTAAATCTAAAATTGCTGTAATATGTGAATTTACTGTACTATTTAATCCTGTTATTAAATTAGTGTTTGAAGAAATATTATTAAAATTAGATGTTATAGTAGAATTCAAATTATCTATTAAATGGGTATTAGATGAAATATTATTAATATTTGAATTAATTAAATTAGTATTTGAAGAAATATTATTAAAACTAGTTGTCATAGTAGAATTTAAATTATTTATTAAATTTGTATTTGATGAAATATTATTAAAATTTGTGTTTGAAGTTACTGTCAGAATACCTATTAAAAATGTATTTGAACTAATATTATTTGATAATACATTAATTTCTGTTTTGTTATATGTTTCAGTTATATCATAAAAATTAGCATTTATCTGCTCCTTTGTGTAGGTGTCTGCTTGGTCTGCTTTACTATCTAATTCTGTTTGAATGTCGGATTTACTCGCGTAAAGGTCTTCTATATCATTGACTGCCCCATCTTTTACTTGTCTAATTCTATTTGCTGTAATATCAAAGATATTCATTAAGTTTTTGCTCATAATATTATATTATTAATTAGAAAATTAATAATATCATATTTTTTATTTTAATCATAAAATGTTACAGAATTTGAACGGATTTCAAGGATACATTCGTGCACCATATGAATGTACATCCGTGTCGGCATAAACTTACTACTATATAAAGTAGTTCCATCAAGGGGGCGAATTTTTACTACCATATTTGAATTATTTTTTAAATTTAAACCTGTATACGCTGCCGATTCTAATTTTTGCAGATTAAATCCGAACATAAATGCTTGTGTTTTATAGTCCTCGCTTCTAACTAACAATGGATTATCAGCACAATGCATTAAGTGAACATATGCTTCACGAACACCCTGAATTTCTTGTGATGGAATAACTTGATTACCAATTACCAATGAAGCAGTTAAATCATATGTAGGGTCATAATATCCAACATCAACAGCATTACCTTGATGTGCTAATGGATGATATAGCGAGTTGTATTCTTTAAGAATTTCACCAAAGCCTCCTACATAACCTTTACTTGTTGTATTAGAAAATGAAATAAATATTTGATTTAATTTAGATACATTCCTTACGATAGTTGTAAATATTTCAGTCTCTGATGATGTGGTTTGTTCTTGCATTGTTTCAGTTTCAAATGTAATTGGAAGCGAACCAGTTTCTAAAATCTTTGAATATTCGGCATATAGAGAATCGTCAAGAGAATAGACTCCTGTTGCTTTAATGACTGGTTTCTTTATTGCCCATTTGTTAGAAGTATTTGTAGCAGTGAAAACAGAAGTGTCGCCTTGTGCAATAATTGGTAATTTAGCATCATTCACTAAATATAATTCTATGGTTATAGGACAGTAAGATAGCGGTATCCAGTTTTCACAAGTCTTAAAGCATTTCAAATTCATATCATAAAATACATTAGCGCTTTTACCTTTCGCGATGCCTCTTTTATTATCTTCCGTGACTTGTCTTGTGACTCTTGCAACATTATTAGCGCTTGGGGGCGTTGCTAATTGAGTATAAGTTAGAAATCTAAAATCGTTATTATTAAACGAATTTCCAAAACCTAAAACTTCATCTGCTCTTTTTGCTTCTGATGTTTTAAGTAAATCTTTCATAGCATCGGCACGAGATGTAGAATTCAAATCACATACTATTACATCTCCCATCATCACTCTCACTCTTGAAAAGAAAGCACCAGCGGATATAGGGCGTAGTTCAGCATTAGCATTTGAACTGTCGTCAGTATTCTCCAATGTAAATCCTAATAATAGTGTAGGAAGTGAAATCCATTGATCTGGTGGTCCAGTAATGTTAAATCTAATTACAGAATTTGTATCAGCGGTATAAGTAGAAACCGATGAAGGATAAAAGCTTTTACTTTCTTTTGAACGGACATAAGAACCGCCATCTTTTAATTTAAAGCGAAGGTTCTTCTCTACGAGTACATATTCAATGTCTAATGTTTCCATCTTTATATATTTAATAATAGAAAATATTATATTATTCTATTATTAAATTAATTTATTTTAAAGTGTGAATAATCTATAACTTCTTTTTTAGAATTTTTACTTAATAGTTTTTTAGACTTATTTTTAATATTATTATGTTCGACCTTATAATTAGGTGCGTCTTCTACTATTTTCTTAATGTCTTCATAACTGACTTTCTTTTTAGGATTTATAGTGTTTTTTATATCATTATTAGGCATTATATATAAGACTACAAAATTTCCTTTACAGGTTCAATGCTTCTTGATACGTCCTTGCCAGTATCACCATATAATGAGTGTTGATGATTTGTTAATGGGTTAAAACCTCCTCTATTTGATGTTATACTGCCTCTATCTAAAATACTGACTATATCTCCAAAATTTCTTAGGCTTGTGTAGTTGTCATTATTTTTGTTTGACATTGAAATAAAAGGAGCGCCGTAAGTTGTCAAATGTTTAATATTATTATTAGGATTATTTTTAATATATTCTGAACTTATTGAACTGCCTAAACTGTGAGAAATAACAGTATCTATATTTATATTATTATCCAACACTTCTGATACATCTCTATAACGTTCTGAATATCTTGTAAGGTTTAGTGGTAATCCTATATCACTTAAAATATCATTAATATTTGATTTAATATTAGACTTACCAAATGTCCCAGCAACATATAATTTATTGCCATCAATAAAGAAACCTTTACCATTTGTATATGCTTTGTTTAATCCTTCTGTGTCAGATAAATTATTATTATATTTAGGTTTGAATAATGACTTTTCTTGTTGAATTTCATTAATTATTTTTCTATACATTTCGCTATGACCTTGATGAAGTGGATTGTATGATTTTAATTTTCCTTCTTTTAAATAATATTTATATTTTTTCATATATAATTAAATTATAAAATTTCTAAATAATAAATATAATGAGATTTCGTAAAATATATATCAACAGTGCTTATCGTGATTTAAATGACAGTCAATCTACATCAGATTTTGTTATTAATTTAAGAGAGCAACAAGAATGCGGACCAAATACTAAAATGATTTGTCACGAAGTATCTATCGCTAATTCATTTTATCCAATTGAAGATAATTTAAATAACAGATTATATTTAACATTAGGAGGGATATTAATAGGAGCACCAGTATATTATTTTATTGTAGCACCTGATAAAGGTAGTTATGTAGGTAGTGAATTAGCAACCGAATTACAAAATAAATTGAACACTGCAACCAATGGGACCGATGGAAACAGTAATTTTTTTACTTGTAGTTATTCATTAAAAACAAATAATATAACTATAAGTTGTAATTATATTTCTTACTTTTTTGTAATCCATACAGATAAAGAATTAAAAACAAATTACAGTTTTGGTATTGATTATGATAGAGATTATCTTAATAGTATTAATGACATTTTAGGAAATACTACTGAAAAAATAAATACTACTGCAGACCCTTTTGTTAGTGGATTTATATCATTTTTACCTGTTAAAAATATATATATTCATTGTAATGAACTTTCTAATGGGAACCAGTTATGTAGTTTTGGTACTTCATCAATAATAAAGAAAGTACCAGTTTTAACATCATTCGGCAACCTCATAAATGATAATGAACTAATTTTAAATGATGCTAATGATGTTAGTATGCGTTCATTAAGAAGATTACATTTTAGATTTACTGATGCATCGGGTAGAGTTTTAAATATGAATGGAACAACAAGTAGTTTTAGTTTAACATTTGTTGAAGGTTAGAAAAGCATATATTAAATATTTTTGTATAAATATTTATTATATACCAATTATATTCAAATATTTTAATATATATATTTATTATATACTAATTATATGGTTAAAAATATTCAAATTATAGACGTAGGCAGTGAAAATAATGAAGCACCTAAGGAAGTAGAAGAAATTAAAGAAGAACCTATTATTAATGAAGAAAGTAAAGAAGTAGAAACTAATAATATTATAAATGAAGAAAATAATAAAGTAGAAGAAGAACACGAACCAAAGCAAGAATTAAAATCTAAAACATACTCAACTGAAAAAGTGGAATGTCCAAAATGTAAAAAATATTTAACAAAATACACTTTCAAATATCGTCATAACTGTAATGGAATACCAGTTAAAAAAGAACCAGACCCTAACAAAGTTGTTCGAAGAAAAATTATGCATCTTGCACAAGCAATAGAATTTGAGAATAATATATATGAAAAGGTTAAAGATAATATTCCAAAAGTGGATGAACAAGAAATAGAAAGACGTGTTGAAGAACGATTGAAAAAACATTTAGAAACAACTGCTAATAAAGTATTTGAAACTGCAAAAGACCGTTACAATAATATGAAGGTAGAGCGAGATAATAAAAATAAACAGAAAATTAATAATTTAGCAAGTAAAATTATTTAATCTAATTATTGTTATATAATGATTATTGATAAGAAACAATTGCTTATGCGTCGTAGAGAAATTTATGACAACGTTGTAAATAGAATAACAGAACCGCAAAATAAAGACAAGCCGAATATCAGTGATGTTATTGATAGAAAAGCAGTTTTTGAAACAAACAAACCAAAAAAGAAGAATAAATATAAATCAACACAACATTACTATTATGAAGGAGACAACAAGGCACATCAACCTAATTACACATATTTGAAAGAATTACAAGAACAATTAGAACGTCATAGCGCTAAAAAGGATTATGCTGTATTTCAAAATAAAAGAAGATATCAAGATGAAGCACAGGCTTATTTTAATGAAATTCAAAGGTTGGAAGGTGAAAAATTGAGACATCACCCATCAAGTGAAACAGGTAAATCCTATTCAGAAATGGTTAAGAAGAAGAAAGGAATAATCAATCAATTAAGAAAGGATTTTAATTTTAATTAAATTACTTGAATTAATTAGATTAATAAATTATAATCTAATTAATTTTATATACCAATGAGATTAGACGATACACAGATGAAAACATTAAAATCTCAATTAAGATTAAGACCGTCTTATAATGAACTGATAAAGGAAATTACAAAGGAAGAATATAAAAATAAGAATATAAGAGATGTAATAGACAGAAACGCTTATTATTTTCGTGATAGTCCATTAGGAACAGTGTATGATAATAATACAGTAGATTTGAGACAACAACGCTTTCAAAAAATGTTAGATGGGGAAAATCAAACAGAACATTTTGATATATCGAGAGACGATGAAATGGATGATTTAAGAGAAGGAGCAATGCAAACACTAGCTACCACAATGGACGATGCCGAGGAACAACACGAACAGCAAATTAGTCAAGTTTCAAAAAGAGTTAGTAGCAAACAAATATCAGACCTACACGAACGAGCACAACGAGCAAGACAATTAGAAGGACAAGAGGGGAGAAGACCAAGTATCCAGTCAATGATGACCGCAAAATCAAGCGATACTGAAGACTTACCACCATTAGAACCGCTTATGACAGAAGACGAAGCAGTTAAAGAATATGTTAAAGGCCTTGTAAATCGTAAAATCAAAGATGTAGCAAAGAAAGTGGCATCATCAAGAGAGCAAAAAATGGACAACGCTGACAGTTCATCCACAATCCCAGCAGTACCATCAAAAAGAAGCAAGGAAACCATTGATTATTCAACTGATATGAAACACTGGAACCAAACAACGAACGTTCAGGAAGAAGATTTATTATTTCAATTACATTTAAGAGGAATGTTTACTGAAGAACAAGAAAAGGATTATAACAAAAAGAAGAAGAAAGGAAAAGGTAGAGGTGAAACAGGTAGAGCTTATTTACTTAGACTGGTGGAGGAACTAATAGACAGTGGAAAATGGACAACAAGGGTAAATGATGAACTGCTAAGAAAAAGAATGGAAGATTGGAGAGTTATGAAAGGAAAAGGTAAAGCAACAAAGGGTTAAAAAATCATTTATATATTTTATCAATAATTATATAAAATGATTAAAAACCACAAGCAAGAGTTAAGGAAACGCCCTACTTATGATGAAATGCTTAAACAAGCAATGACAAGCAAAATAAACACAACAGTTATATTGAAGAAATACAAAAAATATATGTTATTGAATAATTTTGATTTTGATAAAATGGATTTAATGAATTATAAAAATAAAGAAAGATATATGAACGCACAAGTTATGACGGCAGACAAGGCAACACAAACGCTTAACAAAGAAAACAAGGCAACACAAACAGACCTACCAAATGATAAAGAAACACAAACTTATAATTTTGATGATATGACAAAACTATTAGGCGGTTCTTCAAAGAGTTTCAAAAGCAAATTGATAACCAAGGCTGAAGCAGAAGCAGAAGCATTTACATATGACCCTGATTTATATGATGATGACGATGATGATGATGATGACAAAAAAGATGATGACATTGATAAATATAGAAAGAAATTATTTATGTTGATGAGGATTATAGAATTTATGATGAGGTCAGGTTTTAGTATAGGACAAATAGTAGCACATTTAACATACCACACTACATTAACTACAATTCAAGGTTCTGAGTTATTAGTTAATTTAACAATGAATTCATTAGTAACATCATACGATATAGCAACTGCTATAATGAATTGGTTGAATACAAATGTTAGTGAAGAAGTTGATTTAAACACAGAACCACCTGTTAGTGTTCATAGTTCTCCACCTATCACTGTTAATAGTTCTTCAACACATACTGTTAATTCGTCATCATCAGAAGAAAATGCTAATTATGAAATAGCTCCACCTACTGACATCCCTGTTCCTACTGATGCTGAAAGTGAAGATGAAGATAAGAATAAAGAAAAAAATATAAAATAATGATAATAAAAAAAATCCTAATAATAAAAATAAAATAATAATAATAAAATAAAAGTCTAATTGGAGGAAAATAATAATAGGAAAAAAATTGTACAAATGCCTTAAAGAAATAACGACTTTATTATATAAGATAAATGCCATTCTATAGCAGACACTCAGATGATGGAAGCGATAGATTGTTAGGAGGAATACATGATGAAGATGATTATAATAACTTTATGAATATGTTATTTATTAATAGTAGTTTTGCTGATGACATTGAAAGACATTATAAAAGTTCAGATGCTGATGTGTTGCCAAGTCCTACTGATAGCGAAGAAACAAAAGAAAATAAAGAGAAACAATATCAGAAGGATTATCATAAAAAATACTTTCAAGAAAAGCTTAATAAACCTTATACATGTAATACTTGTGGAAAATCAATGGCCAACAGTTCTAACAAATCAAGACATGAGAAAAGTAAAAAGTGTCAGAGTGCTAAACATAAAGTCTAATTGGATAATATTAATTTAATTTTAATTAATATAATCCAATTTCAATATATGAGTAAACTAAGTAATGAGGAGATAATGAGCAATCTGTATTATGACCTTGAGACAGGATATGGTTCTAAACAAAGCTTATACAATCAAGCAAAAGAGAAAGGAGCAAGTGTAACATTAGAAGAAGTGGCAAAGTGGTTGAAGAAGCAACCTAACAAGCAAATAAAACCGTATCAGAATTATAACAGTTTCTTAGTGCCTTATGCCAGAGCAGAATTTCAAATAGATATTATGGATATGAAAATATTTAAGAAAGAAGATGAAGAACGCTATGCATTGATTGTAATAGATGCTTTCAGTAAATTAGGTTTTGTGAATCCAATGTTTCAAAGAGACAGTCCAAATGTTTTGAAAGGGTTGAAAGAAGCATTTAAAGTTATGGGTGAGCCTGTGGAAATCTTTTCTGATGATGATGGAGCATTTAAAGCAGAAGTAAAGAAATATTTAGATGATTTAGGTATAATACATAAAACAACGCTAACACATGCCAATATTGTGGAGAGATTTATTAGAACGATGAAAAAAGGAATAGGAGACAGAATACACTTTACTAAAGGTAGATGGACTGATATGTTGAAACCTACATTAAAGAAATATAATAGCGCTATTCACTCATCAACTGGAATGAAACCAAATGAAGCGCATGATGATGACAACAGAGCAAATGTAAAAGCAAACCTTACACTGAAGCAAAAGCATATGAGAAAATATCCTAAATTATCAGTTTCGGACACAGTGAAAATATACCAAAAAGGAAAAGGTAATTATACATCGAGGAAAGAGACCAACCCAAAGTGGACAGAAAGGAAATACAAAATAGAAAGGATAGAAAAAGATATGACACTTCAAACTTACTATGTATTAGAAGGTTTGAAGAGACATTATTTGCGTCATGAATTATTGTTAATTGAAAATTAAAAATAATAATTTATACTAATCTTTGATATAGTTGTTTAGTTCTGAGAATTTTGTGACTTTAAAAAAGACTTAAAGAGAAAACCATAAATTAAATTATATAGTTAATAATATGAATAGAAATTTACCGCCAGATGAAAACACTAAAATAGTTAAGTATCTTCTTAAAGAAAATTTAGGAGAATACAAATTAAATAATAAAGGTAAAAAACTTGAAACCATAATTATAGGAAACAACCAGTATAGATATAATCCAGAAAAACCAATAAGCAATAGATTGAGTAATAGACTTGAAGCAGTAAAGAAAACTAATGACTACAAAGCAAATCAAATCAGAGAAAGAGTAGGAGCAAGAACGGTTTTAAAACATGCTATTAAGAAAAAAGCAGTAATAACAGAAGAAAGAAGCGCCTTTAGAGCATATGCCAACGCCTACACAATTTCAAACATTCATTTAAAAGAGTTGAACGGATTGACTTATTTTAATTATCAATTTGACAAACTTAATGAATACTTGACAGAGAATAGAGGAATGAAACTGAATGCTACAATAAATATGAAAGTTATGAACTTATTTGATGAGGAGAGAAACGTAACAGTTAAGACAAGGTCGTACACTATTGTAAATGAAGAGGATTTAAGGAATGCTTTGAAAAGAATGAGGCCTGATGTTGAAACAATAATTTTAGATATGGCTTTGTATCAGTCAGGATTAATAATTAGCAATATTAATAATATTCATATCATGTATAATAAATATAATCCGACTAGAGCAGGTAAATATATCGAACTTCCAGAATGGATTAAAAAGAAAAAGGCATGTATCAATATTAAAAATCAAGATGACAAGTGTTTTAAATATTCTATTGAGTGTGGATATTGTAAAATTTGTGATAAAGCACACCCTGAAAAGATGTTTCATTACAAGAAGATAGAAAGTGATTTGATTTTTGATGGTGTGAGTTTTCCTGCTAATAATAATGATATAGATATATTTGAAGAAAATAATAAATCAATATCCGTTAATGTTTATGAAATTGATGATAATGAACAAATTGTTATTAGTAGAAAATTGAAAAATAAAGATGCTTCTTTTCATTTTGATTTGTTAAGAGTTGATGATGAGGATTTCAGTCATTATACCTATATAAAAAGTTTGAGCAGACTTATTAATAATCAAAAAAGTAATCATAATGGTAAGTCCTATTTTTGTAAATATTGTAATCATGGATTTAGAAATGAAGAATTATTAAATAAACATTATGATAGTGGATGCATGGAAGTTGATGGTCAACAAATAGTAATGCCTAAGCCTTATGAGAAAGTTAGTTTTAAGCATCACTTCAAAAAGTTAAGATGTCCTTTTGTTGTATATGCTGATTTTGAATGTTTGACAGAGGAACTGAAAAAACCTGATGAAGATGAAGATAAAAACACTTTTTCTTATCAAGAGCATAAACCATGTGGTTTTATGCTTAATATGGTTAATGCTGTTGATAATACAAATTATGAATTTATGTATCGTGGTAAAGATGCTGTTGATGTGTTTTGTCAAAAACTTAATGACATTAGGGCAGAAGTAAAGGAGAAGATGGGAGAAAACGAAAAAATAGACATGACTGATGAAGACAAAGAAGATTTTAAAAATGCTAAAAACTGCTTTATTTGTGGGGATAAGTTTAGAATGAACTATAAGAATGCCAAGGAAGCAGAGAAATATAGAAAAGTTAGAGATGGAGGGCGAAGCCCTCCAAGCTACTCTTCTGATAAATATCAGAAGGTCCGCGACCATTGTCATTTTACAGGTAAGTATAGAGGTTGTGCTCATAATGTTTGCAATCTTAATTTTTGTAATAGATATTTTAAAATTCCTGTATTCTTCCATAACATGAAAAATTATGATGGCCATTTAATTATTCAAAATGCGGATAAATTAAGTAACAACAATAAAATAGGTGTCATCGCTCAGAACAGTGAAAAATTTATTAATATCAGTTTTGAAAGTTTGAGTGTTAAAGACACTTTTGGGTTTTTAACTGCTTCATTAGATAAGTTAGTTTCAATGAGTAAGTATGATAATACAGATGAAGAAGATAAAAGTAAATGGTTATTGCGTGAAAACTGGAAAGATAATTTTAGGTTTAGTAGTAAAAATGATGTGATTAAGAGTGAGAAATGTCTAGATTTATTAACTGATAAAGGCGTTTATCCTTATGACTACATGAATTCATTTGATAAATTTGATGATGAGCAATTACCGAGTAAGGATGATTTTTATAGTCAGTTGAGTGAAGAAGGTATAAGTGTTAACGACTATGAAAGGGCAAAAATTATATGGAAGCATTTCGACATTAAGAATATGGGTGAATACCATGATTTATATTTGAAAACTGATGTATTATTATTGACTGACATTTTTGAAAATTTTAGAGATGTATGTATGAAATATTATGGATTGGACCCTGCTTATTATTATACATTGCCTAACTTTGCTTTTGATGCTATGCTTAAAATGACTGGTGTAGAGATTGATTTAATATATGACCAAGAAATGTATGAAATGATAGAAGCGGGACTTAGAGGAGGGATGTGTATGGTTTCTACTAAAAAGGTTGAAGCAAATAATAAATACATGGGAGAAGATTATGATAAAAAGAAAGAAAGTAGTTATATTAACTATTTAGACGCTAATAATTTGTATGGGTTAAGCATGATACAAAAACTGCCATATAAAAATCTAAAATGGGATGATACATTAAAAGAAGAAGACATAATTAATTATAAGAATAATAATATTGGATATATTCTAGAAGTGGATTTAGAATATCCTAAAGAATTACACGATTTACACAATGACTATCCAATGGCACCTGAGGTTATGAATGTTAAAGCCAACATGCTGTCAGATAAACAAATTGAAATTTATGAATTTTTAAATCATAAAAAACCTACGGATGAGAAAACAAATAAATTAGTATTGAATTTAAATGATAAAGAAAAATATGTAATCCATATAAGAACCTTACAATTTTATTTGAAGCAAGGGTTAAAACTTAAGAAAATTCATAGAGCAATTAAATTTGAACAAAAAGAAGTTTTAAAACCTTACATTGAGTTTAACACTGAGAAGAGGAAGAATGCTAGAAATGATTTTGAGAAAGATGTTTATAAATTGATGAACAATGCCATATTTGGAAAAACAATGGAGGATAAGCGAAAACATTTAGATTTTGAGGTTGTGAGTGATGAAACTAGATATATGAAGTGTGTAAGTAATCCTAACTTCAAACATAGTCATATCATTAATGAAAATTTGGTTGGAGTTGAAAAGCAATATACAAAGTTGAAACTAGACAAACCTATATTTATTGGGATGAGTATTTTAGATTTGAGTAAGCAACACATGTATAAATTTTATTATGACGTTATGAAACCTAAATATGGAGATAATATTAAAATGGTATATACTGATACTGATAGTTTTGTATTTCATACTAAAACCAATGACATTTATGAAGACCTGAATACAATTAAAAAAGAAATAGATTTTTCAGATTATCCTAAGGAACATAAATGTTATGATGAGAATAACAAGAAAGTATTAGGTAAATTTAAGGATGAATTAAAAAGCAAAATAATAACAGGGTTTATAGCCCTTCGTCCTAAATGCTACGCTTACTCAGTTTTTGGTGATGAAAAAGAATATAAGAAATGTAAGGGCATAGCAAAAGGCACAGTAAGACGTCAAATGAAATATGAAGAGTTTGAGACGGTTTTAAAAACTAATGAGGTTATACATAAGTCATTTAATAGTATTAGAAGTAAAAACCACAGAATTTTTAGTATAACAACTAAAAAAATTGCTCTTAGTAGTTATGAAAACAAAAAATATTGGATAAATAATATAAACTCACTTGCTTACGGCCATTATAAAATAAATTCTTTGAAAACGACTTAAAGAAATATTGACTTAATATATTATAATAGAAATGGTTGAATTTACTAAAAAAGAGCAAGAAGAAATTATTAATGACTTTTTGAATAAAATAAAAGTTAATGACATTATCAGTAGTTGTAAATGTAAACTAATAAATGAAAAAACTGGACTAACTAAGTTAAATTTACCTATTCCAATTGTTAAAAACATTTGTGATTTTAATTATGTTGAATGCGAGAAATGTGTTTTATTAAGAAATGCAAAGCAAGTTTTACATAAAAGTAATTTACATTCAACATTGAGACAATGTATTTATGATAAATACAAATTGGAATTTGAAGAAAATACATTTCTCAATGATGACTCATCATTAAGAACATATTGTTTTATAAAGTTAAATACATTTCCTACATATGAAAAAGTGAAAAAATATATACTGCAAGATAACGAAACATATATTTTAAAATTTTATAATGATATTAAATATTACTACGAAAAATCATATGAAGTTAGTTATGGTGGCAAAACTGGAACAACAAGACCAATTGAAGAATTTAATAATAAAATGATATTTAAATTTATTGATGAGTATGATTTATCAAATAATAAAATTGAAAATGATTGCAAGGAAACATGTTTAAACTACATAAAACAAAGAAACCAAGAATTGAAAATCATAATTGATAAAATATGTGATTATATTAAGGATGAACAGAAGAACAATATAATAGGTAAATTAATATATGGTGATGTGATAAATGATATTAAAAGTGTTTTAGGAAACTGGGGCATAGATTTTTGCATTTATGATTTTGCTGATAGAAAATATCCATTTAAAAATAATAAACAGAACTTTAAACAAATACCAAAGATTACAAAGGAATATTTAAATACTAATGACTTTGATTAAAACCATACTATAATAATAACATGTAAAATCTTATATGTTATAATTATATTGAACTTATGGTTTGTTTCTTATTTTTTCTTAATGCCTTAAAAATGACTTAAAGAAATAGTGCCTTAATATAATAAGAGGAAAATGAACGGTGATAAAATCAATAATTATATCATTAAAAAATGCTATGATTGTTGTCACTTCAAAAAAGAAAATATGGAATTGTATAAATTGAATTTACCTAATGAAACAGTGAATAATATTATTAATTATTCAATGGATGGAAAAGACGAATGTGAAAATTGTCAGGAATGGAGAGATAATCAATTTTTAATCAAATGTTTGTTGAGAATAAAAGGAAGACATAATAGAAATGTAGAAGATGAGATTTTAATATGTCTAACTGTAAATAAAATACCACCTTACGATTATGTTAAACAGTTTCTTAAAATCAGTAAGAAAAAATATGAAATGATTTATGATATATTATGGATGTTGGGCTATAGTCAAGAGAAAGGAGAAGATGTTAAAGAAAATATCAAATTATTTATTGAAAGTAAAAAGTTTAATATTCAAAATACATTGAGAGATATTAATATTATTTTTAAAATGATGTATGAAAGAAGAAAGATTTGTCAATTAAATTATTATCCTGTACTGAAATTATAATCATACTATAATAATAACATGTAAAATCTTATATGTTATAATTATATTGAACTTATGGTTTGTAAAGATTGAAATATTTTATTTTCTTAGTTTTCTTGTGTGCTTAGGCTGTTTGGTTTTGTGGAACTATTAGGTGAAATGTGTTTTAGTCATATTTTTAAGTCTGAGTGAAAAATTCGCGAACAATGAATAAGGTAAAAAGAAAAAATGAAGAATAACTGGAGTTTCTGAGAATTGGAAAAAGACTTAAAATATAAAATGAATAAGGTTAATCAAATAGTAAAATGAAATAAGTTAAGTAGTGAAAAAATAATGAATAAGGTGTGCATCTTTCTAGGAATTACTTAGAATGAATAAGGTTGTGATTTATTAACCTTATCTATTATTTGATACTTGGTTTTTCAATGTGTTTTTTCATTGCTTGTTAGAAAAAATACAGAAATGATTTTCAGTTCCTTCAAATCTCCTTTCTGTATTTTTGGGGGGGGGGTGGGGGGGGGGGGGGGTGGGGGGGGGGGGGGGGGTGGGGGGATGAAGTGCAGGGATGAAGGGAGGGGTGTGTTGCATGGGGAGGTCTTTGACCCGCAATGGGGACCGAATTCCGCGCTCTGCTTGGTATCCATTTCTCCGGCCGAGAATGCGTCCGCCAAACCCCCTGGTCTTCAGCCCACCTGCCCGAACACGGGGCCAAACCCCCAGAAGACGCCGGTTCATGCCCCACCAAATTGCAAGTCAGCCCCAGCAACTTCCAAAGCTTGGCCAAAAAAAAACTCCCCAAGCCTTTTGCTTTGCCACTCACCTCCACCCAACCCAACCCAACGCCCTTCGCCTCACTCCCCCGCTCGACCGCTCCACCGCTCCACCGCTCGCTCCCCGCTCGCCTCGGCGGCCTTCTGCTCCAAGAACTGCAGCTCCGTGGAGATGGCGTGCTGCTGCGCCTGCAGCTCCACCTGGACGGCCGGAAAGAATCGGTGGATGGAGAAAAGACCCGGTAAAAGCGGTGAACCATGGCTCAGTTGCCCAAAGGACCTGGAACTAAAAGGTTAACCTTTTGGTTCCTTTACTAAAGATAGACCAAAATTAGAAAACCAAAAGGTTAAAAGGTCGGCTTTGGGCAACTGAGATGTCAGGCTACATTCGTGTCACAATCAAAACCGATCGGTACAAAACTGGTGAACCCAGAACCAACCTGCAAAGAGTTGGTGGATTATGGAGAACCCGTGGAGCTGCAGAACCCAGAACCATGGAGATGCTGGAGATGGTACAAATCTGGTCGCACCATCAACACCTGCAGCTGGTCTTTGGGGTAAAGTGCATGGAAAAAGGCGATCGCAACCGGCGATCCAGGCGGCGTTTTTTGCCCAGGTGAGTCAAAATCAAACCTGGTACAAAACTGGTCGCAATCCCAGAACCATGCTTCAAGAATTAAGAAGGCGGGGATCCGCAAAACTATGTTCCGGCTGGCACCGCCCCTTGCTAAGCTTCATCTACCCGAATCGGTTTTGAGGACGTGGCCCACCTGAGAAACGGAAGCCTCGGACGACCCGCCCGAGCCGAGAGCCTCCTCTGAGCCTGTCTCAAGAAATGGGGGGCGGAGATCAGCCCCCCTTGGGGGTCCAATATGGATTCGCATGGGTTCATTTATGGAGCTTCTAATCAATATTGCCATTTAGGGCTCCCAGTTTTGACCATGGATAACTTGTCTAGTGTGGGAATATCTTATCGTTTTAGTGGCTTTCCCCAAGTCTAGCCGTTTGCCTTTGCACCCACCGATTGGGGGCGAGAAGGAACAGCTCAAGACTGGTGTCTAAGTCACGCTCTTTGCCTTTTTACCAACACCTTTCGGGCTAAAAGGCGCACAAAACGGCACAAGACTCAGGGTCCCTTTCCAGGTGCCACCTTGTAGTCATTTGTCTTGTCTAAGTCAAGCTCTTCGCCTTTCCACCAACCTAGGAGAAAAAGAACACCTGCAGGGCGAATCACCAGCCTGAAAAGTCATGTGCTAGCCAACACACTGGTCGCTGAGCTGCACAGCACAACCACAATGAAAAGGAACACCTCAAGACTCGAGGTGCCTTTCAAGGTTGGACCTTGTTTAAACATCTTGCTACGGTTGCTCAAACAACCCTTGCGGTTTCCTGTGAACGCGAGAATGCGAGACATGTGTTACCACCAACCCCGGCTTTTTATCGCCTCTGGCGAACAACTCTAAGGTCATAAGCTTGGATCAGCCGGGATCTCCCGGAAGAGACGATCCCCAGGGCTTGCTGGTAGGAACCGGGTCCCCGGTTTCCTAACCTCCCAGTGGCTCGTTGATTCCTGGCTTTTACAAAAGTGGGACGTGTCAAATCCACGTGGTTCGTTCAGCTAGTGGAGATTGACAGGCTACTTTCCAGTGGTCGCAAAAGGAAGGGATGAAAATCCCGTAAACCATGCCCGGGCCTGTCTCACCACCCCATACACAGCGGACTGGTAGTCACGCCACATGACCACCTTCGCCAGCGCAATGGTGGGGTAAGGGACCCCCCCTCCCCAGTTTTTGGTTGGTTCCAAATAAAGGTGGCCAAGGGAAGCGTGGTTTTTGGCTCCACAACTTTGCAATGCCTTGCCTTGCTCACCGCGGTTTACAAGGTCTTCTCATTGAAGGGAAACCCGCGTTCGACATAAACAGGACTGGATTCATTGAAGTGACATCCTCAAAATGACTTGCCCTCTGAATGATGGTTTCAAGGGGGTTCCCGGACCCAAATCTAATTTTGAGAACCCCTGAAATGCAACCACTTCAAGGGACCCAGCAAGATTCCCCCCCCCTGCCCCCACAAACGGGGAGTTGGAATCTTACTGTGCTGGAACAAGCCGAAATGGGGGGTCAAGAAGTGGATGGCCGGCTTTCCTCGTGTCGCTTGAGACCAACCTGAAAAGGCTACCGAGCCTCCAATAAACCACGCGCCAAAAAATCGGGATCTGTCGTTTGAAGTAAGGCGGCGAGTGCTGAGTCTTAGCCCTGGCCATGGGTTTATCTCATGGAACCTGAAGATAGCATGTCGGTGTTCCTTCCGGCTTCCCCTTCAAAACCCCAAAAAGATCGGCTGAAGTGTACATGCGCAACCAGCTCTCATCTGAAAGACGCCTACAATGCCTAAGCAGGCCACGCCCATGACTGAAAATCGGTCATTCTAAAACGACTTCAAGATCCCCTTCACCCCTCCTTCCTATTTCCAGTGCAATGGTGGTTTACTGCTGTTAGTCACCAGCCTAAACCCTAAAAAGCTGAAATGCCAAAAATGATGGCTGAGAACCACCTCGCATTGTAACCACTGTATAACTGCTTCCCTCCCCTTGAAAAACCAGAACCCGTGTTTGTTTTTCTTGCAGCCCAATTCATGAACAGAACCAAGCAACTACTGAAAACATGTCGAGAACGGTGAGAACTGGGGTTGTTGCCCCAAACCCCAAAAACTCGCAAACTGTGGGACAAAAATTGACCTCTTGTTTGCATACGTTTCAAAAGGCATCGCGCCAGCATTGCATGTACGCAAGCGACCGGTGCAGAAAACTTCGCCTCCGCTGCTGGGTTACACTTACCGGCTGACAGGCCAGAAAGCTTGACCCACCAATAACCATGAACACCTGAGTCGCATTCAAAACCGATCAGTACTAAAATGGTCGTAATCCCAGAAACCATGTACAGGATTAAGAAGGCGGAATTCTGCAGCTATTTATGGCAAGGGGATCGTCCCTTACTAACCTTGTGGCTCACCTGACGTTCGGAGGGAGGGGGGGGGGGCCGGCATGGACCACGTTCCTGAAAAAAGGGACTTGAATGACCAGCAAGACCTGCAAGCAAAAGTTCGTACTGGTTGCCAACTCAAGAGGGAAGCACAATCGAAACCTGATGTTAACGTGGTCTGCCCAAGAACAGGTGAAGAACCAAAAAAGGGCGGATTCACGCGCCTATTAGTTGGGATTGTCTTCATTTACCTGGGCTTTGATTGTATATCTTCCACTCGTGCAGCGCTCCTCAGCCCACAACCACCCACCCCCTCCCTTCCTTCCCTGTAAACACACCGATCCCACTGTTGGTCTAGTGTAGAAAAAAATATGAGAGTGGGGATAGCCTTCATCAAAGTGGGTCTGTGCCCCCAGAAACATGAGGGGTGTCCTTCTGGTTTCCCTCTAAACCAGGTGAAAAAGGGGATACCAATGTCAAAAAACGCACAAACTCAAAGTGAGTGCACCAAGAAAGTCACTGCGATGTCGTGCCGTTCTCTCG
Organism: Effrenium voratum; assembly: GCA_963377175.1. Lineage (NCBI taxonomy): Eukaryota > Dinophyceae > Suessiales > Symbiodiniaceae > Effrenium > Effrenium voratum. Next base: position 87,072 of record CAUJNA010003544.1, on the reverse strand, counting down.
CCTCTCGCACTGGCTGGTCGTCAAGCTCGTGCTGGGTGCCCATCTCGGGCAAGGCAAGCGGTTCGGGGTGGGCATAGGTGTCCTTTTAGGGGAAATAGATGGGTTTCCCTGGTAGATGAGAAAAGACCACCACTTAAACCAGGAATCGCCATCTATTTTTCTTGCAAAACAACCAAAAAGGACCCCTGTGGGCGTGGGTGGAAGGTTGGAGCGAGTTCTGCCGCTTCAGCTGCGCGCTCAAGAAAAAGTGCTGGGGTTTTAGGCTGGCTTCCTGTGAGATCGGGGGGTTTTGGTCAAACAGATATCGGGGGGAGGGGTTTTGGTGCGGAGACCTTGGACGGCATTGAAACATTCTCACAGATGTCAAATCTCCCAAAGGCTAGCTGGGACAACATAAGGGGGGCCACGTTGAGACACATTCACGAATTGAGATGTTCCAGATGGTCATGGAAGTAAACCCTCATTTTTCCTGGGTAGCCTGTACAGCCAAGCAAAGAGGAGTCCATTTTGGCACGAAGCTGCCAAGTCTCCTTACAAGACGGGGGTCGCTGGCACCAACAAACACATTAGGGAAAAATGATTTAGATGTTGTCTCAAAATCAAGGTACACCCAACATCGTCAGTTCTCTTTTGCTTCCGCTTGAAACCAAAAAGTTGCTTGCCTTTTCTACAAAGATGCTTCCACGGTCACTCAAAGCTCGACCAAAACAACCGGCTTCGGCTGTCTGCTATGGGGGTGTCTCAACATGTCGGATGTTGCTTAGAGGGCAAACTTGAAAATTGGTATTTTTGCTTTAAACATCAACAAGAAACTCAATTGAGCTCGTCCTGAAAGTTGATGTTTCAACCACCCAAACAAAGTATTTTGCCAACTCGTAGTGGGTTCAATGGGAACCACCACTAAAGCGTACAAACCCAAAAACGGCTGGGAGCCACCAAGCATATTAGGGCCCCTTTCTTTCTATGCTACCAAAGGGGAGGTACATACTGTGGATGGACAAAATCTAACCCTAGAACGATGGTCCCCTTCTAAAAACAAGGGTTTCAACCATAGTTTCTTACGTTCTTAGGTGGTGCGGCGAAATGGATTTCGCAACCATCCACCGTATCAGGGACCCTGGCAGCCCATTAAGCCTCCCGGCCCGCACCGCGCGCTCGTAGGCCACAGTCTGGAAGTGTTCCTCGGTGCTTTGCTCGGGAGACGGGGCCATGGGTCGAAGCAAAAAAAACGCTTGGCCATCGGAGGTCCTTCTACTTCCCCTCTTGAAGTCTCTGGCTACCTGCTGTGGCTTTTGTCAATGCGCCTTTGTACCTCACCAGGGCGAATTCTAACCAGCTCCGGCGAATTTTTGTTGGGGGTGCCTTCCATAAAAACAAGGCGTAGGGGAGTAAACCAGAAGTCCGAATAAACCTCGCTCTGACCAGGACGCGAGCTGCCATGCCGCTTTGCAATGTTTCGGGCCTTGAGGTGGCGCAGTCTGTGATATGTTTGGGTCATAGATGTCGGGCGATTTGTCACACGCGTGGTTTCAATTTAGTTTTTAAGAGGCATCTCCTTTTGGCAATCCAACCCCCCAACGTTCGGGTTCCTTCGCAAACTTGTAGGGGAGTACCACTCAAATCATCATGACCCCCAAAAAAAACGGGTGCCGAAACGGGGGAAGTCGAGCAAATCGGACTCCAAATGGGGTTCATCCCTAACCCGAGTAAACGACTGGGTCTTTTGACAACACATACGAACGGACAAAACGACTTCCTCAAAAGGGAGTCCGTGAAGCACTGGATCCATTCCCCCTTTAAAACAAAATTGGATTCCAAGGTAAACCGCCCTTTTTGCGGGTTCTCTTATTTGCTCAACGAGCAAAATGAGTCATAGTCAAAACCTGGTAGTAAGACGGTCTGCCTATGTACAGAAGGGAAAAGGCAGACATCCGCACCCAGAAATAATGACCAGGGATCTTCCCTTACCCTCCGATTGCCCCCGGTTTTGGATGCTCAAGTTCTCGGGGAGTTCTAAGGCTTGATTCCATTTCCATTCTGTGCAACCATCGTTCTTTTCAAAAACCGGATCCTTAGCTCCCTGGGTTTCCGGAGGCCTAGAAAGATCCGGATCCCTGAAAAGGTTTCCGGTTGGAATGTACCCTTCGAACATCTAGGTTCCCCACGTCTGTGAACATTCAGCCTAGATAGCCAAGTTGCTGCCGTTTTCAGTCACTGTTGCTGGTTTTGGGGTAAAGTGCATAAAAACAAGTGCAACTGGCGATCCAGGTAGAGGATTCCTTTGAGGGCTTTTTTGGGGCCAGCAAGGCGTCACTGGGCTTCCCCGGCGCGGATGAGCTCCTCGTAGTCCAGGTGGTGGTAGCCCAGGTCTTTGGGGAGGCCGCGCACCTGGTGAGCAAAGAAACCAACCCAAATCAAATCAAAACAAAACAAGGCAAGGCAAACAAAGCAAGCAAACAAACGAACAAACAAGCAAACAAAGAAAGCAAGCAAACAAACAAAGAAACAACCCACCCACCCACCCACCCACCCGCCCGCCCACTCGCCCACTCACCCACCCACCCACCCACCCACCGAACTCCCCAGCCCCCCACCCAGCTCCCCTCCCGGCTCCCCAGCCGCGCCTGCACCGCCAAGTTGGCCAGGTTCCGCGCGTTGGTCTCAAGTCGCAGCCAGCAATCGGGGGAGGTGCGGCCGATGGGCAACCCCAAAGTCGGAACTTCTATTGGCCGAGGTCCTCCGGATTTGAGAGGTTACAATAAGCGGGTCCCCGAGTTTTTGTTTCGGGTTTGGTCTATTTTCGTAGGGGAACCCTCCCAACCAACAAAGGGGTTACAAAGGGCACCAAGCTGGGGGACCTAGTGGCGCTTGGCGGTTGATGCTCAGATGCCCAGTGGATTTCATGGACAAAAGATGGTGGTATCCTTTTTTGGTTGACTGTAAAGCGGAACTCCTCCCAAAACAAAGGAACAAAGGAACAAAGGGCACTACTGAGCAACGGAAAAAAAGGCTGCCCAAACTTACCCTCAAGATCTGGTTCAAATCCAAACCAATCCGAACCATGGGTTGCCTGAGCGAAAGGTTCTTCTTCCCCCAACTGCAACAGCTACTCTGCATGGACGAAATCCGTTCGCACCACTTAAAAACCATAATTGAAACCATTGGTATTTACGTTGGGAAATCATCATTTCAGGGTTTCTTAGCTGGGGCGAATGGATTTCGCAACCATCCACAGTATGTCGAAACCAGACCGACTTTCAGCCGACGGGTGAGTTCCAAAAGGCCATGACAATCTGGGGCGCTGGGGACTCTTGGGCTTTTGTCCAAGCGGGACGGTCCCAAATCCCCAAGCCCAGAGGTTTTCTCGGGAGCCTCTGGAAAAACAAAAAACCCTTGCCGCTGCGTCCTTCCCTGATCGCAAACCACGCCCTCAAATACATTCGTGCGCGCATTGCCGCGCAACTGAGAAAACTCGCGCAAGCGGAGGCGTGATCCTCTTCCGTCCGAGTCGCTGTGTAAGTGGCCCGCTTGATGATGACCTGGGAATGGCTTCAGCCAAACTTGGGGAAAAAGTATGGGATGCCTGGATCGCCAGTCGCGATCGTTTTGTTCCATCCACTTTACCATCCAAAAACCGATCGCAACAGTGACTGAAAACAGCGATCGCAACTTGGGCATCTAGGTGGTTCTTTCCGGATGGTTTCGCACGGTTTTGTCCGGTTTCGTACGGGTCTCGGATGGGTCTCGGATGGCTGAAGTGAGCCATGGGTTTGGGACCCGTTTCTCCTTGGGGGTCCCTGGAAAAACCACCACCCCAAGAAGATAACCCCCTTTAAACGGTCGCAAAAATATTCCAAAACCAGGCGCCATAATATTCCAAAACCAGCCGGATAGGATTCGAAAACCAGAACCTTTAAACGCCACATGCCGGACTCCTTCGGAAGTCAAATCGACTTCCAAGGTTTGTGGTGCTGGGATCCCACCAGTAGGACGGGTTTAGCAAAGGGGTGTCACGAGGTCTCACAATAGTAGATCTGTCGTCATGGGAGAGTGTGTCTTTCGAAGGTGGGAAACCCGTCCCCCATGTCAAAACAAAGCCTTCGGGGAACAAGCCGCCAGGTGTGTGTTTGTGTGACGAAAGACTTCCTGAAACAAGTTGGGTTTCTGAGGGTTGTCAGCCCCCACCAAGACCTCATGTGGGGTGTGGCTCAAAATTAAACAGCAGGGGGAAACCGCAGGTTTTGGTCCATGTTTCCACCAGGGCAACCCATTTTGGAATTCCGGTTCTTGATCCACAGCCATGGCGTTCATAGCCACTGGAGGCGAATCCAACGAAACCAAAAACAGCCCTGGCCGCTGTCAAAATGATGCGAACTTGCCGCCAGTCTTGCCAACTTCACAAGGAAGCCACCAACTTCACAAGCCCATGTGCTTCTTGTTCCAACAAGGCTTGCTCTTCTCAAAAACACACAAAGAACCCAACCACCGCGGGGCGCGACGCAACATGCTTCGGAAAGCTAAACTCCAGCCAATCCTCAACCCTGCTGGGACTCCATGCAAAGCGATACAGGAGAAGCACCCCAAGCAGCCTCGGACGGGAGCCCACGACGCCGACCAAGCCATCCATGGTGCTGAGGCTTGTATGCGCCCTGGTCAAAACTCCTTGTTGGTACTATGTTCTTTTATCATTATCATTGTCTCAAGCATATGTTCATTCTTGTTCCATATACGGATGTGTACATTCCTTTGCTGTATCTATAATCGTTTAAACAAAGATGTGTTCAGGCGGAGAAAAAGAGCATTTAAAAAAACTCAGGTGATATCCCCAACAGCATGCGGTGCTCTTTTTAGTGCTCGCACCACCCCGCAGCCCTCGCAGAACCTCGCAGAACCTCGCAGAACCTCGTGGAACCCTCGTGGAACCCTCGTGGAACACTCGTGGAACCCTCGTGGAACCTTACCTCAGGGCCGCCCGGACCACCCCAGAGCCTATCTGGGCTGAGACCCCAAAGCTTTCAGCTGTTGGGGAAAAAAGAAAAAAACAGAACGAAAACAAAAAACAAACAAAAAACATGTGTCTAGGCACTCGTTGTGACGATTGTCTGCGTGTTTCCCGAGATCTGCATTGACACTGGAGCAGCCAAAAATGACTCCGTTCAACATGTGGAGTCTTGCTTGTGCTGACCAAACGCCGTGTAAACTATGGGATTCCAAAACGGTTCAGCCCAAAAGCCCGTGATACTAGCCATCTTGCTCAAAGGAGGATCGAAGGCAGGTCAGCTAGGGCTGCGAGAGACACTCGGACTGTTTCCTGGAGACAGAGACGCTGAGGGATCTGCGCAGAACGGCGTCTTAGATAAACAGAGGGTGGCCCAGAAGTATTCCACTTCTGTCATCCAGCCCTTGCTTGTCCAGGAGTTTTCAGTTGACCGCATCTACGAGCCGACTTGGGTTTTTGCAGCGCAGCCACCACTCCCCGGACTCTTCTTGCTTGGAAGAAATTTCAATTAGCAAGGATTACGTTGCGGGTGTTTAGCGGTGCGGTACCTATCAGTAGGGTAGAGGGCTTGTGACTGCACAACAGGCTCGTTCTGGATGTCTCGAATGCCCAGGAGGAATTTTGAAAGCGCGCTACATGTGATGCACGTACCCTCTTCCAACAATCATGAAGTGGACAGGGAGGGGCTTGGAAGACGATCCTCTTGATTGCCCACTTCCATGATTATCTGAGAAAGTGTGTATTTCCGTGTATATTTATGCATATATAATATAAAGCCAGCTGCATCCATTCGAGAGGTTCCCTTAAAGGGCGTCTCAAAAGTAGTGTTGGTTCCGGCGAGTTCTCCGTTCAACCACAATGAGGGTTGTTTTCAGGACGTCACTTTACCTCCTACTCAGCAGGGAATGAGGGAATGAGGAAATGACCCTTATAACTAATAAACCATCCATCCTATGGTTTCCTTGATTCGGGAATCCCCAGGTTAATTCCCTGACTCCCTCCCTGGGTGTGGCTCAAAAAGTGGGACCAAAAATGGCACCTTGGCAAGTGGGGCCAAAGACTAAAACCTGCGGTTTGCCCCAGCGGTTTAATTTTGAGCCACACCCACCTATCGCACCACTTTTCATGGAACCAGCAATTTACGGACCAAGAATTCGGCGCGTTTTGGGCGGGGCCCCGGGCGCCATGGAGCCAACGAACTCGTTCATGATGTGGACGGTGGCCTCAGAGAAGCGAGGCGCGACAGAGAGAGAGAGAGAGAGAGAGAGAGAGGTAGGTGCAGACAGAGACACAGACATAGAGACACGCGTACAAGGCTGACACAGACATAGAGACATAGAGACATAGAGACATAGAGACATAGAGACATAGAGACATAGAGACATAGAGACATAGAGACATAGAGACATAGAGACATAGAGACATAGAGACATAGGACAAGGTTGACCCGGACTAGTGAACACCAGTTGATTCATACTGTGGATGGACGAAATCCATTCGCACTACTTTGAAGCATGGGAAACCATATCGTTTCTTGGTATTTACAGGGGAATCACACTTCCAGGGCTTCTTAGGTGGTACAGGGTTTCGTCCACCCAAAGTAAAAACACGCGTACAAAGAACACAAACAAAAGGAAATAAGCAAGCAAGCAATTAAATCGAATCAATAGATCAATCAATTAATCCAATCCAATCCAATCCAATCCAATCCAATCCCTCAACCAACCAACCGACCGACCGACCGACCGACCGAATCAATCCAATCAATCCAATCAATCCAATCAATCCAATCAATCCAATCAATCCAATCAATCCAATCAATCCAATCAATCCAATCAATCCAATCAATCCAATCAATCCAATCAATCCAATCAATCCAATCAATCCAATCAATCCAATCAATTCCAATCAATTCCAATCAAATCAAATCAAATCCGATCAAATCCGATCCAATCCGATCCAATCCAATCCAATCCAATCCAATCCAAATCAAATCAAATCAAATCAAATCAAAATCAAATCAAATCAAATCAGATCAGATCAGATCATATCAGATCAAATCAAATCAAATCAACTCAAAATCAAATCAAATCAAATCAAATCAAATCAATCAATCAGATCAGATCAGATCATATCAAATCAAAATCCAATTGAATCTAAAAGAAACAGTCAAACAAACAAGCAAGCAAGCAAACACACAAACAAAGCAAAACAAAACAAACAAAGCAAAACAAAACAAAGCAAAGCAAAACAAAGCAAAACAAACAAAGCAAAACAAAACAAACAAGTGACACCCAAATACTGACATAAACACAAACACAAATACACACACGAGCACAAACACAGACACAAGCACAAATTCATGCACAAACACGAACACGAACACAAACGCAAACACACACACACACACACACACACACACACACACACACACACACACACATGCATAGCCTGCAGCCTACATACACATAGCCTACACACACATAGCCGACACACACATAGCCTACACACAGTCAAAATACGCTGTACTGTACTATCCCTCAAACTAGCACAGCTCTGCCAGCGGCCCCTGCCTTTCGTTTTTCTGGGCCACTTGTTAGGCCTCCCGGCGAGAGAATGACAAACCCAGCCCCGCCCAGTGCCACGTGCCGTCTGGTTGTCCCCACTAATGTTGACCCATATTCTTGAACCCCAGTTTGTGCATAGCGGGGTGGGGGCCCCTCCAAAAGTGATGAATCTCCACTAAACCCAGGGACATCCCCCTCTTCATAAACAGGGCTTCATTATCATGGGGTCAACATTGGGCAGTACCTTTGGGCTGGGCTGTTGGCGCAGCTGAACTGCGTTCAAGGCACGTCCGCAGCTGGCATCCTGCGGTCGGAAGACAAGACGACGGCAAAAGGTTTGAAGGCCAGATGCCACTTCGAAGTTTTGAATAGGGGACTTTTTGGTGGACATACTGTGGATGGACGAAATCCTGCACCACCCACGAACCCCTGCAATGATGATTCCCGTGTAAATACCAACAAACAATTGTCCATCCACAGTAGTTTAGGTGAGCATTCATGTCCACCAACCACTTTTGAGGTGCCATAATCAAATCCATAGGCACATGCTTAAACTTTTCTGCATAAGGGGGGGGGGGGGCGGGTCCTTAAGGGATAATCCAAAAACCACCCGCTTTACAGGGGATCAGCTGGTACGTAGGCGGAACTATGGCTATGGCTTTCCGGAAAGTTGAGCAAAGCATGAAAAAACCAACTGGATGCTAGCTGGCCAGTGGGATTTGAGGCTTTTTTTTCCCAGCTGAAAGCCTTGTGGGGCTCTGGCGTACCTCTGTTCAGCTTCAGCGTAGGATGAACAAGCAAGGACTCGGGGTGCCTGTTGTTAGTTTCTGGGATTGTTTTCCAGGGAAACCAAAGGGACATTCAAGCCTATTTTTGCGGGGGGGGGGGGGGGAGGGGGGGTCAAAGGGAAACAATCCCTTTTGGTGAGTTCCCCTGATTTGGAGACAAACCCTGAGCAATTCCTGAACCCTCCATTGAGTACCACGAAAATAACGAGGAGGCCGTCCCATCCAGTCCTCTCCAGGTTGCCCACAGAGTAGGTGGCCAACGTGCTTAGGACCGGGTCCATCCTGAGCTTCCAGTTGAAATCGCAACTCTGCTGCCTTTTCGTGGGACATATGGGAAATCTACAAACCAAAAAAGCTCAAAAAACCAGACGATTGCTGGGAGCCACTGAACCCCAAAAACCCAAATGCCTAATCCACTCCTTTTGGAAGGGTCGGTTTTCGGGGTCCAGCCAAAAGGCCTCCATTGAGACCCCAGGAACTAGTTGCCCAAAGCCTTGACCCCAGTAGAAATCACTCTTTGGCGGGAAACGATACGGAAACTGCCCTTGTCTTGATTTTGCTTACTTTAAAAGAAAAAAATGAGACCCCTGCTGGCAACCTGGGCTGTCCGTTTTCTGATCCCCTGCTGAAAGTTTAACTTTTATTCGCTTAAGTGGAAACTACCACTGAAGCAACTAAAAACCTAACAAGCTAAGGAACCGGATGGCTGGGAGCCACTCGAACATTGGCCTGCTTTACGCTTTCAGGTCTCCTTTAGCTATGGCAAGCGAGTTCTTTTCTGCAGCATCACCAGATCTTCGCAACCCTTGGCATGGTAGCAAAAAAAAAAACTTCTTTTCTGCGGCCCACGAATCTAAAAATGGACGGGAATCCAAAAAACCCTAAAACTTGAGCCAAGAACGGCGAAGAGATACCTCCCGGAGCCCCCTGCCCCTTCACCCAAGGGTCCTTCTGAAGGTCACATCTACTCGAACCTCCCCCGCCCCCCCACCTCTTTCCCTCCCCCAACCCCCACCTTCCCCCCCCCCCAAACCCCCACCTGCCTTTAGCCTGGGGCGCCCGGCTGCTTGAGCACTGGCCCCCCTCCTTGGCCAGAGCTGCACATCCTCAGCGCGTCAACATCTCCCCGGCGAGTCATCTCGAAGGGTTCCCGTGCTTCATCTGGTGTCCAATTCCAAACCCCTGGATCGCCAGTTGCGATCGTCTTTTTTCCATGCACTTTGCCATCCAAAAAACCGATCGCAACAGTGACTGCAACTTGGCAATCTAGGTCGGTATTAAAATGGTCGTAATCCCAGAACCATGTAAAGAACTAAGAAGGCCGATATCCGCAGCTATTTCTGGCTGGGAGTGTCCCTTGCTAACCTGCACTTACCCGGGTTTTGATTGTCGTGGCAACACCCACGTGGGGCGCACCAAAATCTTCGAAACCCCACAGAATATGAGCTCAAGCAGAATTGGATGCTCCCATTCACATACAACATTGGCGGATGTAGGAAACCCTAAGTGGGGTCAAATTGGTTGCCACGGCCAACCGAGAGTCTTGAGAAAACTCCATCCCAAGTCTTTCTGGAGACAATGAGATCCAGGAGTCACGAGTAGCAGCGTCAAATTGCTGCAGGAGTATCATCGCTTTTGGAGGCAAACACCCCCCTAGTAATAAACTGCCTGGATCGCCAGTTGCGATCGCTTTTTTTCCATGCACTTTGCCATCCAAAAACCGATCGCAACAGTGACTGAAAAAAGCGATCGCAGCTTGGCTATCTAGGTGGGGTTGAATCGTGTGGGGTCAACATAAACCCGGACCGAGGGTGAAAAAGACAAGGCTCAGAAACTCCTTCAATCTCAAGGCCTGACCGGAAGGTTCGTGAAATGGACGAGGAAACTATCCATTCAAAACACTTCCCTGTTTTTGAATTGCAACCTGTGAGGGTTGTTCAACAAAGAGGCCCTGCTTTTTCGTTCCTTCAAGTGCAGAGCAAAAGCGAACGGCCTGGATAGCCAAGTTGCTGTTTGTTCACTCACTGTTGCGTGTTTCTGGGGTAAAGTGGATGGAAAAAAGCGATCGCAACTGGCGATCCAGGGGGGTTCAAAGTTGGAACGAGCAACCCTCACTTGGGTATGTGTCAATATACGGGGCCAGCCAAAACAGGGCGTTCCTTTGGGCCTAATCCCTGTCATGTCAGGGCGCCCGCCCCAAACGCCATTTGCGAGAAAGGGAGGGCCCTTGTTTTCGACCCCCACTGAGCCAGACATACTGCGGATGGTTGAAATCGAAATCCATTCTGCACCACTTTGAAGCCACGGTTGAAACCATTGTGTGTTGGTGTGTATGGTGCAAATTGGATTTTGTCCATCCACAGTACGCGGGGTGTCGAAAAACTGCGTGGCGGCTAGAACAACAGGGTCCACCAAGCAAAATGACAATGAACATTCTGGATAGGGGGAGGGTAGCGGGGGGGATTCGCTGGCAGGTGATGAATTTTCCCTCCCAACCCTTTGGGACTCCGGACACTAAAAAATGTCCCAGCCAATGATTCAACACAGTTTTCCCACTGGCAACCCCCATTTCTACTGTCGTTGTGGCTTTCCTTTACCACCCAGGGCAAACAAACAAAAAACAATTCGCGAACTGTGTCATAAGGACTCCCTGTAAGACCTTCCGTATTTCCTCATGGCTGCGCTACCCCCAGTTGAGCCTGTCGTAAATCGTCCTGAAACGTCCAAGAAGCGAAGCTTCCTATTCTACTGGCTCGAAATGACTCTCTAAATGCTGAGACCCCTTAAAATGCCCTCTGCAAGTTGGGGCTGTTGCTAAGGGGTTGGCATGAACCGGAACAATTAGAAACAAAGGAATCCTTTGTTCAAAGTCAGCTTCCAGATTGGTTGATCAACCTCCTGAAGAGGTTCCCTTTCACACCAACCCGCTTCACTTCGAGACACAAATTTTCACTCATCCGCTCCGAGCCGCAGAAGGAAGGGCAGCGTCATTGCCGTCAGAACCTCGGCGAAATCAAAAGGACCCATCCCTCGCAAAAGGAAGAAAAAAAAGACAGCGAAAGGATACACCGCAAGAAGACCATGACGCAAAACCAAAAAAAAGGCGAGAAGAAACAGGACCCAATGTTTTGTGTGTTGGCAAGCGTGTCCATAACATCTGGATGCCAACTTGGCTTTGGCATGGGACCTGAATCCAGCCCTTTGAATGGCGTCAAAAGGGGAGTAAAAAGGAGAATCAACAGGAAACCAAGCAAACTGGTCCCCTGGAGACTCACCAGTGAGTTCTTTCACCTCCCAAACGCTGTCCCCAAGCAAACCTCCAGCGTCCGCATTGGGTACAAGGTGGTCGGATGAAATGAGGGGCCATCCTACCAACTACATACTGGTATATAAAGATACATATCTATATATATATATATATACATACACACATTTTTGTCCCTTGGGGATAGTGGTTCAGGGGTAATGGAAACCCGCTTTCTGCTGCACAATTCTCCAAAAGGCCTCTGGCTTGCTTGGTGTCCACGCCCCAAAGGCAATAACCAAGAGCATCAGCAGGTCGAAGTACAGCCTGCCCCCCCCCCCCGCCCGACCCCAAGTGTTGCCAACACGGGCTCCCTTTTTTGAGGTTTGTGGCGTCCCGTGGTTTGCGGGTGTTCAAGGGAAACCCAAAAGGGAAAACCGGTTCTCCTAAAAAAATAGAAGCACACATATGTTCCCTTCAAGCAGCCACCCCACCAAAGAGCAGGTTGGTAAACATTGGCAACCACAAGGCCAGGCGTAAACCGCCGCTTTCCGGATCTTTGTCCAAACCGATACCCATGGCAACCAAAAACGACGGATTTAAGATCCGGCTGGTTCCAGCAAATGACACTTCCTAAACGGAAGGAAGAATGAAACCTCAGACTTCTTCTACAAATATGAGTGTGTCTTGAAATAGAGGACCCTCAACTGGTGGTTTTCCCTTGATTCGCCCTTAGAACCAAGCCAAGCAAAGGTTGCTAACCTGAAAAACAAAAACACATCCATCCTGCACCACCTAAGAAACCCTGGAATGATCATTCCCTTGTAAATGCCAACAAACAATGGTTTCTCATGGTTTCAAAGCAGTGCGAATGGATTTGTTACCATCCCCTGCTTTGCTTTGCAATGGTGTCCGTTTTTCTTTGGAACTGGTCGTCGCTGGAAGCTGTCCACAAAGGACTTTTGCTCCTCCCTCTGTGGAGGCTATTTGTGCGGATCGCCCAAGGGCCAGAAAGCACAAATCCAGGCCGCGGAAGACTAGGCAGCATTTTTCCCGCGTCTGGTATATACTCCAAACTAAGATTTGCGGACTCTTTGCTTTATATTTAATCTACCTTCAAGTATAACATGGGTGTGTCGTTTTTGAGGGTGCCCCCTTTTTAAGGTTCTTGAAGGGAAACCAAAAGGAAGACCGGTACACAATTTGGCGCGTCCGATTCCTAAAACACGACACGCCCAGTTTGTTTTGGAGATCCCAGAGCAGTGGCTCAGTCAAAACGGTTGGAGTCTGATTCGGCGAAATCCGATTTCAAATCAGCATGCGAATGAGCGGCTAACTATTTGGGTATACCACTAAACCACCAGGTGACCCCAGAGTCCATGTTTCCATTTACCAGGGCAACGCATTTTGAGGTTACCCTATATTTGACCCCCCATTTCGAGAGATGCCAAGGCATCACAGAGTGTCTGGTTGTATCTAAACAGGAACCAAAAGGAGACTAACCATTTCAAGCGCCATTTTGGAAAGAAAAACAGACATACGTTCCCAGCCAGCGGCATGTTAGCGCAACACGTTGTTGTGTGCAGCCCGAAACGCTGAACAAACAAACAAAAATAACACACCCAAAACGCAAGAAAGATTTGAAGCCGGAGGCAGCCACAAACCAACACGACGTGTCCAAGCACTCAGCGTTCGAAAAGTTGGAGTTTGGAGCTTGGGGAGTTTCCGTGTAGCCTGAACTTCAACTCCAAACCAATCCAAAACCACCTAAGGGCTACCTGAATCACCTGAAGCACTCCTTCCCAGGCCACACTTTCTTTTCTCTGCATAGTTCCAAAGGTACAACTATCACCTATGGTTGAACATCTCGCCTGTACCAACACGGGTGGGAGTGTTTCCCTGGTATCGGATGGCCTTTCTGCCCATCTAACCAAAGGACCCCCAGCTCACAGCACCTCCGTCGCGCCCCAATTCCCCGAGCCTCACGCCGATGGCGTACTCCCCGACCTCCAAAAAGCGAGTTCTTCGGGACGGCGAAGATGACCCCCCCCCCCCTCCGGGGGAGAAGTTGGGTGAACTTGGGAGGGAGCGGGGGGAGGGGGTTGGGACTTGGGAGGGAGGGGGGAGGTTGGGTTAACTTGGGAGGGGGCGGGGGGTTTTGATGGGAGGAGGGTACCTGACTTTCGATTGGTCCCGAAGAAGCCATGCGACATCCTAAAATTGGGGGGGGTCCTTTCTGTCCCCTCATGGTGCACATTCAAGCAGCCCGAAAACTTACCAAGATGCCTAAGATGGAAACCCCACTAACCCCAAACAACTTTCAGGGGAAGACGCGTTAGATATGATTTATAGAGCTGCTATATAGTGGTCCTATATCCCATTGAATGTCCGGATCCTGCCAAAACAGGAGAACGACCCAAAAACTGGATGGGGTGGTTGGGAGTCCATGTTCTGCAAAGCACCCACCAAAAGACCCTTTTGTTGGAAAGGAAGGGTTCCGAACGTGCGAAGGAGAAAGGCGCAAAGCCTGGCTGGCAAATTACAGGGCTTGGTCAACTTGCATCGTATCAGGGGGCATCAGTCATAGGATGGCCAAAATCCCCCACAAGCTGGTGGCTGGTTTGTCGTATTAAAAGCGGGTTTGTGAGCGCTTGTACCAATCCACAGTGGGAGTATCACCCCACCCTACGGTTTGGATTTGTGTATTGAAGGTGCTTGGGCTGGTTTGGATTTGCGTTTTGCAGGTGCTCGGGAGTACCTTCCACTGGTGTCAAAGAAACTGGGAATTAACCGTGATTCATGTCCACCAACCACTTAGGTAGTTCCAACTCTTTGAAAAGGATAGCCCGAGAGTGAATCCTGGGTGCCAACTCGAGATTGCAACGAACAAAGGAGGGAACAAAGGAAGCCCAGCGAAAATTCATTCGGTCGGTTTACGTTGCCAATACTGGTATAGCACATCCACCGTTCGCCCCTTTTCAGGTCCTTTCCTCAGGTCCCCTGGCCGTCGCATGGGAAGTGCACAGCAAATTCCGCCACCGGAAGAGCTGGTCCTCCGCGGGAAGAGCCCCAGTTCTTTTCGCTGCCGTTTGGTTCAAGGCCTCTTGGTTTGTGTAGTTCTGCTTTAGGCGTTCTTGCAGTTCCTTCGGCACAGAGCACGTATGGCTCCTGATGCTTCGTTGATCTCTGCTAGTATAAGTTTCATGAACGAGTGTACTGGTTCCAGCATACATAAGACCTGGCCGTCTGTCTTCCGGATTTCTGTTTTGGCTCACATGTCGGAGGATTCAATACATGGGCCTGCTTCTTTTTGAGGGTCCCGCTTTTTGTTGGCTTGAAAGGGAACCCAAAAGGAAAACCACAATTTTGGGGGGTCCGATTCCTAAAGATGAGCCACCCACTTTGTTCTACGCGAACAAACTACAATTGGCAAAATACAAATTGTCCGTTTCAATTCGTGTGTAGGGCAGCATCCAGGAAAACAGATCGCTCTGTCTGACCTTAACCCCGGAAACAGATTCGCCAACGAGTCCAGGCAACCAACAAAAACAAGTCAACAAGTTGGTCGAAAGGCCTCTCACTATTTAAGTCTGACTCAAAAAAGTATCAAACGCCCATCCAAAAAAAGCGAGTCAAAGTCTACCACAAGCAAAGCGGACTCTACGCAAAGCCTAAGCAACGCACTGCCCAGCAAGAGACATACCACACCCCACACCAAAAAAATCCATCGGGAGCTGCCCTGGAGCCATTTTCCCTTGAACCTACTGAGAAACCATAGGAAGCCATTGTTGGTTGGTATTTACAAGGAAATCATGGTTTCCGGGTTTCTCATGTGGTGCGAAATGGATTTCGTCCATCCACAGTATCAGACAGTATCACTCCCCAACCTTCAACCAGCCCAAGAGGTAGTTAACCCCACGCAGGCAAACATAGACTTGGATGATTTGGAGCCCAATCTGCTCAGGTGATGCTCTTCACTGCTTGTTGTTCAATGGTTTCTTTGGTTGCCTTCACTTCATTCACTCGCTTTAGTGGTTGGTTGATGGACTGGATGTATTGATTCGTTGGTTGGTCGGCTTGGTTTTTGACTGGTTGCTTTGATTTGTTGATTGATTGGATGCGCTGATTCATGGAAATTCATATATTTATATATATATATATATATGATATATATATATATATGTATATATATATATAAACACACACACACACACACACACACGGAGCCCTGTCTTGACCGCCGCAAAAACCGCCGGACCCTCCGCTCGCCCGCGGAGAAAAAAAAGCATCTGCCCGGTCCGTGACGCTGGTGCGGCGCAGGTTCAGCTCCGCCTGGGGCGGAAATCTCTGAATCTGCTCGTGGGGCAAAAATGGGGTTACCCCAGAATGGAGCCCTGGGAACTGGAAACAGGGACGAAACCTAAACGTCCCCTAGCACTTTACAAAAAAGCTATGGCGGTGGGTCAAAAGATGGTGCCCAAGATGTTAGCTTGCCAAAAAAACGGAAAGACGACAAAGAAAAAACGTCAAAAAAACGCCAGCGGTTCCACTTTGCGCCGGGAACCCCTCTGGGAAACCGAGAAATGCAAAAAACCATTGGCCCTTGGACACGGGTCTTAGAATGGGAAAGACATATTGGCGCCGGACACGGCCACAAATCTCTGCTATGGGAAGAAAAAAAACCTTGGCCCTTGGACACGGGGCTCTTAGAATCTGCTTGGAAAAAGTTCTTGAAAGATCATCATCCAGAGGAGCCCAATGGACTGGGTCTTGGCCGCCGTGAGTCATTTTTTTCCCGGATCGTCAGGGACCAAGAAATCGGTGGCCACATCTTCGGCCACCGGAGGAAAACCAAAGATGTCAACTCATGTGTTGTGCGTACTCATGGAAAAATACCATACCAAGACAGACATATCCCCCCTGATCAGGCCTGGGGAAAGCCAACCTACATGAGACCCGTGGTGACGCGGTTGTGGAAAGTCATGAGGTCAATGCCCCGAGACCGCCAGAGTCCTTGCTCACCCCCGTTCTGTAAGGCTGCTTGCAGAAAGGCTACTCCTTGAATGCAATTCTGCCTCCGTGCTCGCGTTTCATCCGCCACTGGCCCGCCCGGAGGACATTCCAAGCGAGCTGAGACCCAGCACTAAGCCCGTCCAAGAGACATCCATTTAAACCGCAACGACTTAGGGACCTAAAAAAGGTGGTCGGACAAACCGGATATACAGTGCATGTGTCGTTTTTGAGGATACTCCTTTTTGGTGGTTATAAAGGGAAAGCAAAGGGAGAACCATCATTTTGGGGGCGTCCAAATCCTAAAACAAGCCACGCCCATGTGTTCCGTCTCTTTGGAACTACTGAACTATTGGAATTCATCGTCCATAAGGATGATTACTAGGGAGTCCACAAGTGAACCGAACTTTCGTCTTGAATGGGCGCCGCAACCAGGGTGGTCGCTGAATCCTGGATTCCCATTGGGGGACTCACATACTCTGTTGAGCCCTCTGCAAAAAAACACGGTGGGCTTAATGCAAAACCATCATGGTCTAAGTTTAACTTTTTGTGGGCTTAATGCAAACCAACTTGTGTTCAACCAAAAAGTCTAAGTCCAAAGATCCAACCCAATAACGATCAATGATATCTGTCAAACCCATTGCAATCACCCGAAAATCAAGCAAAACAAACCTTCATGGGAAACCGAAGCCAAACCCCAAACCCTGGAAAACGCCAGACGGGCCCCAGACCCCCGTGTTTTCTGGCCGTTGCTTTTGAGGGGAAACTGAATCCATTTGCTTAAGCCCCCCGTAAAACAATAAAATATTTCCAATAGTAACAGATTCCTTTTCAAGCCAAGAGGGGAAAAGAAAAAATATTCTTAAGCAACTGGAAGTCAATAAACCTAAGGTTGGTATCGGGATTGAACAGGTCAAAAGGAAAGCCTCTGGAATCGAATCTCCTTTTCACCTCTCGAGATGTCAGCCACTGTCACCGATCAGACCCGTATAAAGCTTTCAGCCTTTTTTGGGGGGAACACCGAAGTAGAGAGAACCCAGGATGGTTGTTTTCCGAAACTTTTCTCGGGCGAGTGTTCCAATATTGGTTGAAGGGAAACCCCCTCAAAAACACAGATGGAGTTCCAGCCCATTGGGTTCCACCACTTTTCCTACCCCAGGGTAAAGGGAACCCCTGCGTTTTTTGGTCTACTGTGGCTGGGCTGTCCTCAGATCCCCCGCTCCAAGCTCGCCTTCAGTGGCCAAAACAAAGACGGAAACCCAACCACTGAACCAACCCCAAAAAATACGAGACCTAAAAGGGCGGAGTTCAAAACCGGATGGCTGTGCAAGTTCATGGCCCCGGTCTTCCGCGATCCCGACCTTCAAAAAGCTCCAACGTCCCCAAAAAAAAAAGAGGATCCTTACATTATACACCTGAACATTGCCTTGTGAACCGTGGTTTCCCTTTTTGGTGCTGAAAAAGCACCATGTTTCAAATGGTGGCAAAATGAATTTCTTTTAAGGAGCCCTGAGAAAGAAATTTCGAATATTCCGAAAATGTCTGGTGCTCCACCCCCCGGGTCAATCCATCGATCCCCAGCGCAAGTCGCTGCAACCCACCGCTAGCCTTCGCGAGCTCCTTGCGCCACTTCTCCCGCGCCGTGGTACTCGCCGGTCGGGCCCCAGGCCCAAGGCTCCAAAGGGGGTCGCGAAAGAGGGCGCCAAAGGGGGGGGGGGTCCAGGAAGAAGAAAAAACAAAGTAGTTTCAACCCATTGTTTTTTGGGTGTTTGAACTACCAAAAAATAAACACCCAATTCCTTTTGATTTCCTGTTGGGTGTTTGTGTTGCTTTACACATGGGCTAGCTTTCAGCCAGCAAAGTTGCTTGAAACCAATTTTGGATTTTCAAGGGGAAGCCATTTGCTGGACGTTCAAAGGGAAGCTCATTTGCTGAATGATCAAAGAGCAGACAATTGTTTGCATCTTCGAAGGGAAGCCATGCTTTGCATGTTCAATACATTAAAGGTTCAAAAAACAAAGATGGTTCACAAGCCAACTTGTTGGATGTTCAGCCCTGTGGCTTCCCCAACTTTAGCAAACACACACTTCCCCTTGCGTTCTAGGGAACTAACTCTGAGACCTGAGACCAGCCCACAGGACCCAGACACAAGTTTAAACTGGGGCCACTACAAACAGACCGAGCGGAATCTTTAAGGTCATGGCACTAATCTTTAAGGTCATGGCACTTCGATTCGCTTTTCGTTCTTTTGGGGGTTCCTGAAGTGCGAATGTCAAAAATGTGTGAGCCCCTTGATCTCACCTCGGCGTTCTCCCAACAACTCGCCTGCGAGATGCGAGTTGTGGCTGTCTCGGATTCGGAATCCGCGGAATCCGAACTGCTGCCCTGGACGACTGGAGGTGGAGAAAATTCCGTGAGGTCCAGACGTTGGAGAGTTACTGGACCATGCCCCTCCCAAATGCACCAGTTGTCTTTGATCAAACCTCCGGGTTAAACAAAAGGAAGCCAATCCGATGTCTTCTGCTTGCTCCAAAAACCTCGAAGGTCCGTGCCTTGCGTGCTCGGCTCTTTGAGCGTTCGGAGCAATGTCACATGGGGTAGGGTTGCCTGCAAAACTGGTTTGAATGGGTAAACTTGGTTGTTCAGACAATTGGGCGTGCATTTGTTGAGGCTTGCTACCCTTTTGGGGTGGTTCCAAAAGGAAACCAAGCAGAAAACCACCATGTGCAAATCCCTACTTGACACATGCTCAACTGGGTTTGGACACTCCAAATTGGTGGCGTTCCTTGCGGTGTCCCAAATAAACCAACCAGAAACGGGTCTTCTGCGAGGCGATCGAATCGATCTTCCGCGTTTTGGCTCCTCTCGAGGTCATCCTCGAGGTGGTCGAAGTTGAAGGCCGGGGCCGACCACACACCCAGCTCCTCGATTTCGTCGACGACCGAAATCAGAGGAAATTGGATCTGGAAAACCCGGACCCGTTTTGGGGAGAAAAATAATTGTTGGTGCTTTTCTGTTCTTTCATTATTTGTTGTTTGTTCTTGTTTTTGTTTTGTTTTTTTGGGGGGGGGCAGATGTCCTGTTTTGGTTAAAGAATTGGAACCTGGGCCTTTTTGGGGCGGATGGAATTCATCTTTGATTTGGGAAGTCCAACAAAAATGGATTGAGGGCACTGGGGAGCCCTTGGGTCAGAAAAAAACAAAAAAAAGCCACCTCTGTGACATTGTGGATGGAAGCAATCCAGTTCGCACCACTTTGAAACCATGGTTCAAACCATGGTTTTTGCCGGTGCAGGATTTTCAGCAAACGAGGAGTCGAGTCGTTTCTGCCCCTGCGCCCCTGCGCTTTGCACCCACGGACCGAAAAGTCGGATCGATGCGTCGCTCCGCAGCTTGCCACATCGACTCGGTTTCTCGTCGGCCGCAAGAGTCGCGTCGGAAGACGAGCCCGGCGAAAAGGAACCCCCACCTTTCCCCACCTTTGAGACGACCTACTTGCACCCAAAGCGGACCCGTTCTCTCCAGGTGAAAAGCGTCAAAGGCCCAGGGCCACGCCTTAGTCCAAATCGCTCGCAGCTTGCACCAGGCCCACATGTTCAGAGCTACATGCTGTACGGCGGATGGAGCGACAAGCTCCTGGCCGGAAGTAGTTTGCCACCTTCCTGCGTTGTTCCCTCCAGGCAATGGCACATGCATAAGCCCTACATAGTGCGGATGGACGGAATCCTGCACCAGTTTGAAACCATGGGCAGCCAGTGTTCCTTGATATTCACAAAAGAATCGAATCCTTCCAGGGCTTCTGAACGGTGCTGCGTTGGATGGATTTCGATTTCAACCGTCCGTATCGCCTTCAAAAATCCTTGGCTGACGCTGGGCTTTTCCGGCCTAGGCGCCTACCACCCCTGTGGCTCAAAAAACCGGTACCAAAATGAAACCCTGGTAAGTGGAAGCATGGACCAAAACCTGCGTAACCCCAGATCTTTAATTTTGAGCCACACCCGTTTGTGCTTCCCAATCTACAGTAGGCTTAGTGTGCGTGTGCATGCACCTGTGAACGAGGATCAACTGTCCGATTCTCGCGAGCATCTTCTTACGCGCCGAAATCCGCTTCGGCCATGGAGTGGCATGCAAGAAACAGGCCTAAAGAGGGTGTCTACATTGTACATCTTTAGGGTTGTCCCTTTATGACCCCGCAAAATTGTTCATCAAATGGAAAACTGCACCCATCATTTAGCAACACCCACCTGATCTGGCGAGACCATCTTTACTGGTTGTTCCTATTCAAATGATCATGTTTGACTCCAAATAAAACTCCCCTCCATCTTCAGTACATTCCTTTTCCCGATAATCTGGTAGTTTCCCTTTGTCCCTCTCTGTGGATCTAAAGATCTCACATTCTCCGAAACATTGGGGTGGAATCCCATGGGCTTCCTGTTTCACCACACCCCTGATAGGTGCCTTGGATGTTAGTTACCTTCCAATGGCTTCATTAGGAACTGAGCTCAAAAACTCCCAATCCATTCAGATGAGACTCAGCCTCATCAGCACTCCATCAGCCTTAGGCTCAAACTGGAGAACCCCATCGGCCTCTGAAAGCCCAAGATGCCCAAGTTCCCACCACACAAATCCCTTTGCTTCCCGGTTCCACCCGAAGCAGCGACGTCTCGCGGATCCTGGTCACGGTGCTTCAGCTGCACGGACCTCGGTTTTTTTGGTTCTTCGGCTGAGCCGCCCAGTGCCTGGAAAGCCAACCTGGCTTTTTTGGCCCCGATCTCGACACATCCATCAAAGCAATGTACATCTCACAGCCACATTCCAGAAATTTCATCTCATGAGGGTCCATGCAAACCTTCCAGTGCCTCCCTTGGGCGGTACGATCTCGAGCCCTGGTATAGCCTAGCAAAGAGAGAGTTTTACACTGACAGCTCCAACTCACTTGCCCCTTAAGGACCTGCAAAAAAGAACAAAGAAACAAAGTGGAACCTTGGCGAAATATGGTTGCCAAAGCAGGAAAACCAAAAGATCAGAGCAGGTCGATTCACTTTGCTGAGACATCCTCAAATATGAAGCCACTAAAGCCTGGCTCGGCCAAGTGACTGTGAGGTTTGCATGGGAATGATTTTTGAACGGCACTCTGCACTCAATTAGCCAACAGGGGTCAAAATTTGGCGTTCGATGCAGGGGGGGGGGGGCAAACCCAGAACAGGGGTTTGGGCTTCGCAAAAAAAAAAAGCTCAGGCTTCAAAGGCTAGCTTCAGGAAACAATGTCTCACAAGAGTCAGAGGTGTGATTTGTTGGGGCATAGGGGAGGTTCTAGAATACGCACACATACATGCTTTCCTTGACCGCAATTTTAAAAATCACTTTGTGCTTTTTCACGCAATACATCGCGAACCTAGGTGTCCTTTTAGGGGAAATAGATGGCCCTCGTAGATGAGTAAACCACCTGATAAACCAGGGATCGCCCTCTATTTTTCGATCAAAACAACCAAAAAGGACCTATGCTGCTAGACTGCTGCACTTTGAGTCACTGGTAACATGTATATATCCTAAGTCTACCCCAGTTTGTGTCTTCTTTCGTGGGTTCTGCTGGCTCCATCGATTCAACTGGGGCCCCCCGGGCATGACTCGCATGAAGTGCTCCTGGTCGATGCCGCCCCCATACTTCGCGCAGACCTAAAATTCGATGCGAAGGGGTTCAGGGTTCCGTTTTTTGACCTCCTTTGGGTAGACTTCAACCCGGTTTCCCTTTTGGGCCTTTCCAACCCAAATTCCGTTTGTGGTTGATTGCAACCCGAATCAGACGGCAATTCCAAGTACGCTGCCAGGCCGCCAACAGAAACATGTGCGTTCAGAAACTTGAACGCCCATGGACGCTTGATTCGGCTCAGACGGGAAGGTGGAAACGGAGGGAAAACGGTCCAAAATGTCGCCATCATCTATCCGCGGGTTGGCGGACGTTCATGTGGGATCAAAACTCCGAATCTGCTGGGCCCGGCCCCTTGGTTCCCTCAATAGGAAGGGGCCGCAAAACGGAACTCCTCCATACAATGAGTCCGTTCTGACAGGGGCTCCAAATCAACAGTTGATCAATTTAGCGCCACTTTTGGAGGCTCCGTAAAGGAAAATCAATGGTGATCTAAAATCCCAAAGGCATTAGACCCTCCCCAGGCGCATGTGGCTGCAAAGACCCAGAAAAAAGCAACAGGACACTCGGGTTGCTCCCCAAGCCTGAAATGAGGAAATCGGAATCAGCAACCCTCTGAGAAACCAGATCGAAAAATGGAAGGATTAACACCCCCCTGGTCGATCACAAAACAAAAAAAGGAGGGAGGGTGTCCCATTCGGGGATTTCCCTGTGAACCAACAGAATGAAACCCATCACTTCGCGCTGGCTGCATCGTCAACTGCGCTGATTCTGCAAGAGCACACCAAGCGAGAAGCTCATCTTCCTTCCCCCAAGCCCAAAGTGGCTTCGCCCCAGATCTTCATTTTTTTGTCGCGAGGCACGCTTCCTTGAAAACTTCGAGAAAGCTAATGTCAACAATGTCACGCAAGGGTGTAGCAAACGAAACAGATCCTGCTAGACTTCTGCGCGAATTGCGCCGCCAGGTCGCTTAGTCAGAGAGCACGCAGCCAACACCGACCTTTCTGAGGCCGGCCTGGCGCCTCGCGCCTGTTGTCTGTGCTTAAAGCTTGAAGCTTGCCTGTAACCCAAAAGCTCTCTCAGTCCAACCTTGCGGAAGGGAAATTTGGGGGAGCCCTCTCCTTTGAGAACCCTTCAAGCGGAAAAAGGTTGGGAACCCAATTTCACCCCAACCCAGCGAAACCAAAAACCCTTGCTGGTTCTCAGGGAAGTTCGAAACGGAATGACCCGCTTTCAACCCTTAAAAGGATTCTGGGTTCCTTCCCAAAACCCAGAAGGGACATTCCCTACTAGGTCCTCCAGTAGAGAGGTTAGAACAAGGGTACCAACCTTTTTTCTGTAGTCTATTTTAGTAGGAAAACCCAAACCTTAAACCCCCAAAAAAGAATCGGTGAAAGGGCACCAATCGCTGGGGGACTGAGCACCACCGAGCACCAGACAAACCCACAAACCTAGCGCCCGTCTCATCGACTTGTCTGGGCGTCCGGGCCGCGACGATGGACTCGATGGGCACGTGGAAACCCAGGCCTCGGAGCCGGGGTGCCTTTTTGGGTTAAAGGGGCTCTTTTTGCCTGGTTGTGAAGGAACCACACAGACTTTCTTGGTTCTCAGGGAATCCCGAGAAAGACTCCATCCTATGGCTTTGTTGGGAATCCGCAGGATCATTCCCAACACCTGGAAGGTTATTCCTTACTGAGCACCAGCAAGTATATGGAAAGGAGTCGTGTTGAGGGCTGGCTCCATTGAAAGGGAAACAAGACAGGGAAATCTACATCTCGCTGCTGCGATCTCGGTAGGGGAATGACCAACGATCCAAGTGTTTTGGGAATGAACCGAAATTGGCAACCGGAAAGCCATCAAAAGGACGAACAAAGGCCCCCATATTTCCCCCCTGAAAAATTATTGCAAGGAAGCTCACGACCGGAAGGTGATGTTTGAATCCACTAAAAGGGGAGGTAAGCATATCTTGCTGCTGCGATCTCGGTAGGGAATGACCAATGAACCGGGTGTTGGGAATGAACCGGTTTTTTGCGGGATTTCCGAGTAAAGGAAACCACAGGATGCATGGTTTACAGAGGTCATTCCCTGATACCCTGCTAAGAACCGGCAAGGGGACCCTTTCCGCCGGCTCCGTTTAAAAGGGAACCTTTCTTCGGGGAGAAA
The DNA here is from genome assembly GCA_963377175.1 of Effrenium voratum. Taxonomy (NCBI): domain Eukaryota; class Dinophyceae; order Suessiales; family Symbiodiniaceae; genus Effrenium; species Effrenium voratum. Next base: position 62,655 of record CAUJNA010003544.1, on the reverse strand, counting down.
AAGAAAAAGAAAGGACAAAAGTTTCGGGTGTTCCCTTCACTCATGTTCCCCGAGGCTGCCTCGTCCCGTGGGTTTTTTTTCCAATGGATTTCTGCGCACGAGGCTCAGTACCCTTGCCTAAGTTTGAAGGGAAACCAACAGGAAACCACCCCATT